>CM034540.1:47952037-47999472 GCA_020002185.1 Paraescarpia echinospica | reverse complement strand
AGTAGCTGTGTGCAAGTAGCTGTACAAGTAGCTGCATGCAAGTAGCTGTACAAGTAGCTGCATGCAAGTAGCTGCACACAAGTAGCTGCATACAAGTAGCTGCACACATGTAGCTCCATGCAACCAGCAAGTTTTATTAATAGTAACGTCAATTGGGATTAACTGTTCAGAGCAAATAAGCTGTGGCATAACGAGAAACATCCACAGTTTTGTCTGATCAACTACAAAGGGCTTTACTTTGAAAAATGACAATGACCATAGTGTTATTACTTGGCCCTTTTACATAATCATGATGTGTTACGCTATATATCTACGTGTCACATTCTAACATCACAACTCTTATGATTATGAAGATATAATATTCATTTCACAAGTTTACTATTATTATTATTTTAAAAACTGGTACAGAATTACTTTGCTTTATTGTACAGTTTAGTATAATATAACCATTTTGTTTTATATTATATTGCATTAAAATAAAATTTAGGCAATTCATAAACCTAAAACATTTTGGAGAAGTAAAAAGACACAAAACAATGTTTTATTCGTGTCAAAAACATGCTCCAAAAACCATGTTTGTTGAAACAATTTCATTGACAGGGCATCAAAAGAGATATTTAATCTGACAGACATTAGCAGAATTTGTGTACTATTTACACTACAGATCAAGACTGTCTGTAGGTATGTGGACACTCAATGTACCAACTTTCGCTAAAACTCTCAGATTCCACCTGAGGGAATATATAACCCATATCGACTGCTAGATATTGTCAATTATTCACAGGTGCACCCAGGTAGCTCACAGTGCTAAAGTGCAGGTGTGTTTATTTAACTTCCATTTGTCTACAAGGTGACATCTTTGCAGAATTTGTTCATCATGTTATTTACCTGATGTATTTGCTTCAAACAAACAACTGCCTGTATATAGCATCTAGTCCACTCTTGTGCAGTCTACCAAGATGTGACCTATATAGGGTTATTCATAACGTATCCCACACATGGGGGAGGGTGACGGGGTCTATGGGCAAGTGTGATGATGCATTATATGGGGGTGCGGTAAGTGTTACGTAAAATTTTTGAAATGTTAGTTTATCGAGCTGTCGATATCAGACTGAAAGAGCATTAATTGTTCAGCCATTTTTGGGGTTGATTTCAACAGTGTTCCAACAAAAAATCAGTAATGTTCTATTATACTTATTACATTACAAACTTATATTTTACATGTGAACAACAAATCAGTAGAAACATGTACAGTAGCTGTATGCATAATGGGGGTCTGTCAAAATGTACATAATTTTAAGGGGTATATATGCCAGCATTACAAAGCATAATAAGGAGTGGGGGGGGCTAAAAATGTCCCCAAATAGCATGGCATACTTCATGGATGGCTACAGAACAACTTGATTAACTTTGATAACTTGAATATCCAATATAACTCAAATCAATTAAGTGAAATAAAATATGTTTCCTCACCAGGTGTTGCGAAATATTTGTCGGGAAGACCGCTGTCGTTCTGGCCACCAGATGGCGTGGTGGGCAGGTATTCCGTATCTGCAGGCAGCTCTTGAGTGTTACTGCCATTGCACCTGCTACCCGCCGCTACACCGTCACCGTTGATTATTATTGTCAGTGAGGCAGCTCTCTGTAATGACCTGTAATAGCAGAAAAAATATAAATTGAATCAAATAAAATTGTATTTTGCAACAGCAACAGCAACATAATGGCATAAACAAAAACAACCGTTTAGAAAAAGAAATTGTGTTGCATGCTGGCCATATGGCATGTCAGATGCCATCTTCCTGTGACCCTGTCAACATAACCAAGGATTATACATATATATATATATGTATGTACCTATATACATTATGATGATTATATGAAGCGACTGTGTTACTGTATGACATCAGACTGAGGGTGCGATGGAGAAAAAAATGTATTATAGAAAATTGCTTTTAGAAAACAATTGCAAGAGATCTGTCCGAATCCAAATGTATAAATAAAAATCCTCTAATTGCACTCCACACATCTGGGATTTCGGCAATGTCCATGGTTAAGATAATCGTGTAGATATTGTTTTGATATTGTAAATAAATTGCATTAACAGCTAGAGTAGCAAACATGCTTCATGCTACTCGGAGTCAACTCTCATTAATACTTCACACCCCTTCTGGTTCGGTAAGGAGAAACAAACTGATTTGTACCTAACCCATCCTCGCTGCTGATTACGTCAGTGCCAGCCAGCAGTACCCCCTGGCTGATCACTTTGCGAAATTCTGAATTTAAGCTCAGCCTATGAAATCGTTCACTATATCAGTGGTTGGCGGCAGGTCAAAATAAAACTCATTTCAACCAACCGTGGCTTGTGTTACATGCAATGTTTAGTAAGTAGAAGCAATTATTCGAATACACAATACTGCTCAACTGCTCGTGCTAATGGGCGAACGGGTCATAATATTAGGATTCCCAGAAGTCGTTTATCCGTCTTCAAATTGGCGAAGTCAATTACTAGTTTGACTCAGCGAAATTCCGCACTTCATGTAGGAGAACTGCCAGGGCTTGTTTTGCATGGCAAACAGCCTTGGCTTGCGAGGATGACCTCACCCTGTCTCATTACTAGTCTAACTCTTAATTAATTCATGAGGATTTTTACAAACATAGTTTCTTGCCAAGAACATATGTAGAATGAAGTTGACTCGCTGAAACCATTACGGAAGACAAGCTTTGACTGGGTTTATTTCCTTCATTCTTTCTATCTATCAACCCCATATCTATCTATGTCTATGTCTCTTTTAAATCTAATTCATGCATGAACATATATAGTCCTAAAAATGGAGTTAATTCCACAAGAAGATTTAACTAGATTTAACAAGATTGCCACCCAGAGAATTAACTCTAGGTGGCAGGTAGACAAGGAAGCCCTTTGGCTTATCGAGAGTCCGACCCTTTTATCTATGTGTATCCCGCCCTTCTAAGGTATGTGTCAATTTTATTTTTAAACATATTCACGGTACTAGCACCCACACAATCAGCAGATAATCTGTTCCATTCATTTACAGTCCTTTGTGAAAATGAGAACTTTTCTTATATCTAATCTACACTGCTCCTTTGCTAATCTTAATCTTATTACTTCTGTTAATTTACGTACACAATGTACTGTTATTAATACGTCTGATGTAGTTGTAACCATCTGCCAGTTATCAAAGTAAGATAACTTTTTATATTTTGTTTTTGAGATTTTGACATCAATTAGTTGGTAATATAATTCTAATGCTTGTGTAACCGTTACTGCATCTGATAGTATGCACTTCTGTTGTTATCATTTTATCGAAAGTGTTTAAGTAAGCCAAATATACTTTGTTGAAAATTAATTAAGGGGGTGGCTGCTACGAGAGAGACCAATAATGGTCTTAGTGGCAGTCTCCCTGACCCCTGTTTTTGTTTATCTACAGCTACCTGATAGTTCATGATTAGGATGTTGCTAATTGATTATATCATACACTGATTGTTTTTACTTTTATGTTATATATTCTACTTTATAATACATGTATTTAGTACTTATTATCTCAACACATATTCAGTATTTCATAATTGAGCTGCAGGTAGTAATGGGTTTTTGATAATGATACCGTTTTTGTTTTTACATGTGGGTCAAATAAACACTTCCGATTCCGATAATGTAACTTCATCTCCTCTAGTCCTTTTATCTTTCTTAACTGAGAAAAAAATATTTCTATCGATATTTTCATAACCATTCATTATTTTAAACACTTCTATTTGATCTCCTCTCAATCTCCTGGTCTCTAGCATTGTTAAGCCGTATTTTTAGGCGTATTTCGTAACTAAGATTCCTCAATTTTGGTATAATTTTAGTTGCTCTCCTCTGTACTCTTTCTAGCATGTCCTTCCTGTGATATGGCCTCCACGCTTGAATACAATATTCTAAATGAGGCCTAACTATTGTTTTGTACAGCGGTATTATTAGCTCTTTTTCCTTATATGTTATGTTTCGCCTAATTAATCCAAGGATTTGATTTCCCTTTGAAGCTGCAATTCCACACTGCTCTGAAACCTTCATATCAGCATTAATGGTTAACCCTAAGTCCTTTTCTTTTACAGTAGTAGTAGTTACCCCCCATTGTGTTTTCTACATCTTTGTTCCCATGTCCTGCATGGAGGCATTTACATTTCCCAAACAGAATTTGCCTCTTTTCAGACCATTTGATCAACCTGTCAAGATCATCTTATAAATGCTGTCTATCTCCATCACTTTTAATCCTTCTAAACACTTTTATATCATCCGCAAATTTCAACACCTTGCTTGTATTTCATCATCTAAATCGTTGATATATATTAAGAATAATATAGGTCCTAGTACTGATCCCTGTGGTACCCCACTCAATACCGATTTCCAGTTTGAAGCCTCCCCATCAACTACTACACGTTGTCTTCTGCCAATCAGCCATTTTTCTATCCAGTTTATTATACCATTTCCTATGCCATGGGCCTTTAATTTAAGCAGTAATCTTTGACGTGGTACTTTGTCGAAAGCTTTTTGAAAATCTAAGTAGACGATATCTACTGGTGATCCCTCATCTACCCACTTAGTGATGTCTTCCAAAAAACATAACATATTTGTTAAGCATGACCACGCTTTAAAAAACCCATGTTGAGATGGGTTTATTAAGTTATGTTTAACAAGAAAATCCACCATGTGATCTTTAATTAGTCTTTCTAATAATTTGCAAATCACTGATGTTAAACTCACTGGTCTATAGTTTCTCGAACCTTTTTTAAATAACAGTATAATGTTTGCCTCTTTCCATTCTAAAGGAACCACTCCCTCTTCTAATGACAAATTGAAAACTGTTGCAAGCGGTACGCTAATTTGTTCTACAATTTCCAATAGTAGTGTGGGCGGAATCCCATCCACTCCAGGTGATTTATTATCCTTCATAGCCCTTATTTTCTTAGCTACCATTTCCGGGGTTACAATTAATTGTTCTAAACAGTCTGAATCTGCCCCCTTGAACTTAGCTTCTGGTACTTTCTGTTTGCTTCGAACATACGCATAAAACTCTTGCTGTCATGTTTTATATTACTAGCTAATTGTTGTTCATAGCTTCTCTTTGAATTTCTAATTTCAGCTGTACCTTCGTTAAGTGCTTCTTTATAACTGTTGTAATCTTCATCATTTCCAGTACATCTATGACTTCCACTCCATTTGTTTATACTTAATTTTTCTAATGGCTTCTTTCGATAAGTGTTTCTTTTTGGACTGTTTCCCTCGTTTTTTTAAGGGTACAATGTATTAACTATGCACTTAATTTCACTCTTTAATATATTTCAGCATTCTGTTGCAGTCTTATTTTTCAGTGTGTTATTTCAGTCTATCTTTGCTAAATATTTCCTCATGTCCTTATACCTTCCTTTGTGGAAATTTCTCCTATACTGGTTTTTACTATTCCTTTCTGATTTTACTTTGATGGTAAAATGTATCTGGTTGTGATCACTACTCCCCAGTGGCTCACATATCTTGACATTGTCAACTAATTCATTCTTTAACAAGATTTAACAAGATTTAACAAGATTGCCATCCAGAGAATTAACTCTAGATGGCAGGTGGACAAGGAAGCCCTTTGGCTTATCGAGAGTCCAACCCTTTTATCTACATATATCCAGCCCTTCTGAGGTATGTGTCGATTTTATTTTAAAACATATTCACGCTACTAGCACCCACACAATCATCAGATAATCTGTTCCATTCATTCACAGTCCTTTGTGAAAATGAGAAGTTTCTCACGTCTAATCTACACTGCTCCTTTACTAATGTAACTTCATGTCCTCTAGTCTTTCTATCTTTCTTAACTGAAAAAAACATATTTCTATCAATATTTTCATAACCATTCAATATTTTAAACACTTCTATCTGATCTCCTTTTAGTTTAAGCAGTAATCTCTGATGTGGCACTTTGTCGAAAGCTTTTTGAAAATCTAAGTAGATGATATCTACTGGTGATCCATCATCTACCCACTTAGTGATATCTTCCAAGAAACATAACATATTTGTTAAGCATGACCTCGCTTTTAGAAACCCATGTTGAGATGGGTTTATCAAGTTATGTTTAACAAGAAAATCCACCATGTGATCTTTAATTAGTATTTCTAATAATTTACAAATCACCGATGTTAAACTAACTGGTCTATAATTATTTGACTTGTTTCTCGAACCTTTTTTAAATAACGGTATAATGTTTGCTTCTTTCCATTCTAAAGGAACCACTCCCTCTTCTAATGACAAGTTGAAAACTGTTGCAAGCGGTATGCTAATTTGTTCTACAATTTCCACTAGTAGTTTGGGTGGAATACCATCCACTCCAGGTGATTTATTTTCCTTCATAGCCCTAATTTTCTTAGCTACCATTTCTGGGGTTACAATTAACTGTCTTAAATAGTCTGATTCTGCCCCCTTGAACTTAGCCTCTGGTACTGGCAGTGAACTAGTGTCTTCTCTGGTAAACACTGAACTAAAATACTCATTTAGGTCTTCTGCCATTAAGAATCCTTCTGATATTATATTTCCAGCACTATCTTCTAGAGGACCGACCTTATCCTGAACTTTCTGTTTGCTTCGAACATACGCATAAAAACTCTTGCTGTCATGTTTTATATTACAAGCTAATTTATGTTCATATCTTCTCTTTGAATTTCTAATTTCAGCTGTAGCTTGGTTTAGTGCTTCTTTATAAATGTTGTAGTCTTCGTCATTTCCAGTACGTCTATATGACTTCCACATCATTTGTTTATACTTAATTTTTCTAATGGCTTCTTTCGATAAGTATTTCTTTCTGGTCCGTTTCCCTTGTTTTTTGAAGGGAACAAATTTATCTACGATGCACTCTATTTCATTCTTTAAGATATTCCAGCATTCTGTTGCTGTCTTATTCTTCAGTGTATTATTCCAGTCTATCTTTGCTAAATATTTCCTCATTTCCTTATATCTTCCTTTGTGGAAATTTCTCCTGAACTGCTTTTTATTATTTCTTTCTGATTTTACTTTGATGGTAAAATGTATCTGGTTGTGATCACTACTTCCCAGAGGCTCACATAATTTAACATTGTCAACTAATTCATTCTGTGAGGACAAAACTAAGTCTAACACATTCTCTCCCTGGTTGGTTCTAGCACATGTTGAGAAAGGAAACTATCTTGTACTAAAACTAAAAACTTGTGGTCCTCACTACCCATACTCTGTAGAGATTTCCATTTTATATGCCCATGGTTAAAATCCCCCATAATAATACAGTCCCGTTTGCTCACTTCCCTTATAGCGTTTTGTATTTTTTCATTCTCTTCTATGCTTATGTTTTGGACTTCGATAAACTAATCCAACCGTTAACGTTGAGTTTCCTGTAACTATGTTACACCAAACAGCTTCTTCGCAATCTGCTTCTCTGTCTAATTTTATTTCATAAGCCTGGATAGATTCTTTAATATATAAAATAACTCCACCTCCCTTCTTCCTATTCTATCTTTCCTAAACATTACATATCCTGTCAGTCCCAATTGGCATCTGATATATCGGTGGTTGCCCATGATTCGGTTATACCTATTATGTGAGGGTCAATATCTTCTACCATAATGTTTAGTTCATTTCTTTTGTTTACTATACTCCTTGCATTTAAACAAACACATTTATACCCAGCTTCAGAACAGTTTTCCAGACTGTTCTTTGCTGAATTATTTTTGCTGCCTTTATCTATGCCTCCAGTTTCAGGCTTCTCTGCGAGTCCCCCCTGCGAATTTAGTTTAAATAGATGCAACCTGTCCCACTGTCAACAGATCGCAGCAGATTCTCTGAGAATATTGCTGCCCCCTTTCCACTTAGATGGAGGCCATCTCTCATGTACATATCTTCTCTCCCAACAAAGTACCCCCATAAATCTAGGAATCCCACGCCCTCTTCCTCACACATCTGCTCAACTAGTGCGTTGATCGCCATCCTCTTACAGTTTCTGTATCTTGCCCCCTTCCTCCCATTACTGGCAAAATT
Source organism: Paraescarpia echinospica (assembly GCA_020002185.1). NCBI lineage: Eukaryota > Metazoa > Annelida > Polychaeta > Sabellida > Siboglinidae > Paraescarpia > Paraescarpia echinospica. The sequence goes on along the minus strand of CM034540.1, from coordinate 47,991,422 downwards.
CCTGAGAGAATAACCTGTTCCACTCTTGTCTTCTTTAGCTTCCTCACTAGATGTCTGTACTTCTGAACTATCCCAGTTGTTCCCTCCTTGTCTGCATTGTTTGTCCCTACGTGTACTAGTATAGACCCTCCCTTGCCATGCCCCAATACCTTCTCTACCCTTTCGGTCACATGCTCTATCCTAGCCCCCGGTAGACATACAACAACGTCCTTCCCCTCGCATATAGTCTTGTCTGTTTTTCTCAGAATTGAATCGCCCATAAACACTCTCTCTTTTCTCCTTGCCCCCTCAATCACTGCCTCGGAGTAGCTCCTCCGGTTTGCATATGTCTGGTTGTTGTCTTTTCCTCTTGTCGTCTTCTCTCCTGTCACATTCTCTTCCATTCCCTTCTTTCCTGTCGCATTTTCTCTTGTCCCCTTTCCTCCTGTCATCTTCTCTTCTAGCACATTTACTCTCACTTCCTTTTGTCCCTTCTTCTTTCCTCCCATCACATTTTCTTCTCTCCTCTCCCGTCCCTTTTCCCAGGCTACCTCCTTCACTACGGTCACTTTCTCCCCTGTCACCTTCACGCCTGTCATGTTTTCTGTTTTTTGCTGAACACTGTCTTCTTCCATCAGTCTTCTGTCTCACAGTCTTACCAACTGCCTCTGTGGTATCTACCTCTTTACCACCTGTATCGCTGTCGTGTCTCTCCTCGTTCTCTACAGTCTGACTACCTGCTGATCTATCCCCACTGGCCCGTTTTCTTTTCCTCTGCCGAACACTTTTCCTCCGTCCCTCTGTTTTCTCAATGTCTTGTTCCTTCACACCGGTCACCTTCCTTCCTCTCAGTCTCCTTTCTTCAGTCTCCGTGTCACAACTCTGCTCCTTCTGTGTTGTAGAATTCTCAACTCTCTCCGCGTCATCCCTCTCTGCTCCATCTATTTCTATGTTGAGTCTCGCCTCCATCTCCTTCACTATATCCGTCAACTTACACACCTCCTTCATCAGACATTCCACCCTCAAACACCCCATACACCGAAATGTGAATCCGTCATCTTTGGTCTCTGCCCATGATTTTGGACAGCCAGACAACGCAAAATCCACCCAGCTCTGGCAGTCGTTGCAAACTAGGTGTCGTTTTGCCCTGAGTTGCCGCTTGCAAGGTGCCATATCAGAATTTATTTATGTTCAAAGTAGTTTTTATGTAGTCTTTGAAAAGACTTTTCTGTGTACAATTTACACCAGATTGTTTAGGTTATAGTTAGTTATATTTGTTAACACACAGTGACACACCGTGCCTTACCTAGTTATGATGTCAATGACAATGTATTCAAGTTAGGCTTAGATACAAGGTAGTCTTTACAAAGACTGTTTCCTGTGTACTATTATACACTTTAAAAGATTGTTATTTCAGGTTTTAATTATTTGTGAGGACAAAACTATCTCTAACACATTCTCACCCCTGGTTGGTTCTAGCACATGTTGAGAAAGGAAAGTATCTTGAACTAAAACTAAAAACTTGTGGTCCTCACTCCCCATACTCTGAAGAGATTTCCATTGTACATGCCCGTGGTTAAAATCCCCCATAATAATACAGTCCCGTTTGCTTACTTCCCTTATAGCATTTTGTATTTTGTCATTCTCTTCTATGCTTATGTTTGGACTTCGATAAACTAACCCAACTGTTAACGTTGAGTTACCTGTAACTATGTTACACCAAACAGCTTCTTCGCAAACTGTTTATCTTTCTAATTTTATTTCATAAGCCTGGATAGATTCTTTAATATATAAAATAACTCCACCTTCCTTTCTTCCTATTCTATCTTTCCTAAACATTACATATCCTGTCAGTCCCAATTCGGCATCTGATGTATCGGTGGTGGTCCAGGATTTGGTTATACCTATTATGTGAGGGTCAATATCTTCTACCATAATTTAGTTCATTTCTTTTGTTTACTATACTCCTTGCGTTTAAACAAACACATTTATATCCAGCTTCAGAAGAGTTTTCCAGACTGTTCTTAGCTGATTTATTTGTGCTGCCTTTATCTATGCCTCTAGTTTCAGGCTTTCCTGTGAGTCCCCCCTGCGAATCTAGTTTAAATAGATGCAACCTGTCCCACTGTCAACAGATCGCAGCAGGTTCTCTGAGAAAACTGCTGCCCCCTTTCCACTAAGATGGAGGCCATCTCTCATGTACATATCTTCCCTTCCAACAAAGTATCCCCATAAATCTGTGAATCCCACCCCCTCTTCGTCACACATCTGCTCAACTAGTGTGTTGATCGCCATCCTCTTGCAGTTTCTATACGTTGCCCCCCTTCCTCCCATTACTGGCAAAATTCTTGACAGAATTATCTGTTCAACTCTTGTCTCCTTTAGCTTCCTCACTAACTGTCTATACTTCTGTAGTATCCCAGTTGTTCCCTCCCTGTCAGCGTTATTTGTTCCTACATGTACCAGTATAGACCGTCCCTTGCCATGTCCCAATACCTTCTTTACCCTGTCAGTCACATGTTCAATCCTAGCCCCCGGTAGACAAACAACGACATCCTTCCCTTCGCCAGTGTCTTGTCCGTCTTTCTCATAATGGAGTCGCCCATAAACACCCTCTCTTTCCTCATTGCCCCCTCAACCACTGCCTTCGAGTAGCTCCTTCTTCGGTTTGCATCTGTCAGGTTGTTGTCTTTTCCCCCTGTCGTCTTCTCTCCTGTCACATTCTCTTCCGATCCATTCTTTCCTGTCGCTTTTTCTCTTGTCACCTTTCCTCCTGTCAGCATTCCTTTTATCGACTTCTCTTCTATCACATTTGCTCTCACTTCCTTTCGTCCTTTAATCTTTCCTCCCATCTCATTTTCTTCTCTCCTCTCCCTGAGAGATGGGACATCTTTACTCCCTCCTTCTCTACAGTCACTTTCTCTCCTGTCACCTTCACGCTTGTCATGTTTTCTGTCGTCGATTTTCCAATTTCTTCCCCTCCAATCACCTTCCCTCCTCTCAATCTCCTTTCCTCAGTTTTCTTGCCACTGCTATTCTCCTTTAGTCTTGCAGTATTCTCACCTCTCTCCCTGTCGTCTCTCTACATTCGACCTGTCTCCTTTCTAATTCCCATCTCCATTCCCTTCACAATATCTGTCAACCTAACTATCTCCTTCTGCAGACACTCCACCTTCCAACACCCAATGCACTGAAAGGTGAATCCTTCCTCCATGGTTTCTGCCCATGATTTCCCACAGCCGGACAATGCAAAATCTACCCAGTTGTGGCAGTGATCGTACACCAAGTGTCGCTTTGCCTTGACTTGCCGCTTGCAAGGCGCCATATCCCTATCAGAATTTATTTAATATCTTAACTAACTTAGTCTTAATAAAGACTGTTTCCTGTGTACTACAGCACACTTTAGGTTACAGATTTCAATTACACAGCCAACTATTTATTATATCACGAACGCTAACATTACCGGTAGTGACCTAATTTAAATACAATCAATTACGTTACGTTAGGCTGCTTTATTTATTTATTTAGGTTACGCCGCCCGACTATCGCCCTTGCTTAATTTTAACAACAATGCTACCTATTCAAAATGTCTAGCAAGTACTGGCTTACCCAGATGTTATCTTATGTAAGTAGTTTGATGGTTGTTACTTTATCTCCTATACATTCTACCACATAATCAGGTTTGTTAAATCTTGTTTACAACTTATCGAAGGCTAAGACTAAGTTACCCTATTATCACTCACTATACTAAGGTGTTCTAAAATAGTTTAACTAACTAACTTTAAGGACAGTTGCTACTCAATATATGTTTACTGCAACTCTATGAATGATATTAAGGCAAGAATAATACTTATCAATCAGTAATTCCACTTGTTTATCAACTTTTCTGCACCACCAATTTCTATGATCTATCTCCGCCAAATATAGCCTCGTTGTTGATGACGAACCAACATAGTGAGTTATCAATGGCTAAGTAATAGACATACAATTTCAATTAAATTTAAATAATTACACGTTAACGAACAGCTATAGCTTATAACAAATTTACTTAATAAATGACGTACGTTTTTGATAATGACGGTTTTGGTGCCACTGTTGGGTGAACTTTCTGTTCGAAGGTTGCTGGATCTGATTTGGTCCATTCATCATTGCTGTCAAAGAAGATAGACTTGCCTCCAATCCCACTGCATTCAGCCTCACCCTGGGCAGAAGAGACATTTTTTTGTAATTAACAGTGCTTTAAAAAGTATTTAAAAACAAACTTTTTTAATTTGTGCTATGCACAGCCTGAACGTCATGTTAGTAGCTGCGATTTGCTTCTGTGATGCCCACAACATCCGCAGTGGGACATTCAGATTCACATTGTTTGAAGTCGTCACTCATGAAATATGATTGTAAAATTAAACATTAAAAATACATCAATGGCGCTAGATGACACAGGAAACAATTTCTAATGAAAACATTTTGTGTAGCGAAAACTTATGTTTCCAGTTTATTCTTTAATTTATAATTGAGGCAACTGACAATGAACAAAATGAAGCAACCCAAATTTATGAGGTTTCAAACACAAAGATTCAATCACCATTCAATTAGACAGTTACATGTTTTATTTTAAATTCATTCACAAAAATTATTTACTACCACGATAACTGGTATATCATCCTAAGTGCTGACTTAAACAATGACAATACTCAGCCCCAAAACAATCGGTAACGATTTTCGTGTCTAATTACAAAAAACCTTTCCTTACCGCATACATGAGTTTTCTCATTTTGACGAGCCTCTCTTTCAGTTTTGTCAGCGTCCACACACAGCTGACCCCGAGTTTCTTGTTCGTGATCTTTATCAACGCCTCGTGATCTCCACCGGGTGGCACCACTGGACCATCGTACTTGCTGAAGACCTGTCGAATTGAAATAGGGTGAAATTGTTTTCTGATTCTTGAAATAGGCCCTCAAAATTGCCCCATAAAGGAGATTGGTTATAGGAGTGTTTTATATTCATAAAGTTGGTAAGTTGCCATTTTCATTTTCTGGTGGTTCGTCTAAGGTTCCTTACAACATAACCAAAAAACGTAAAAAGTAAAAATGACAATAAACAACTGGATTATATAAGGAATTTGGTGGATGGATTGCTGACCACTTTTTCCCTGATTATATATACTGCACCCAAAAAAATGAAGAAATAACTGTTGACGTTTGAATAGTAAATTAATTAACGTGATTCGACAGTGTTTTCCTAAATACATTATCAACCAAAATCTTAGTATGTAAGATCTGTATGGAAAAGCAGAATACCATGGGGATTGGAACCTCTTTAATCTGTTACCCGATAATCTAGAAAACTCAGTATCCAGGTAGGAACAGAATTTCCCAATGCTTCCCCATATTGTATACTTGATTCATTTATTTGGAAAACAATGTACAGTGAAACCTCACTGTTAAGGTCAGCTTGGGACTGGACAAAAGTCACCTGAATAGCAAGGTGACCGTATTAGCGGAACTAATATCCTATACTTTACTGTATGTGGAAATAATTTGGGACTGTTCTAGGGTGATCTTAATTGCAAGGTGGCTGTATCACTGAAGTGACGGTAAAGCGAGGTTCGACAGTAAGTGTCCACATAAATGAAGTTCTACTTATTTCATTTTAGTTTGTGAGACTGGGATGGTTGAATATCTCTCTTTTAAAGGGTTATTGTTGCTTATTATCATCAAGACAATGTTACGTTTCTACTCAAGAGGAACTCTGTTTTCTAAAATGCACTCTCTATGATAAGGATCTGACATGTGCAATACGTGAACCATATAACTATCTTTAAAAGAAGAGTAACAAGGTAAATAAGGGGGGGACTCACGTAGTCTTTTTGCAGATACTGCGTGATCTCATTTGCTTCCAAGATCAACATCTCCACCTTGTCCAGGGGCATCGACGGCATACTTGCCCGTCGAATCGCAGCAATTGGCGCCGGTGTCTTCTTTGTCGTGCGCAGCTTCACGCTTCCAGCCGAGCTAAGGTCCGACTTTCTCCTGGTTCTCTGCATGCTTCCTAGTGCTTGTTAAACCGTTTAGACGGACATCACACCGCACAATAATCCCAAATCCAGCACAGGTGTAGCAACTGGTTTCATAGCTGCGTCACTGTGCAAACATCCCCAGCTAAAGTGTACATTTTATACACATAGCAATGGCTTGGCAGTAGGCTTCAATTGCCAATCAAAAGCCTCTGGTGTTGTTGGCAATAATCCCTGAATCACTGTTGCGTTCACCTGAAGTGTAGAACCGGCGATCTCCACCAGAAACCTGCAGTCAGACAGAGCATTCATTGTTGAATCCTGCTCATACAAGTGGTTAATAATACAATGTCTGATTTAGTGGCGTCCAGTGGAGAGCAAATCAACTGTAAGCTTCTGATTCAAGCGAGCAGTAACTGAGTATACGACACACATGTAGTATTTCTGCCACATACCAGTGCAAATGACACGTAATTAATTTATTGGTTTGAATAAATAAATAGTTTGGTTGTATGCGAAGCAGTCAGGGGGGTTAATGGTGCATATTGATTATGTACACGTGGAATACTGTGTATTGTCTAGCCAAAGCTGCTGTGTAAAGCCAAACATCCAAACATGTATCAGCACACAGTCTAATGCATGGTAACATTACATTCCAGACCACTGCATTGTGTTGAATTTCAAGGAGTAAATACAACATACGCATAAAGTCGCAGAATGCTAATTATTTACAATGGCTGGGGGGTGCTATGTGTGAGTAGGCACCCCTTTAACTCACCCCAGGCAAGAGGGAAAAGTATTCCACTATAGAGGTTTCAAGGAGGCTGCAGTTGGAGGTTTTTCTGGAGCCTCAAGGGGCACAGTTGGAAGCCTCAAGGGGGTCATAGTTGTGTTTTGGCTCCTCAGAGGGGAGCAGTTGAGATTTTCAAAATACACCCCCACAAAAATCCACCATGCTCCTGACCATATGCTTAACTCATATAAATGAAGACATTTATGCTGCATTAAAATAAATAAGATATAAAGAAGAACTGTCATGTATAGTCCAGTAGAAATCAGCACATTTTTAACCAAACCCGGACATTTTGGTCAAAAAGCCAATTTTTGTTTTAAGATGACCAGTAGTATGTCCTGAACTTCCAGAAAAAAACAACCAAAATCAACCCTGGGGAACCTCAATTTTTTTCATGAACAATATACGTACCCTATAACATTTTCGTTTTATTGGCTGTCCATACATAGATGAAAATGAGTTTTGGCGCACTGACTTCCACTGGCCAGCAAGTTAATGGTTAGGATATTGGTGTTGATTTGTATTTTATGTATCCGTTAACTCGCTAATATAAGAAATCAAGTGTTTGCCACAAGATTAGATCTTACCATTGTGTATCGAAAGCCAATGTTTTAAAATCGAAACACGAGCGATAATATCACTTATATATTAATTGGACCAAAATTTGTAGTACTCAATAGAACAAACCATTTTCGAAAACCCCCTCAAGACACTTTATGCAATGGATCTATATATATATATCTAAATAAATAACAACTATTGTATTAATTACTTGCTTACAGATTGTTAGAAAAGTTATAATAAATTTCTGTAATGATTGTTACGGATTCTTATACATTTATGCTTGAGCGATTTGAAAATGTGTGGTATGGAAAGCCAAACATGACATTGTTCATAATTTTGTAGCTAAGGCGTAACGGTAGATCTTGGTTGATATTTTGGTGAAGAATTCATAGTTAGTAAGATAGCATTCTAAATCCGAAATATCTGTTTGAGTAATTGTATAAAGTAAAGTTAGCAACTGTTGTTGAACATATTACCCATAATTATAGTATACATAGTCATATTATGAAAATTGTCTAGAAAATAGTCATACATCTTTTTTCAAGAACGGATCGCTGATATGGAGCAATGTGTCATTTGTCAAGAATGTGATGGTGGCTTGACGGCTAAACTTAAAAAGAAAGGGATATACTCTTTGGTGGCGGTGTCAAAACAACGAGGTGATGGGTTGGTTGAACAATTCAATAATGCAGGTGATCATTACGTCCATGAAAAATGTAGAAAGACTTACACTGCCTCAAAAAAATTTGACAAAATCATCTCAGGCAACAAACCAAGGAACCCGAACAGAAGCGACGTAAATTGGGCAAGATCCTTTCCGCTGATGTGTTGGATGGACGTAACACTCCAGTGGCTTCAGACAAAAGTAGTTTTCTTTCAAACAAGCACAACAAACAGCAACTCATTAATCTCCTCTCTACTTACCTGCTGAAAGAAGGTATCGAGATGCGTCAGGCTGGCGAGGAAGGAGATGTGGATACTACAGTTGCGAAATGTACCTTAGAAGTTGCAGAATCCCACAAGAACGTATGTGTCCGTTGTGATGATACAGATCTGCTTGTAATTCTGCTTTACCATGCGCCTGAGAAGTCCACCATTTACATGCAAACCAAACAAACACTGATAAGTATCAGCGCTGGTCAACATGCTCTCGGAAAGGAAATGTGTAAGTGCTTGCCATTTGCACACGCTATGTCTGGATGTGACACAACGTCAGCTATCTACGGTACCGGCAAAGTCAAACACATGAAAGTTCTAGGATCTTCAACAGAACTGAGAACATCCGTTGCCATATTCAGCAGTAAAACTGCATCGAGCGCCGTCATTGCAACAGCTGGGGAGCGGTATATGGTTTCGCTTTACACCAAAAGCAACTCAAATGTAGGTCTCGACGATCTACGATACATGCACATAATTTCATCAAAGTATGTCGCCATTGAAAGAATGCCGCCGACATGTCGAGCATGCTACTTCCATTCACTCAGAGTGCACTTACAGGTTTCTACTTGGATTAATCTGAAGATGGTATTGGACAGAAAGAAGTATGGCTTCCACTGTGACGTACACTCAGTAGTGCCCGTCATCACAGACAAAGAATCAGCATCCGAACATCTTCTACAAGAGATCCATTGCTCTTGCAAGCACCAAGATAATTTGTGTGTCTTCGAACTGCTCAAAGAAGCGTCTTGCCCGTAGCGTCCACTGCAAATGTCAAGGACAGTGCACAAACGGCCCTACTTTTGTACAGCTACCTGACAGTGACGACGATGACAATGCTGATGATGATGTTTAACAAATGATGTATTAGAAGATTACAGGTAGGACATTTATGATCTCTCCTAGTTATATTCAAGTTTGAAAGCTATACCATTCACTGTTTCGGGTATAAGTGACATTCATGTGATCTTAGTTAAGATATTATTTAAATCCCAGAATAACATTGGGACGGAGTGGTATATAAGAAATATATTACTAATTAATTTAATAATTGGTTAATTACTTAATTGATTAATTAAACTCTATCATTAATGTGTGGCTTAATAGACCAGTATACACATCATTACAAACGTATTAACCAATAAATGAAAAATTGGACAGAAACACCCAAAAACAAGGATTGGGGTAAAAACAAAGTTCCCCAGGGTTGATTTTGGTTGGTTTTTTTTTGGAAGTTCATGAAACCCTACTGGTCACCTTAAAAAAAAGGCTTTTTAACCAAAATGTCTGGGTCATTGTCAATTTCTACTGGACTAGTGCCCATGCACCCACGTATGATACAGTGGTTGTCATGTGGAATCAATGATTAGCAAACATTGTATATCAATGATGGATTGTACAAAACTGTGCATCAATACTAGTAGATATAGTCCAACCACTACTATTTTATGTTCCCTAACAAGCTACAAGATAAGTCCAACTTCACTGATATATCCCAGTGTTGGGTAAGGTAACATTAATAACATATAGTAGCTTTATGTAATCCACCTTGATATATATATATATATATATCTACCTACCTTACTGCATAGCTACCCCTCTTGTTTACACAGACAGGTACAGAGCCATCAGTTATGCAACCTGACAGTTCACCCCACACCCCTCCCCCTGTTGCTGTGACAGTTACCCCCACCTCTACACCTGTACAGGCAAGTAATAAATGTTGACATATTCAATGCGAGGACAAGTGCTGTCAGGGGCACATTCCACTGTTTACCCTCCTCCATTCAGTCGTTGCATATTTCTTCCAGTCACAAATTCCTCCAGTCACACAGGGACACCTGGCTGACAGCTAGGGTCAAGACCCTTAAATACCCTGTCAACTAACATGTCAAATTTAGAGTCACATTCGCTGTCAATTTTACTGACACTGGCAGGTAACCAGTGGAACCCATAAAACCAGTGTCAATGTGACTGTCAACATGACTGTCAACTTGACCCGTCAACATGACTGTCAACTTGACCCGTCAACATGACTGTTAACATGACTGTCAACATGACTGTCAACTTAACAGTCGACATGACCGTCAACATGACTGTCATTGTGACTGTCAACATCACGGTCAACCTGACTGTCAATCTGATTGTCAACTTGACTGTCAACACAACTGCCAACATGACAGTTAACCTGAAAGTTCAACTTGACTGTCAACTCACCTGTCAACCTAACAAATTTATAACAATACAAAACATGACCCACATCTTCTACAGCAGCACCTGAAACCAGCTTCATTGACTGTTGAAACAAACACTACAGACTGCACAGAAAGTGGTACACTGACAATGATATTACTAATGACAACAAACTGGAAGGCTTCATTCAAAGCTAACACATCACATATAACTGCATTCCACAAAGGCAGTATTCCAGTTGCTAATTTGCAATGCAAAACTCCCACAGTTGCACGCTACTAGAAATACTTGTAGATCCGATGTCATGGTAGACACACACACTTGACGCATGTTGTCCTAAGTTCTGCTGCTGCTGTTTACATTAAAGGACCTTTCTTACTTGTCAACACACGCCATTGAGAAGACTGAGTCTGTCTTGGAGCTGAGCTAATACCAGATGACGTCTTTCATGACGTAGGTCTACCGTCTTTGAGGCTTAATACAGCTTAGTAGTAATTAATATATTAGAAGGTCAGGCCAGCCTATGGGTATTATCTGCATTAATACAGACAGCACGCACACAACACAATGCAAGGGAGAACAAAGTTCTGTAACATACAAATACAACTGTAGCCATAAGACCACATTTTGTGTCCGTCCGCCATTACTCCGCTCTCTGAACTAACATTTTACGTGGGACAATACTGCATTAGATCTTTCACAAAGTAGCAATAAATATTTGCTAGTCACTCACGTATTCGCACAGTAGATGTTTTGCAGAATGCACCAAAATCTGTCACCAGATTGGGACAAAATTGAGAGACACCAGGTTTGGGTGGATTTTTCTGAAAAATGAGGTGTCATTTTCAAGAATTTTCCACACGATGACCTCATGTTAATTAATGTTTCATGTAGTGAGATAGTTTAAAGAAAATCCATCGTAAAATTCTCCATCCAGCACAAGATAGGTTATAATGGCTGCCTATGTAAAATCTATTGTAGTCTCACCTCCATAGGACATACATAGTGCCATAGCAGAGGCGTAGCTGTGCTACTAAAAGTGGTCTGGCCAATGAATGAGGGCATCAAATGGAATTGGTTTGGGAGGGATATTCCCTTTCGTGGTGTGGGAAATTTTGAAAAAGGGAAACAAAACTGTGCATATAATTATTGGTACACTTGATAGCATGTTTCTGCCCTAAAACACTGATCGTTTCAACTTCATTTAATTATTAAAACTCACTATTGTGATATATCGCATTTATCGATAGTTACAAATGGTTCTTATATCCCAAATCGCTGTCAATAATGTGAGTTTAATAAAATCAAAAAATTCATCAAAATCATTCATAAATTATGTGACATTTTACATCAAATATGTTGTGGTAATAATGAAACCCAAATGATGAATCTTTATTATATACATTGGTTTCATTATCAGAGAAGAGAACATCTTTTTAATCGCTAATGAAATAATTTTTGTAAAATGAGCGAACGAACTAACGACTGCATGCACACACAGACATACATGCACACATGCACACAGACACACACACACAGACACCCACACACAGACACACACACACAGACACACACACACACACACAGACACACACAGGCGCACACACATGCACACACAAACACACACAGACAGACAGATACACACACACACACATACACACACACACACACATACATACACACACACATGCGCACATGCACACACACACACACACAGACACACACGCACACAATAATACTTTTTCAGAATAAGCACTTATGGATTCAGTAAATGATAGATAAAACTGGGATTGTTTGATCATGTGGCGATGCTAATTAGACTTAGGGTGAATAGATTTATTTAGGTGATCATTTGGTTAAACTGAGCATTTTGTAAGCTGGAGTCATGTTTGTAGTCAGTGAAGATGAAGGACTCAATTAGGAACACGCGTTCCTCTCTTCCTGTGAAGCATTTTGTCACCATTAAATGCAGGCTAGGGAAGAATTATGAATAATTTACTTTTTTGACTAAACTACAAATTCGGTCATAACGTCCAGCACGCTGTCCTTTTACAACTGAACGGAAAGTCTAATGGAAATGGAAAACGTTGTCCTTTTTAACGCATACTGTCTCTGTTACAAATGAAAGGAAATAATAATTTTATCGCAGCGATCGTCTTTTTTAACTGTGCAAATGCCTGTTGAGAGACTTGGCCCCAACAGTCTGTTTTTTGTGTTTCTGACAGCAGAAGTTTATGGTGCAACCCTTTTCCACACGGACCTAGATCCCAACTGGCTGTCTACTGATGAGCACAAAATTAGAAGTTTCCTCTCAATAAATTGCCATTTTTAAGAACATTTTCCCTTTTACCTTTGCCCTTTCAAGACTCTATATCCTTTACGGACACTGCTGCCCATTGTAAGACATTAAATGCTCTCACAGAAATTCTAAATCTATATGAAGAGTACAACAGGCTGGTAACTTGTGGTAAGGCAGGACTGGGGAGCATGTGAAAGAGCTGGGACATATCCCTTATTTTGTACGTTAAAAAACGGCCTGGAGTCGCTGTTTGAATTTTGATCAAAACTGTAGTTCGCGACTCTGCAAGTTTCCTACACGTACTGGTCCAACCGGGTATAGATCCCAGCAAATAGGCCCTACCGTTGGCCAAGATCAATATTTTTGAAAAAAATGGTCCGGCCATGGCCAGTACGGCCAGAACGGTTCCTACACCCATGCTTAGGATGTGGCTATAGCTATATGATGTGTATACAAGTGTAGGACACGCATACAGTTGTATGGCATGTGTACAGTTGTAGGCCAATGTACAGATGTACAGTGTGTACAGCTATCGGACATGTGTAGTCTCACCCCTACAGGATGTGTGTACAGCTATATGATGTGTATACTAAGTTCTATAGTATGTGTACACCTAATAGGGTGTGTGTACAATCATAGGACATGTGAACAGCTGTAGCAGGTGTGTATGATCATACAATGTACATACAACTGCCTGATATGTATATAACCGTGGGATGTGTGTACAATTGTATATATGTATACAACTGTATGTGTGTAGAACATTTGTACAGCTATAGAACATGTGTATAACTGTGTGCACAAGTATACACACTTTCAGAATCCGCTGCCATTTCTTGAAAGCCCAGTACTCACAAATATTAAATCGACTTATTTTTATTAACACAAATCTGCTTTGGAAACTCATAAGATCTGACAAGCGATGCAATGAACACTTTACTAAGTAGTGGGTTGTGGTTATGAGGGTAGAGGGTGATGGATGGCATTAATGAACTGTGGCTACCTGACTGCGCATTAGGATACTTCTTACAAATAAGATTTATTTATTCGTTCATTATACATCTATATATATCTGTAATCATCTTAAAGACACTCACTGTGTACATATGAAATGTAAATCATGTAAATATAATAAATGGGTTACAACAAAGGTGTTTCTACACCTTTCTGGTTGTGTTCTATTGGTACATTTTCTCTCTGCGGAAAGATAAATAAATCCTGACATACTCACTCCATCCCTGACTGTTTTCCTCTGCTTAACTGACCTTATGTCAATCCCCCTGATAGTGACCCTGATGATACCAGATGGCTCATTAGCGGGGCATTACCTCCATAACAGTCTTCCAGATACAGCCCTGGATGCCTCAGCCCATTAGGGGTCAGACCACAATTTTCCTGTTATATCTGTCTGAATATTATGTTGAGTGATCAATCCTGATTAGTTTGTTGGTGGAGGAATCCAAAAAGAAAAAACAATTCAACCATCAAAAACTCAATGACAACTACCATCATTATGTTACCAACCGATAAGCGGAACATGTTTGTTCAACATCATATACTTTTAATTTGTAATCAGGTTACAAATGTGTTTACTGCAAAAAGACAACTTAACAAAATTCAGTTGTGGTGTTTTGGTAATGTCACTGTCTAAATCAATATATATATGTTTATATATATATATAAATTGTAAATTTTATGACACTTCAAATGTATCAATTCTTTATGAATGAATACAATTACTTCATGGTGACTAGAATAACTAAAATTGGGTAATTGTCATGCACTACATTAAAAATATTATATTGTAGTATGACCCAAAAAAACTCACTAAGTATAAATGTGGTCCGACCCCATTACTACCTGAGTATAACTGTGATCTGACCCCACAGCAACAGCAGTCACTGATTACATGCCCAGCAGGGGTAACACACTCCTTAATGTCTAGGAAGGTATTAATGTCTTTAGATGCCCCTGTATTGAATGGGCTCAATTAGCCCTGTCATTCCTGACTAATCACCACTTTTTATGAGTTGATGAGGATGGTCTCTGATGTGTTAATGACTAAGTGTCCAGATGTATAAATACAAACATTTGACCTACCCCTAACCTTCAAATCAAGGAATCATTTCCAGGTGGCTTTCACTTTACAGATGCCGACTCAAGGGCTGGTTTCATGGAGGGTTCTTAAAGTTACGCAATTACTTGTTTGTGTAAACTCCTCTGTTCACTTATATTAAAAAATCACATCACTTACTAAAACAATCATCTTAATGTCATTAATGTGCTTTCCCACTTCATGAAACCGACCCTTGGTCTCTAATTGGATTTTAAGTACCTGGTAACTTGTTTCATATCATCTTTTCATCCTCCCGGCGATATCACTGTCTAAGGTACCATAAGCCAGATGGCTGACATTTATTGAGGGAGAGGGATATTGAAAAATGCATCTAATTTCTGCTGCCTTTTAATATAAACTATCTCCTTTCATGTGATGAATTCCAATACAAGGCATGGTGTGCATGGCCGTGTAAAATTACAATGATCAATTACAATTACACAACATCACAAAAGCTCAATATTACAATTATATAACTTTATTGAAGGTCAATTAAGATTAGACTGTTGTACTGGTTGAACAGGACTATTATTACATTATTTTATCAAAACATTACTTGCACCTTTATTGCTCATTAAAAGACTTAGCTTTGGAAGTATAATTACAAAAAAATGACAGAAAAGACAAACTTGGGGATATACTCCCACACCACGAGGAACAAATCGGTAGAAAAATAATCACAATTTCACAAAGCATAAATTACAATGTTCAATTACAATTACATTGTAACTAGTTGACTTTCCAAACATGTTCGTTCATTGAGATGAGTGAAAACAAGACCAAAAAATGAAATATTTATTACCACCTGATCCAATGACAGGCTCACCAGAACAAAATACACTTTAAATATTAAATATATCACTTTAAGTTCACTGTTTGTCATTAAATTAAGACTTGTGCAGATACATTTAGAGAAATAATTACCTAATTATAAGATACCTACTACACACGTTTAGTATATACCTAGTTTACAAAAGTAAAGAATGTGGCCTGAGGATGTACCTGTTGGCTTAGATTCATTGCAAGATATAATCACTCCTTGCTAGCTCCAGGGTGTCAGTGATTCCACAGAGGTATTCACCTTTAACACGTGTATTTTCATATCTCATCCTACAGCCCATTCACCCAGCAACCTTCTGTCATATCTCTGCCACATTCCACAGACGTGTTTCCTGTTACCACTGACAGTCGTATTAAATATGGGCTACATTTAGTACCCAAGCATTTTTCCTTCCAGAGGAAAGTCCACATTAAATACTCCACCCAATTGCCAGACACCCTTTATTGTTATGTAGGCTCTATTCCCTTGGATTCCAAGTGATATAAAGGCAATATTTAAATGGACAGTTCAAACTGACTGGCATGTAGTTTGCCACTGATCGAAGAGTTTTGCTGTCCTGTGTAAAAAGAAATGATGTTCACTGTTTTTGACAGGTCAAATGTTTTAGAATACCAGAAAAGGCATTAGTCCAGATGGTTGGTTATGTGTGCATTATTAAAAAAAAAATTGTATTAAGATATTATTTTACAATACATCTTTTTTTAAATCTATTTAATTATTTTTAGAATGGATTTTACTGGATACACTACTAAAAACTATATATATTATCATATATATATGAAATGAATAATGGTTCAGCCCAATTTTGAAGCACGACACACTGCAAATGAAATCTTGCAAAGCATGGTCAATGGCGGATGGAAAATAAGCTGACCAGCAAAAATGTTGATCGATGATGTTTGCGAACAGACAGGTTTGGAGCAATGGAAGCTCTATAATCGTGCTAGATCATCCTCGCACACCTGCTGATTACGTCAGTGCCAGCCAGCAGTACCCCCTGGCTGATCGCTTTGCGAAACTCTGAATTTAAGTTCAGCCTATGAAATCGCTCACTAGATCAGTGAATCTCGGCAGGTCAGGTGGTCATAATAAAACTAATTTCAACCAACCATGGCTCGTGTTACATGCAATGTTTAGGAAGTAGAAGCAATTATTCGAATACACAATACTGTTCAGCTGCCCGTGCTAATGGGCGAACGGGACATTATATATTGGGATTCCCAGAAGTCGTTCATCCATTTTCAAATTGGGGCGGGTATTTGTGCTCTTCTCATGGGTGATGCAGTCTGGACTGGCGAAGTCAATTACTAGTTTGACTCGGCTAACTTCCGCACTTCACGTAGGGGATCAGCCAGGGCTAGTTTTGCATGGCAAACAGCCCTGGCTTGCGAGGATGTGCTAGATGGACTAGACTCACTAGAGTGGTCACTGTCAAGGCTTCCAGGCAAACACACCTAGGGCTTGTTGGGTTGAGTGGGTGGGTGAGTGGTTGAGTGAATGAGTGTGTGAGTGAGTAGGTAATTGATTGGTGAGTGAATGAGTGAGTGCAGGGGCGTACCCAGGATTGACACGTTGGGGGGTTTCTAAATGGGTATTACCAGTGGCGAGGGAATGAAATTCATATTGGGGGGCTACCAGAGCTTCAGCTTCCATCACCATGTGGCTGTCTTGGTTGTCTCGCCTGGAACATTTGTCGCTGCTGCGCCACTGTAACTTCACAGCTTCTCCGCTGTGAACTCATGACATCCGTACACGGGGGGACAGTGCTGTTCAAAACCAAGTTATAACCCTGTTCCCATGCCTATGGGTGTTACTGTCATCCTTCCATGTACTCACGTACAGTGCCATAATTTTGATCATGCAGCAGTGCAGAAATTTTGAGGGGTTCCCAGGCAATAAAAAAAACCCTTGGGTATGCCCCTGGAGTGGATGACTGAATTATGTAATTTGATTTTATACTCTTTTGTGCATAGTAATTTTTACCGATCTTAGTATGAACCCCCCAACCTATGCCACTAATGCCAGCCAGTCAAAGCCACAAATAATATGAATTGATGAAGATATGAGCTGCCATAGACCAAGTTCAGATGAACCAATGGTCAGTGAACCAAGTACAACTGTACCTAGGTAGGTCCTAATCCAAAACAATTTAGAAACAACTGCACAAACTGACATGTCTATGCGGAGAGCATCATTAATGTAAATTTCTCATATTTGATGATTGAAATAATTAACATAACATTGTAACATACAAGTATGAGAAAACTCCACATTTTAATTTAATTTAAAAACAAATTACTGGTTATGGTACAACACAGGTTTAACTCCAGTAACCAGCCACATCAACAATTGGTTGTTCAGTTTTAAAGTTGTTTCATCACAGTCAACTGGTCGGGTCACCGGACCCTAGACATTGCCTCTGTGGCTTTTACTAGATCTCTTCTGTCCCTTTCTCCTGTTACAAGTGCAGATAATACTCAAGTGTTTCCTTCCTGTAGAAAACAAACTTCCTTCCTTCCAGAGTTACTTTGTTTGCCCACAGAACTGGTGCTTAAATCACGTTTCCGTTACACAAGCATTCAAACATCCACATTCCTCCCCTCCCTTCAGAGATGACACCAGCTACCAAGGTTTCACCAGTTAATCCCAAACACTAGGGCCTGAGTTTTGGATCCTACATGCAATATAAGCAGTTTTTATTTACCAGGGAAGAGGGAAGATCACCTAAAGTGATTGGGTCGGGAGACAGGTGGGGGTCAAAAAAGTATAAAATTACAATAAAATGTTTAAAAATGTGTGGCATGTTGCAGAGCTGTTTAAAAATGTTGTTTCATGAATGTGTAATGTGCCAATCTAAGAGCGGTTAAATATTTTATAAAATAATTGCTGAAATAACTGTGCTGCATGTTTGCTGGAGATCCCTTGAACTCCCAAGCTCACCATCTGGGAACCAATGTGTTACGTAAACTAGTATTCTTTTATTTTGAAAATCCCAAATGGAATAAATCATGGGGTTGAATGTTTGTATACAATGATGAAAGAGGAAATGCTTGGATGGTGGAATGCTATTCACCCTACCCCACCCGAGCTACATATCGCTTTAGTGCAGGAGCACTCATACAGGTGAGATGTCTATCTCCACTGTATTGACATTGACAACAGCTTGTAAATGGCATTGTAGGACACTATCACAGAGTATCTACTTGTGAATCAAATACAGCAGACAATGGGTATCATCAAGGACATGTCAATAATGCATTTGCCTCTAGTTATAGTGGATTCTCTATAAGGACTCTAGATATATATTACAAGGAACATGTTCTGGCCTGCATTACTTTAATGTCAAGTAAAGGTAAGTTCTTATATAGGGCAGTATCCAGGCCTAAGGACTGCTCAAAGCTCTTTACACTTCACTACCTGGCAGATCTCTTCAATCAAACACCATCTTGACTTTTTTGGGAAGCATCCAGCCATGCTGCAATTAATGCGTGAAGACTTCATACACAAATATCCACCTCTGTCTATAGCCAGGTGCTCGTTCTTACAGCTGAGTGAACTGGAGCAATGTAGAGTGAATGAATTTGCCAAAGGTTCGACACAGCACCACAGGATTCAAACCCGGGTTCCTTGAGAGTCCGATGCTCTAGCCGCTGCGCTCCAATGTACCCACGAATGAAGGAACATTGGATAAAAGGAAGAGTTTGACCAGGTCCAAATGTGTTTATTATAGCGAGAATCAACTGTACTAACTGACTATAATATATATATGTATATATATATATATATGTATATATATATATGTATATATATATATGTATATATATATATACATATATATATATATAATATTGGGCCGGATTACCTGAATGTAATGGTCTTTCTCAGAAAATGATGCCAAACAAGCCCTCCTGTACTGACACTAAGGGTAGTCATATAGGTGGGTCTAGGTGGGACTGGGGGGCAAATGTCCCCCTAGACCTTTGGAATTTGGCCGCACTATGCCTGATCAACAGTGGTGTGCCCCTAAACTCTTTTAATGTGCCTTCGTTACTGAAGCTACTGCGGCACAACAGCAAAATATTTTCAACAGCATTCCCCATCTTCCAATGTCATCAGTCAAGTCAAGACAGCGGAGCAGCCGAAATTATGGCAGCACCACGGTGGCGAAAACTTTTCTACACCATTTGGTTCGGCTGTCAGTGGAGGTTTTTGTGCCCCTCTAGACTACTAGACTACCCTCTCTGGACCCACCCCTGGCAGTCAATACCACTGCTGGTTCCTTTACGTCCCCAATTAATGAGACAGAACTGACCATTAACCTGCCACCTTAGAGAGATATGGACGGCATAGACTCTTCTCCACCACCCATGGTGTCTGTTGATGTTTTGAACCCAGAACTCAGTGTGTGTGTGTGATTTACACGTGTAAGTCTCTCATGAGAGGCGTCTATTCTAAGGAAGCAACATATATCACAAATACAGCCTTATAATAAAGTAATTGAGGAATGATCAGTGTACAATAGAACAACTGAAACTAAGTACTTATATATGTGTCAAATAATGTATGTACAATATATTAAAACATATGTATTTCATTCATGTGTGAAAGAAATGGCACAACATTGACTGAAATGGTGAACAATGGCTATGACCTTAGCAGCGGTAACAGTGAATGACCTTAAGTTTTTTATTGCTAGTGCTATATATCTATTACATACCTGGCTAGTTAAAGCATGTCATGCTGGGTTTGCCAGGTTTCAGATATGACAGGAGGGTCGAGGTATTCACCCCATCATGGGGAAGTTAAGGGTTAAAGTCTGCCTCAAGAATTTTCTGACGATATCAAAGTTGAGTATCTGTCAGTCTTCAGTGTATTTTTTCATATTGATAATTACATTACTTTAATTATCTGAAACAACCACATTTTCTGTGTTTGCATATATTTGGAAAATCTACTACTTTGATAAGTAAGATGGGATAGTAAATAAATATGAGCTGAACAATTAAGTCTGTAATTTCTTATGCTATGATATAGTTATGATCTATAATGTTTTGGACTCGGTAGATAGAGTGAGAGACAATCAATTGACAGTATTGGACTAATGGTAAAGAGATAACAAAAACTGTTGGTCTTCTACATGTACGGTCACCATGTCCACATGACCGTGGATGGTGTCTATGCAAAGGGAAGTAAAATATCCCACTCAGGGAAATGGAATAAACCTGTTGTGGAGTCACAAAGCCAATGGTCTCGACCTACAGAACAAATATGGGTGCTGCATTAGCTTCTGCCATATTTTTTGGCAGTAGCTAACACAGTACTCTGATTAATGGAGTGGTGAACCAATGAATGCATGCATGTGTGCGTGGGTGAGTGTGCCTGTGCGTGTGTGGCCGGGGTAACTGGGTTGAGGGTACCGGTGCAATATGACTATACATTATTATCATTTAAATCAGGATTCTGATAAAATCCAACACACATCTGGGAAGTACCAAGACAAAAGGTGCATGACACCTAACACTTAAAACACACCTAGCATATTTGAGATAAAACATACTACTAAGTACTCCTGATTTGTCATACCGATACATAATAATTAAAATTAATAATTATATTAATTTTCTTAAACTACCTAACCTCAGTGAAAACATGGCAGTAATAGCTATGGCTACTACCGGGATACATATAAAAACAATGAATTAAATGATTGAAAGTGTGATAAAACTGCAAGCGATATCATTCACAACACACATGAATAAATGATAACATTTTGCCCCATATGATTAAGATTGGTATCAGTTAAGGTAATGCGCGCTTTCATAAACGTATTTCAAATGTTGAATGTACACATTCGTTGCATAATGACGGCCAAAGATACTATTTAAATGGTGAGATCAACATATCGCTGTCCACCTAGTGTAGTTTGTATAGAAATCCAACTCATTACTGCAGTAATAGGTTGATCAGGCGTAATATGTTATTGCCTAAAACCTGTATGTTATTAACATGTCTTAAGAGATCATACTCCGTGTTCTCCAAACAGTCCTACGTCTGGGGCTAACATAGGAGTATTTGTGACAGTGGGTATACAATACTATACATACAGAAACTACCCGTTTGATCTGTATGTGAGTCAAGATCAAAGTAGGTTCTTTCTACATGGGGGTAAATATGTAACTCGTCATGTAGGCGAGTCTGTGACGACTAGGTTACACATAAAAAAATTACCCACATGTAGCATCTTTTATTCACCTCTTGCAGGTAGTGTGGTTTAATTTTTTTGGGTATGTGTTTTTAAAACATAGCCGGTTTCATGAAGTGTACTTAAAGTTACGCGATTACTTAGCGTCACGTGTTTGCGTAAACTCCTATTTTCGCTTATATTAAAAAAATCATGTAATTTACTAAGACAGTGATCTTAGCCTTAAGAACGTTCTTAGCCGCTTCATGAAACCGGGCCCAGGTAGGTAGAAGCTATAATTTGTAGTATCTCATATAATGGACATATATCAGTAATTCTAACTTCATTCCCAGGTATTAGATAAGTCAGCATGTTGCTCCCACTGTTTATAAAACAATCTGCACTTGAACCTAGTAATCTGTATAAATTGTATATCCTGGTTAAGAAGAAAGCACTAAATGACTATGTACGGCCTACCTACCCACAGGTACCATTTGTAGCTACACAACACAGGTAGTTATGCTGGGTCCAGATGCAACTATTACTCTCTAGACACCTATCAAAGCTACACTTTTGTTGCAGATTTTCCACTGTAGAAAATAGACATATCTCTGACTTCTCATAGGCTAGCCATACATGTAGGCCTATGGATATGCCTGGTGTTACAAAACCTTATATACATTTTTTGAACATATCACCGTTCAGTAGTGTCACAAACGAATGTAAACTTACCAAGAGACGTACACTTAGCAACAGCGCTAGTCTAGATGCTGATTTCAAACAGATCCTTGGTCCAAACAATTATATCCCCTGTGCCTGTGGCTGTAAGCCTCCAACGAAGGTGATCCAGCCACCAATAGAGGTGTAGCAACCCTGGGTAGTGCTACACTGGGTATATCCACCTTGGTACAGATTCCGGCAGACCAGTGGCTAGAGCCAGACTTGCCCAGACAAGCGTGGGTATTGGAGCCAGTGGCAGTGCTGCTATAACAAGCCTTGTGTACAGACCTTGCTGTAGCGGTTTAATCAACCAGTCTAAACACACACCGCACTCACAGACGCAGTGCTCATGTACACAGACCGCTCAATTTCAAGTGGCAACAGCCAGGCCAAGCCAAGTCTTCCGCGGATTGGTTTCATGGACGCCATGCGCTGCTGTTAGGCCAAGGCAATTAGCATGCTTCCATGTTGAGTTAAGGTCTCCGAGTAATCTTGGTTGGTTGTCAATTTAGATGACTAATGTTATGATTGCAATAATTTTAAAATTAAATATATACCATTGATGCAAACAAATAAAACCGTTTAAATGTATAAATACAAAGCATAATAAGGAGAAGTTTGAAAGGTGAAACATTGAAATAATAATACTTATACAGTGTAATATAATTTTATTCCTTCGTAAATAATTTATAGCAGCTTTTTACATAATGTTAATTTCATAAGGGGTAAGATGTAAATATTAGAATTAATGTTGTGTCATATTTATGATTATTGTGAAATTGTAATATTAGTTATATTACATCTCATCATAACTCTGTAATAACTGTTTTGGACTTACAGTGTTTGTACGTGATATATGCGTATACAAACGTGTCATGTAATAAATTAAGTTTGGATTCGGTTAGTATGGCATATAAAAATAACAAATTAGTGCGCATATATATATATATATATATGTGTGTGTGTGTGCAATAAATTGTTATATATATATATATATATATGGGAATATGTTTCAATTTGAAACTTTACCATTTGTCTGATTTCTATACTAATTATATACGACTGTGCATATATATATATATATATAATATATAATATATATACTATATAGCTATTCAAAGGTATGTTTGTTTCTGTATTATGGACTTATTTTTGTTTCACACCCTATGTATGTATGTATAATGATCGAATTAAGTGGTCGTGCATTCATGATTACTAAAAATTGATATGTGACTATATAATGTGGTTGTATTGTGTGCGCACATGTATGTGTGTGTGCATATAATATATATATATATATATATACATAGATATAATATGTATATGTGTGTGAATATAGCGGGCATACGTGTATTGTACTTTATTTATCTGCACTAATTATCGTACCTATTCTTCTATATACTATGCCATATATATGCCTGTATGCATAGCTATAAATGCCTCTGCTATATGTTATATAATTATTGTATATCATTTTTACACACCATGTCATTAATTGTATAGTGTTTACTATGACATACCATTATATTTACAATGGTATATATGTATACACTTTTGAAGACCTTCAATTGCCGTAGTAAATACTATTACATGTACCTCGGTATATACCATTGTATGTACTATGGCCTACATCATGATATAGACGGTGTCGCGCTTACATTTATCCGGGTGATGTTTATGTGCATATGTAAGGCATAATATTTGGCACCAGTAGATCACGTAGTGATAAATAATATCCAGTAGGTAAATATGTTTCGTTTGTTGTCGTAATACGAGCGTTATAGTTAGAGTACAACATTATAATTTGCTGGTTCAGATTTGTGACCAAGTATAAGAGTAAGTCACGAGACGTGTGCGTGGAGAGGAAACTGTTTTACGACAGGAATTGTTTATGTCTGTGGGAAGCAAACATTTTATAATTTATGTATATATATATATATACATATATATGTATATAAATGTATATATATAATATATATATATATATATATATATATATATATATATCAACATACATAACGCCCGGATAAATGAAAACGCGACAGTCAAAGCTGGCACTAAATGCATTCCCCCAGATACGCGCACGAAAAGTGAAGCCAGGGCAATTAGTAGCGCCACCCGGCGGCCATCTAGGAGAACTACGCAGCGGAGCTATCTTTTCAATGCTGTAGCATACCGATTTCACTAAAACAGCGCACACATCATTATACCTGTGCGTTCGTATATACACAAACATACATTATTTTGAAGGCAATTATTTATTCTTCAAATGGGCACTCGTATTTATCATTTTAAAATAAAATATATTGGACGCAGATGCCCGCCATATGCTGATGTCACGTCTGTAGGTGCCTGTCGTATGTTACGCCCACTTGTGACAAAAGCCACTCTGTGGTAGACAGAAGAAACTCCTTGTGCCCAGATGTGTTTGACGAAGCAGGTCTCATCTGTTGTTTGTGCTTGAATGTCTTGTTGTTGAAACAGTTGAACAGACGGTCCATACTTTCAGAGAACAGTGCTGGTTCTTCTACATCATCAGGGAATGACGTCAATTTAACCTTTGTAGAAATACCAGCAGCCACAGAGTGAGAGAAGACTTGGGTCGCATATTTAACTCGCAAAGCCGAAAACGGGGTCAAGTCAATGAGCTTGTGTGTCATGCAGTTTAGGAGCCACACGCACAGCATTTCTGGAATCGATCAGGAAAAAGACTGACGAATGTAGCTCCACTCAATGCTTTTTCCATTTCTTTTGAAACCTGTTTTCTTGAGGTTGGTCCTCATGATTTTTAGCAGATGAGGTGGATCGTATATGACATAGATCTTTTTTTTTTGTCGAGGAAGAAAGACTTAGCCGCACTGACCCCTAGAAGTGCCTCAAGTGTCTTTCGATTATTCGACCCTTGGTCACATATGACCACTTTGATGTCCAAAACCAATGCTGGTTAAAGTGTCGACACACATTTCTAGAAGTGATTTCAGTGTGTCGCCACGGATTAGTCCGCTGGATAACAAGTAACTAACAGCTTGTTTCCACAGTGCGAATAGACCACGAACCATAAACACCGTTGCGTGATTTGCTACCTACCGACTTCTTCCGATATGTTAAAACATTCTCCAATCCTCCCACGTAGTTCTTCTCACAATTGTAATAGACATCTTCTTTCAGGCATACGTCTTCAAAAACTAAACAGCAAACATGGCTGTTTGGAGGAGGCAGATATCTGGAATATTGTTGTTGAAGACAGGGTAAATCTCGATGTTTTGCATGGCTTTTCGGAGTACTGTAACAGACGACAAACTGAATACTTTGCAAAGAATCTTGTACGCCTTAGGACTTGCACGGAGCAGTGACATTGCCAACGATTTGTCAGCTGTCGTCCATCGAGCTCCTCTCGGCTTCGTGGTCGCCATCCGAATTTCAGTTGAAATAAAATTCAGAGCAGGACCAGTAGCTTGCGAGGATGAACCGCACGGTTGCTTGTAGTTTGTAGCAGTTGTGTAGTGCTCCTCCCACACCATATTAAACTACTATCTATTAGTTTTATTCTGTGGCGTCCTCTGGATCTTTTTCCTTCTATCTTTCCTTTGTTACTATATGTTCAAACTTTTTTTTCTTATGACATGGCCTATAAATCGTGCTTGTTGTGTTCTAATTTTGTTGATGATCTTTGTTGTTGATTTGACTGTCTTAAGGATGACTTCATTGCTTTGTTTCGCAGTCCATGGCACTCACAGCATTCTTATTAAGAACCACATTTCAGTGGCTACTACGGTTTTTGTGAACGTTTCGTTATTGTCCAGGATTCACATCCACAAAGCAATGTAATCACGAAGAACTTATTTATAAGGGATGGTTGTTCATGATGTCTCCTATATGTGTATTTGTAAACAATTGTTTTCCCAATTGCTGCCAATGTGAGATTATCATACGTATACATTTGTTGAATACGGTCCATTCTCAACACGCCCCAACCTTCCATTGACATTGCGTTCCATTCACAATACACCCCAACCTTCCATTGACATTACGTTCCACTCACAATATACTCCATCCTTCCATTGACATTACGTTCCACTAACAACACGCCCCGACCTTCCATTGACATTGATCACGGTTTCTTTTCGACATTTTAAAAACAGCAGTAGACAGGGCCCTCAGTCACTGCGGGTAGATGGACAGTGTATAATCGATACAGCAATATATCCATGTAGCTAAGTTGCTCATGGAATTTCTTGTGTTAAGAGGTACAGAGATGGCTTCATTATTTTCATATACAGATGGTTCTCCGATGCTGCGACGCGAGTTCGAGTTACTCTTGAAGCGTCTGCTCGAGTTTTGTCGTTTAAGTAGTAGGGTTTTCAAAGGGCATAGCTTTAGGATTGGGGCAGCAACATCAGCTGCATTAAGAAGTGAATCAGATGCTCAGATTACAGCTGCAGGTAGATTGGCTCCAGATGTCTTTAGGAAGTATATTCGTATTACATAAGAAGCACATAACTAGTCTGGTTTATGATTTCGGGAGATATACCGGGGACTCTGACAGTGGCGGAGTCTCTAGGTATATCGTCTGTGACATAAAGCAGGTCGGTATATATATAATATATATATATATATGTATATATATATATATAGCTTAGGGTCTGACAGTGGCGGAGCCAAAAACTAATATTTCAAAACAGTGTTATGAATAATGCAGCTTTGCATGTATGGCCATGGTAGTGAGATATGTCTTAGGCTCTGACAGTGGCAGAGTTCAAAGCTAAATGTCTGTTCAGATATCACGATTTATGCATTACTATTTGCTTATAGTGTGAGTTATACCCTAGTGGGATGTTATGCAAGGCAGCTCTGACAGTGGCGGGGTTGACAAAATGGTTTAGCGGGGGTCTGAGTGACCCCCACACATATGGTGAATAGTAGTGATTAGCAGTGAGGGGCCGGCATGCTTGCTGTGGCTATTGTAACAATGGATGTGTATGCACTTTATAACAATAGTTAATAAAATTACATGTCATTAATTTGGTTTAATTCAATCTATACCTGACTTGCGTTGTTCCTTCTGCATAAAATTATGTATGTCCATGAATTACAGCAGACTGTGCCCCCCTCCACCGCCAGTATAGAAGAGTTTTGTTTACCGACACAAGCAACAGACGAGCTATTCACGAAAAATCGGTCACACACCTGGGCAAACGATTCCCGTTCATGCAGACATGCAACGCCATTTAGTATCGAAGAGAACCAACCTCATTGTTCTTCCCGTGGATTACGTGGATTTCCTGCCGTCGAGCACTACTTAATGGTACATAACCCGTTTCATACAGTTAAACATTTGAAAAAGCAGAGCTGTTACGCAACTGTTCCGCAGTCAACAAGTGAATCGTACAGATAGCACACCCTGAGGGTGTGGACGATTGTCTCCGAATTTCACAAACGTTAAGTAAGTCACTCTTGCGAATTACTTCATGTTGTATACCCGAGTTCACGACATTATGTCAATATTTGTGTATGCGCGGGCGCGTGCGCCCGCGTGGATACTTGTGTGCGCGAATCTGCGTGTGTTTGCTCGTCTCTGCGTACCTGTGCGTGCCTGTGCGTGCCAGTGCGTGCATGTGCGTGCCTGTGCGTGCTTGCGGGTGCTGGCGCGTACCTGCGCATGCATGTGCATGCCTGTGACCAATTTTAAACCCGATGATATAAAATGTCACGGAAGAAATTGGATGCTCTATTTGTTTAAACTTGAATAACAAAGAACAATATCTTGTGAACACGGACAGTCATTCATATACACAATCACGTGGTTTACCCCGGTTCAGTTCATTCATAAAACATAACTCAAACTAATTCTATGCGATGCGTCTCTGGCAATTAGTACCCCTGGTGGATGGTGAAGAGTACCATTGCCATTAATCGTGTTTGAGTTGACACAAACCCTTTGACATTTACTGTTGGCAATGCTAATAGAATGTGTTTCAGGGTGGTGTGTACAGTTGTAATTGTTTTCATGTTTTTCTATTAACAATGAAGCTGGCTTTTTGCGCCCCGTGAGTAGAGTAGTGTGAGGTATTTCAATTCCATCAGGATTTCATGATGGAATTTTGATTCGTGTTCCGCTCCAGCAGTTGTTTGAAGTAACTGTTGTCCCTATTGATGCTAAATGGGTGCTTAGCAGAAAGGCGACGTTTTCATCTTTTCGGGATCTAAAATTTGCTTGATAATTTTATACGTACAAATGTGAAACTCCTTTTCTGATTCCCCCTCACGCGCACGCACATGCGCGCGCACGTACACACGATGGGCTAAATTAATTGTTGAAGGACATCATTATACATGTATGCATATTACTTACATAATTATAACCAATCGCTAGATATCAGCTTACTGTTATTTTCGGAATAGATCCAAGCACTTCTGGATTCAATAATTTGAACCTTGAACTAGAAGCCACAAATGAAACATGAAACTGGAATTAAATTTTAGTCATGCAGCGATGTTAATTAAACTTAGGGACTAGTTAGGGTGACTCTTTATGTTGGTGAACATGTGGTTAAAGTGAACATTTAGGAAGCTGCAAAAATTATTTCCGTTGTCAATTAAGATGATGGACTCAATTTGGAACATGCATATTTCTTTTCCATTGAAGTATTTTATCACCAATAAAAGTGCAGGTTTTGACAACGAAATGTATAGATTAGGTCTATGCGAAACAGGAGGTTAACTAATGTCTGAATGAATTGTACCATTAGCCTGTATCTACAGGCTAATGGTACAATTCATTCAATTCTTTGTAATTCACTTTATTTGTACACTTTTCTAGCAGTAAAATGTCCTTGAATGTTGAAGGGCAGATTCACAAAGCACTGTTAATATGATGGAGAGAAGGAAATTATGTGCAATCATACCACTAGATCATGCCAACAGAAGTGATGCTCTGATGCAAAGTATTTATTGAGCGCAAATGCCAAATATGCCAAATACGTATTGAATATTTGTCCACACAGAAACAGAGTTGTAGGGGAAAGAAATCTTGTGATGTATTTTATTAGAATGTGCAACATTTCACATGTCCCATGCCTGCTTTTGTAGTTTTGTAGAGTTGGATGAACCATGTGTGGTTTAATGATATATATGTTCAAAATACTGCATTGTTGCCTTATATTTTAAATGCCAGTACGTTATAATGAAAATGTCAAAAGCACATGGTAAAGAAACGTTAGGTTTTCGTAGTAAATTATTTAAGGATGTATCAAGATGCTCGTGCATTGTATTTGTTTTAGTATTGATGCATTTATTAGGGCTTCTTATGAAATAGTCCATCTTTTCTCAGTTCTAAATAGCTTTATTCAAAGGTTATTGGCTTGTGAAAAGATGACTTCTATAACATTGATATTATTTTCATCCTGTTAATGGTAGTTTCGCTAACGTGGATAATAATATGCCTAACTATAAAAAAAATAGATTGATGTATATGTGTATTGTAATGTTCATATTTATAATGGTATATTGTCAAACATTGTTATATATTATTTCTTATAATTGTACAATTCTTAGTGTTTTCATAGGAACTATATATACTATGTTTGTTTATGATAGGATTGATTATCATATTCAAAATGGGTGATAACAACACTTTTCTGTCACACTTTGGAGGCTTACAGAATAATTCTCTACTTAATGTATTACAAATAGATGATGATAGAGAAGATGATGAAATAGAAATTATTAATCAGTCCCCTTATTTTGATGATGAACAATTGACTAATTATTTACAGAAGAATCAGGATACCTTTTTTGTGTTGAGTCTAAACTGCCAGAGTCTAAATGCAAAATTTGATGAAATCAAGATAAAGATAGAAACATTTAGAAACAATGGGTTGGAAATAAGTGCTTTTTGTTTACAAGAAACCTGGCTTGCTGGTGAATCTGATACATCATTATTTCATATAGATGGTTATACGTTGATATGTCAAGGTAAAATATGTAGTTCACATGCTGGTTTAGCGATATATTTAAGTAATAAATATAGACACAAAACAATAAACATATACGATAACTCTAATATTTGGGAAGGACAATTTCTCGAAATAACATGCTATAATATGAAGAAAAACATTATTCTTGGAAATATATATAGACCCCCCAGAGACGTCAATGAAAACTATCGTACATTTATTGATGATTTTGCAAATATATTAGTGAAACTTAACACATTTAAAATTGAGATTATAATTGCAGGAGATTATAATATAGATTTACTGAAAATAAATGATAAACCCATAATTAGTGAATATTTTGATATAATCACTTCACATGTTTTTTTTCCCAAAATTACTTTACCAACTAGA
The DNA here is from genome assembly GCA_020002185.1 of Paraescarpia echinospica. NCBI lineage: Eukaryota > Metazoa > Annelida > Polychaeta > Sabellida > Siboglinidae > Paraescarpia > Paraescarpia echinospica. Next base: position 47,960,439 of record CM034540.1, on the reverse strand, counting down.
CTTTCACACTTCCATGGCACACTCATAGACAATTTTCTATGTAACTTGTCGAAAGAGTTTTTTAAATCCTCAGCTGGTATATTAATAAGCAACATATCTGATCACCTTCCTTACTTTATTTCCTTGGACTATGCTTAAACTGTTAACACTACGCCTAAGTTTATACAAATTAAACAAAACAGTCCTGATGCAATTAATAAATTTAAATTAGAACTGATACACTCAAATATTTGCAATAAGCTAAATACTGATGTATATGCAGATCCAGATGATAACTACAATATATTTGAAGACATTGTTACCAATGCAATACAAAAATTCTTACATACTAAGATAAGAAAATTTAACAAATATAAGCATAAGAAAACGCCCTGGATTACTCTAGGAATCATAAAGTCAATTAAATTTAGAGATAAATTATATTTTAAACTGAAACAAACACCTGCAAATACAGAACAATATGTTATACACAAAACAAATTTGCATACTTACAATGGAATTCTTAAAAGAAATATTCGAATAGCCAAACAAATCCACTATCAGTACAGTTTTGAAAAGTATAAACATGATATAAAACAAATATGGAGTATAATTAAAGAAATTATTAAAACAAAATCAAATTCAGACCAGTTCCCTGATTCTTTTAAAATTAATGGAGATATTATATATGATAAACAAATCATAGCCAATCAATTTAATTCGTTTTTCACGAATTTAGGTCGTACCCTTGCATCTCAAATAAGTAACACTGAAAACAAATCTTACAAAGATTATTTAAACAATCCAAGTACACACGCTTTCAGTTTTAAAATAATAGATGTGGACACTACAAGAACTATAATTGATCGCTTAAATTCAAAGTCCAGTTGTGGGAAAGATAGTGTATCAACAAAATTATTAAAAGCTATAAAGAACGAAATCTGTGAAGCGGTCACTTTAATTATCAATCAATCAATAATGACTGGTATATTTCCAAACAAATTAAAAATAGCCAAAGTTGTTCCCCTTTTTAAAAAAGGTGATAACTCTATATTTGATAATTATTGCCCAATTTCTATTCTGCCAGCTATTTCCAAAATATTTGAAAGAACTATGTTTGATCAAATACACGAATATTTCCAGTCCAAAAAAATATATTACAGTAGCCAATATGGGTTTAGGAAAAAACATTCCACTGAACTGGCAACCCTGGAAATAATAGACCGAATTACACAAGACATTGATAATTTCAAAACACCTATGAATATCTATCTCGACCTATCAAAAGCTTTTGATACTATCGACCACAATATACTGTTACATAAATTAAAATACTATGGACTAAACGGTAAAGCTCTAGATCTCTGCAAAAGCTATTTACTTAATCGTAAACAATATGTTGAATTTGAAAATGTCAAATCTGAAGAACATATTATCACCACCGGTATTCCCCAGGGGTCTATTTTGGGACCCCTCTTATTTATAATTTACATAAATGATATAGCTCTTTCTAGTAACCTATTTAAATTTATATGTTATGCTGATGACACGACCCTTACTAGCACATTAAACAATTTTGATGGTCCAGATATCCAAATCCAAAGTAATAATGTAAACATCGAACTTAATAAGATCAGTAACTGGCTAAAAGCCAACAAACTCTCATTAAATGTCAAGAAAACTAAATTCGTGATATTTAATATGCCTCAAAAGAAACTCGATATCCCCTTGTTGAAAATAGATGGGGAAAGCATTGATTGTGTAAGTGATTTTAATTTTTTGGGAATAACATTAAATAGTCATCTAAACTGGCAGAGTCATACAAATAAAATAGCTAACAAAATAAATAAAACAAATGGAATTTTGAATAAACTTAAACACGTTTTACCACAAAACATACTATCTACTATGTACACATCTCTCATTCTTCCTCATATTAACTACGGTATTCTGTTATGGGGTCATCAAGCACATCGAGTTTTTAATTTACAAAAAAAAGCAATGAGAATAATTTCTATGAGTAAATATAATGCACATACAGATCCGATTTTTCAAAAACTACAATTTCTAACACTGGGTGATAATTATAAAACGCAACAACTGAAATTTTACTATAAATTAGTCAATCACGATCTACCTGAATATTTCTGCCACATCCCATATTTACGCAACTTTGAAATCCACCAACACTACACACGAGGAATAAATAACCTTTTTATTCCCAGATTCAATCATGAATATGCCAAAAAACACATACGACACAAAATAAAAGAAACAGTTAACAATACTCCAAGGATTATCATTGATAACATTTATACACATAGCCTACATGGTTTCACAACTTACATTAAAAACTACTTAATTATGAATTATAAATGTCATTGTGATATCCACAATTGTTATATATGTAATACATAATACTAGTATACAATATGTTATATAATTACATATATGTATTTATTAACATTGAATTGTGACTATTATTTCTATTCACTGTTGCTATTCACTAATTTGATTTGCTATTATTAAAAGGGGGCTCCCATGTTTGTGACGTGTTGTCTTAATGGGAGTCTCCTTGACCTTACATTTATGTTTGTACAATTGTATTTATGTACATTTATGGTCAAAACAAATAAATCTGTCTGTCTGTCTGTCTGTCGTATATCTGTGGATATCTGACCTGGTAAAACTAGATGCTCATTGGTTCCAAGATGAACACAGTAGATCTACATTTAGCTGGGTAATGTTGGGTTTTTGGCCATATTGGTGGTACTAGACAAAGTTCACTTGATTAAGGTATGTATACCGTACTATCAATAGTAACTTGTGTATTATTTATTTTGATATCAAGAAACAATGTTTCCTCAAGAAGAGCATTATTTTGTTATTACCTAACTTGAACTGGTTTGAAACATTTGACATTCAGTAACACTGTCTTTTAAATCCTGTATTTAAAATAAATCTAAAGGTGATAATAACAGCACCGAGATGTCAATGACCACGTATTGTTGAATATGTTACACCTTTATGGTAAACACATAAAAAAACTGGCATTATGTTAATTAAGCAAAAAGCAAGCCGATTTGTACTTAAATCTAGAGAAGTGAAAACAAAAAGACTAGTCAATCATTACCTCTGATCATGGGATGAAGTAAAAGAGAATTGCCTGTTTTAATACACGTTTGTCTGAAAATATTGTTGTCCTACCAATTACCAATGCCTAATGTTATTCAGCATGTGTGTACATAGTTATAGATGTGTCAATAAATTTGTAACACAAATTTTAACTTGCTATGACAAGTGTTCAGATGATAGTGAAACCCTGATAATCTAGAAAACATAACATCAGGACATAATATACCTTGCAATATACCTGATTAATTTCTTTTAAAATCCAGACAAATACATTAGTGATTAACATCCATACTGTTAATTTGCTGTGCTATTTCCAATAGATGTTTAAGTGGAATTAATTTAGTTTAGATGGATTTATTGTAAACGGCTGAAGTTACTGAATGGAATAAGTGTGTGTGTGCACAACCAGTAATGTATGACTGAACAACAGCAGGGATCGAACCTGCCACACACAAACACTGAAACACTGTTGTCATAAACAACACAGTCCAACAGTTTTTAAACAAACAAATGACATAGTATGTCTGCATTTACAACACAATACTCTAATAGAATTCAGTCACATATATATTATTTACATTGTTGCAAAAGTCATATGGTACATACACGTATCTGCAATTTAATAAACGAATGTTAATGTTTCACAAAAGAAATAATATCGCATGTTTGTATAATTTGACAGAAAAATAATACAATATAAAAATACTATACTTGTTACGAAACTTTGTGAATTAACATATAGACCCACTTTTTAAGTGTTAGGCTCCCAACTGGATATATCCCCAATAATCCCCTTGGGCAAGACGATGAATCCACGATGAATCCATGGGAGGAAATTTAGTGTGAGGATAGACACGTCACCAAAAGTGTGTTTGCAGTGTGACGAGTGTATATGCAGAACACTATCAATTGCTTTACTACATGTATCATTATATTTATTAAATATTCACAAACATGAACATGTGTTGTTATTTTATTAGTTTTACAAAACTTGTATTTTATGTGTAACTAACGAATCGATACAGCTATGCTACGAATATAATAATGTTATAGATGTATCCACTTTCAAGTGTATATATCAAGTCCACATGTTACTATTCATGGATGACCCGGCTGGATATCTTTTTAACAGTGTCATTAAAATGTTGAATACGTGTTTTCAAGTTCCACATCAAGCACATTATACTCACTAGTGATGCACTAGTAGACGGTTAAGTCCACAAAACAGCACTCACCCTTGTACTTCATCACCCCATTCTGGGTGACCCTGCGTGACTGGCCGCGAGCGCTATATAAATGCTTGTTAACTCTTTCATCTTTTTGGTGACAAATTTTCCTATATCAAACACAACTGACCTCGAGCCATTTCAAGCAGGCACCATATGTGTCTGTGTGTGTGTGTGTGTGTGTGTGTGTGTGTGTGTGTGTGAGTGTGTATGCGTGTGCGTGTGCGTCGCATGTGTCCCTATACACTATGTATAATAGTCAACTTTCTACATCCCCAGGAGAGGAATACTTAAGGCAATTTTTTTTCAGACCACCCTTTATGTTATCTGCTAAGGGAGTAGAACGATGTCACATTGTGCAGATGACTTGTGAAAGACCATGCATTGTCATCTATTCTCTAGGTGTGAAAAGTGCCCTCCTGTAAAAGAGAGCCAAGTTACTTGTTGATGTCAGCAGGAGAGTTAAGCACAATAAACATGCCTCTACAATCAAGTATACAAATAGGACCAGAGCAGGTCTGGAGACAACAAATAAGGAAGAAATCATTCTAAGCATACTGCTGGACAACAACTTGGGTAATGTCTAGGGAGGGGGTATTCATGTCATAATAGTTTGCCTAACTGGACAACATCTCAAGATTTCAATTAGGTTGGAAGTAAATTATTACTTAAACAGACACTCCGGATTTCGACACACACATTTTCGAAACGGTGTACATAATTTTAGTGACCGGTAGTTACAATGGTAAAATATAGCCTAATTGAATTAGTATCTACATCCACACATGTCATATAATTACAGTTGAACCTCGGTTTACGGTCACCCCATTAATACAGCCATATTGCAATTAAGGTCACCCCAGGACTGTCCCAATGAGTTCCATATATTGTGTGAAGAATAGGAAATTAGTCCCACTGATATGGTCACATCGCCATTCAGATTACTATTGCCCAGTCCTAGTGATGACCTTAATAGTGAAGTTCCACACACACACACACACACACACACACACACACACACACACACACACACACACACACACACACACACACACACACACACACACACACACACACACACACACACATATACAGCATACGGGGATACGGCTCCGGCCTCCTTAAAGTTTTGATATGTTATTGCGCAACAAATGCTTTTTATGTTACCATTATCCTTGTTATTGTAAACAGGTTACGTATGAAATAACTTGTGCCATTATTAAGAATTTTAATTTATACTTTGGGTGGTTTTGAGCATGTTTATTCTAGAGCTTTATATATATTGACGAAGATATGACGCTCCGTACGGGACCCCAGCAAAAAGTGCTTATACTTTAATATTTCTGATATATATTGAATGAAGAGTTAGCATTTCATGTTCAGTGTACAGTAAGCTCTATGGATAAGCAAAATACTTAATAAGTATGTATACATTAATAAAATGTGTATTTGACGGACCTCTTAGCCGTATTTTGTTGAATGCGGCGCTGTCAAATTTGCGACATTCTATCATTATATAATGTACACACTATATATAATTTAAGTGATATATCTGTTAATATAAGCTACGAAAAGGTATTTAGTATATTTGGATATGTTTACTTATTTAGTGATATCTAATTTAATAACGTTTACATTATATGTACAAGTAATTAAGAAGACAAGGGAGTTAGCCTGAGAAGGAGACAGAAACAAAGGAAACAAGAAGCCGTCCCCTACTTGTATCCTTCCCAGATGAGGACAGAAAAGCTTCAGTAATGAAAGACCTAAATATACTAAAAAACAAAGGTGAGCCATTCAGTGGAACGATTATAAAGCATGACACGAGCAAGGTTGACAGAGAGAAGGAACGACTATTGCAGGAGGCAACAGAAAAACACAACAGGAAGAGACAACACATTTTGTCTACCTGGTAAGAGGTCGACTAGGAGAAAGGCAAATAATGAAGGTAAAAAGGGGGCGAAATAACAAACCAAACACGAGCACTATAAGTGCCAGTACAGAAGAAATAATTGTATGGTTTACAAATGCTGATATACTGATAAAAGAAAAACTAACTGGATTAAAACCAAATAAAAAACCACTCAACTCCACCACATGTTATAGCAATATCAGAAGTAAAGCTTACACATTTTAAAAGACAATTTACCACGCAGGAATACAACCTGGAATTGTATTATATGGAAACTCTGAACATGAGTGAAGGCAAAGGCAGAGGGACGTTCTTGTTTATTCACAATTCTTTGACATTTCAAGTACACCAATTTGATGTTGAGTTGAATGAAGCACTGTTTTGCATTTTGAAACTGAAACGGAAGGATACCCTTCTCTTAATTAGGCTCTTTTTATAGAAGCCCTAATAGCACCACTGAGAACAATGACAACCTTAAGAAATTACTAGATAAAATAAGTGAGAAATGTTTTTTACATGTTCTGCTACACTTGGAGATTTCAACTACCCATAGATTGATTAGTAAATAATCTCAATATGTAGTAAATAATCTCAACTACAGCAGCAAGTAATGAAAATAAATAAATTAAATAGAGCACGTCAAGCTGCAATTAACATAGAAAATTTACCTGCCTTTATACCCTGCCAAACACAGGCAGCCGGAATTGTGGTGTGAACTTCAACATTAATTAATCTTGCATATTTAGACCTAGTGAAGTTATTTATTCGTTAGAATGGTATTAAAACTTCGGTCATATGTTATGTTATATGATATGTTGCAGTAAACGTGTGTATATGCGGCTTAAATAATATTACTAATCTATTATAAGTATTCTGATGTATGCAAGTTCATGGATAGTATTGGTTGACGACGATAGAGGGCGAATCCAATATGGCCGCACACAGTGGGAAAATTTCCAAAAGTCAAATCATATTTTTGTCTATGTATTATACAAACAACGGTTGTTCAAGTGTAATACACAGTGCGGTATTAATGGTGACTTAATAAAGAAGATAGATGGTATTCGAACTTGTGTTTACTCCGCCGTGGTGCGTTGCATCAAACAATGTTTAACTAGTGTATTAATTGTGTGTGCCTTAACTTAAGTGACGATATCTATGTTTCTAGTACTTTGATCAATGCCAAATAATATAACTATAATCAGCCAAGCACAAGCGTATTTGAATTATGATTGACAAGATGTTCTATGAACACGTTGCGCCAGTGCTTATGTACGTGTATGTCTACATACAGCGTATGTGTCTAGATTATGGTACGATACAAAACTTAAGTTGATAAACACAATAATCATGGTCTTTTCTTGCGCGCGCGCGCGTGCCTTCAGCCGTATATAGACTATCAACAAAAATGAATTTTCTTGTTGCAACCAAAGGCAATATATAGAACAGACTACAACTACTTGATGTTCTAAACAAATGAAGTCCCTACCTTCCTTCCTGTTGCAGCCATCTTGCAATGGCTACCCCTTCACGCTGTCTTTTCCGGCATTTGTTTTCATATCCTATAGTGTGTCCCACTGTTGAAATCACCTGTTAAACGACGCACCACATCGAGCGTCAAGCGAATATTGATTGGTACATGCACATAATGTGCGCTGGACCCACGCAAGTCAACCATCCACCAGTTAAGTCGGTGTTGTACTGAAACCCATCGTGTGACCTATATTTCAACCAATGTTTTCCTATTGGTCGTTTTACGCTTACCAGAAACACGTTGACAACAACTGTCAGGTGTAACTCGACAAAGATAGTCAAACTAAATTCAAGCTAAAGTCAACTTAAATCCTTTTGGCATGTGATTAGGAAGGAACCATTGTTGAGTAGGTGAATCAATGCATTGTCTCTGAGGTAATGCACCATGACATTGCTAGTGGACGAAGCATAGTTGGCATGCCTACATGAATAGTCTCGTCATTCGTGTTAAATGTGCAACGATCCATGACCGTACCCAATTACGAGTGAATTTGAGAGAGAGATATATATATATATATATATATATATAATGTGTGTGTGTGTGTGTGCGCGCGTGAGAGAGAGAGAGAGAGAGAATGTGTGTGTGTGTGTGTGTGTGTGCGCGGCGGAGAGAGAGA
>CM034540.1:47864152-47951037 GCA_020002185.1 Paraescarpia echinospica | reverse complement strand
AGAGAGAGAGAGAGAGAGAGAGAGAGAGAGAGAGAGAGAGAGAGAGAGAGAGAGAGAGAGAGAGAGAGAGAGAGAACAGAGAGAGAGAGAAAGACAGACAGACAGACAGCCAGAGAGGGGGCAGAGACAGAGACAGGGGCAAAGACTGAGGCAGAGATAGGCAGATAAACATACAGGCAGCAGCAAAGCAGGCAGGCAGCAGATATACTGGCAGGCATACAGACAGCAGACAGGCAGGCAGGCAGGCAGGCAGGCAGGCAGGCAGGCAGGCAGGCAGGCAGGCAGGCAGGCAGGCAGGCAGGCAGGCAGGCAGGCAGGCAGGCAGGCAGGCAGGCAGGCAGGCAGGCAGGCAGGCAGGCAGGCAGGCAGGCAGGCAGGCAGGCAGGCAGGCAGGCAGGCAGGCAGGCAGGCAGGCAGGCAGGCAGGCAGGCAGGCAGGCAGGCAGGCAGGCAGGCAGGCAGGCAGGCAGGCAGGCAGGCAGGCAGGCAGGCAGGCAGGCAGGCAGGCAGGCAGGCAGGCAGGCAGGCAGGCAGGCAGGCAGACAAACATATAGGACATGCCTAGATGCAAACAGTCAGAGAAACACACAGGCAGAGAAGGAGGCAGGCCGGCAGGCAGCCATACAGGCAGACAAACAGGCAAGCAGACACACAGGTGGACTGACGTACGTACTGTCTAACAGACTTATAGACTTACATTCCAACAGACAAACATAGAGGATGGAGGAGAGAGAGATTCGGAGACAGAGGGACAGCTGAAGATGGGGAGACAGGGAGAAAAACAGACGTATTTTTATAAAGCGAGATAGGGGCATGAATACAGACAGACCGCGTGCTAGTTGCGACTACAACATAGTCAAGCAACCAACGCTACAATACTAAGTTGCGTCGGCTGTTCTGATATTATACGTGTTAAACCGCATGTAATAATCAGTCACCCTATAGATACTTGTCTGAACTTGTATAGACAACGAATCGGAGAAACTTGTTTTAGCTAAGCACTTCTTTTAACTAATAACTATCACATTATCTAAAGTCAAACGTATGCACACGACGTAACTATACATCACAATAATTAGATAAAATGCTTGCTAGATATGTAAGTAGTCTGTAAACACAATTTAACATTATACGACACAACACTACTACACTCGTCATAATATAGCTGGCATCCCCGAAGTGACGGGTAATGGGACAACAAGAAACAATTTAAGTTACGCATTATTCTGCTAATATCACTATTATATATGACATATCAACATGAAAAATTAACTCACCAGGCCGGGAATATTGATACTCGTAATACGGAGCCGAGAGAACTGTACGAATATCTTCGTGGATACGTCCATGATCCCTAGCAAACTGCGAGTGGGTGTGACTCCACTACCCGCGTCTGGCGCATCACATAACAATAGCCTACGCAACCGCTTGCACGAAACAATTCCGCCAGGGTTACATAATATATCATACTTGTTGTGTTACAGATTCTTTGTGGGGTCGTACGTGTCAACCGGCCCAAAACACGAACGGATTATATGCCCACGAACATATTATTATTTGTAAGTTAATAACTTCATATTTACTCCTTTCCAAACATGTTTTGTTCGTTTTATTATGCCATTACATTACACCGTCCCATAATCAGCACCTTCGTGAATTGCACGCATGACTGATTTTGACTAATGATTTGTTTTTATTTGTTTGCTCTATAATGTGTTTCAACCAACATGCAATAAATATTAAATTAAATTACTGCCGAATATTCCAAAAATCTCAGATGTCATCAGACATAGAAGACTCCGGTAAGTTGGGCATGTGTTTCGTCTACCAAACGAAAACCCTCTGATCGTAGCTTTCATACAAGCTTTTTCTGTATTAGAATATTTGTTTTGTGAAGCGCAGTATCCTGTCCTAATAACCTCTGGATGACATATATATGTTAGCAGGCCTGAAGTATCCACACTGGCACCGCAAGATATGAGCATATAGTATGTCGATAGTTGATGTAGACCGTCCGACGACTGGGCGACTGCAAAATAAAACAATTTGATATTGATAGTGTATCCAAGTGGAAGGTATGCGCTGTTAAGATATAGTTTAGAAAGAAGTTATTTTGTTTTAAGACGACCATGAAATGTGATTATGCTTCAAAAACCAGTTTGGCCCTGCCTGACAGATATATATATAACCTCAATTATACGCACGCAATCACGCACGAACGCTAGATGTGTGACATAACCTACTTTAATAAGGTATAACGCATTCTAGCTGGTGATGAACCATTTCTGCTAAAAAAAGGATTTGGCGTTGATAATTAAGTTGTATGTTAACAAGTTCAAAAGTCTCAGTCACTATGGTCAAGCTGACCAAAAGAGTATGGGAAAAAATTAAGATGCTCACTGAGAACACCAGGATGACAGTCTACCATGCCTGTGTGCTGAGCACCCTCCTCTACGACAGCGAATCGTACGTGGACCGCCTACTTACGCCTAGTGCAGCCTCAACACCTTAATCCACATGCGGTGCCACAATCGCATCTTCAATATCACCTGGCAGGACCGTGTCCCTTACAGCGAGCGACATGCTGGACCGTGCTAGGATCCCCAGCATGTAGGCCTACTCACTGCTGAGCCAGAAACGTATCCATTCGCTGGACCCGGCATGGACGATGGCCGCTTGCCGAACGACATCCTATATAGACAACTCGTCAGTGAGCGAAAACAGTGGGACGCACAGCCCTCAGATTCAAGGACGTCTGTAAATTAAGCGCGACCTGTAGGCCTGCAACATACCAGCTCTGAAGATTGGGAGGCAGAGGCCGAAAATCACACTGTTTTATGCCATTACAAAAATACCACTCAAATACCATTGGGTGGTGTTAGGGTGTGTTTTGGTCAAGGGTATTTGAATGGTCTTCAATGGTATTTTGAAGGTCCTTGTAATAAACTCTTAAGCTGCCGTTAAGAATCCCTCTAGCTGAAATTATATTTCCAGCACTACATTCCACATTTGTGTGTGGTGTGTGTGGTGTGTGTGGTGTGTGTGGTGTGTGTGGTGCGTGTGGTGTGTGTGCGTGTGTGCGTGTGTACGTGTGTGCGTGTGTGCGTGTGTGCGTGTGTGCGTATGTGCGTGTGTGTGCGTGTGTGCGTGTGTGGTGTGTGTGGTGTGTGTGCTTGTGTGTTTGTGTGTGTTTGTGTGTGGTGTGGTATGTGGTGTGTGGTGTATGCGCGCGCGGGTGTGTGTGTGTGTGCTTGTGTGCGTGTGTGCGTGTGTGCGTGTGTGCGCGTGTTCGTGTGTGTGGTGTGTGTGGTGCGTGGTGCGTGCATGGTGCGTGCATGGTGCGTGCATGGTGCGTGCATGGTGCGTGCATGGTGCGTGCATGGTGCGTGCATGGTGCGTGCATGGTGCGTGCATGGTGCATGGTGTGTGGTGTATGGCGTGTGTGTGTTGTGTGGTGTACGCGCGCATGTGTGTGTGAGGGAGGTGTGTGCGTTTGTGGGTGTGTGCGTGTGTGCGTGTGTGCGTGCGTGTGTCGTGTGTGGTGTGACGTGTTTGGTGTGTCGTGTGTGTCGTGTGTGTATGTGTGGTGTGTCGCGTGTGGTGTGTGGTGTACGCGCGTGTGTGTGTGTTTGCGTGGGTGCGTGGGTGCGTGTGTGAACTCAACGTTCAATTTAATAAACCCTGGTGGATAAAACGGATAACTTTTTTGAGTTGTAAGACCAAACACCAGATGGCACCACCATTGCCGAAGATTGGCGTGTCGGAGCCTGAGACGTTTACTTAGTTATTAAGCGTTTATGAAATCAAATGTGAGTTTGTCCTATGTTGTTATTTATCAGTATTTATGCTGGTTTGGTATGATTAACAGCAGCACAGTTGTCAGTGTTATCAAATAGCCAAATTAAACTGTTTCCATCAGTATGTGTATATAAACTCCCTATTATCGCCCAATGGCGACGCGATTGCTGTCAGTGTCAAGTCTGTGAGTGAGTCACATTGTGAATGTGCATATTGTCGGTTATCTGGACACATTAGATTTCGCTGTTATAACTACATGTACCTTGCATGTTTTCCTAAATTTTCTCTTTACTTAAATAACCCAACTTAGTTAACTATTTCTCAATTTGGGACGTAAAAGAACCACTGAGGACGACAAGCACCCTGGCAGTGACCACCCTCACTGGCCTCAGTGCCAGCATAGAAAGGTCGGCTTGGCGATAATGTTCTGAAAAAGGCTGACTAGTTGAATGAGATCTTGTAAGATCATAACATTGTAACCACAATATATACAGACTAGTCAGTTAATAGAATGTTGCAGAGAGCTGGAAACAACTAGAACTAGAATCGTAATCTTATTCCTTAACTACTTAAGTCTTAAGTAGGCATTTGAACGAATTTCGCAAACTGGGTTGTTTTGCATGCGTCGAATCGCGATCACCGCAGGCCGTCTCGTTTGCCGAGCACCCTGTTAGCATTTTGTTTCAACTCGCGTTTTGGCACCCTTTTGCCTGTCGCCTGCCTCATTCACTGCAGGATTCTTCCGGAGCGTAAGTTGTCCTTTCATTACGTCTTTTTCTTTTTGAAATTTCACAAAAATTAAGCTAATTTTGATCGATTTTATGGCATGACTATTTTAATTGTAATTTTGACACAAACGGATGTATTAGTAAAGAAAACTGGTGTCTTTAGCCAGTTCTATGGGTATTTATTAGTCTGTGTTGAAAATGTTGGTGCAGAGAACGCAAGAGAAATATAGTTTTAGCGCCGTTGAAAACATGCCACGTCAGATGCAGATCATGACTTATTCTATTTCTCTGAATTTATATCACTACAGAAACAACATTATATATTTTGACTTTTAGATATTATGTTATTTAAGTTTGTATTTTATGAATATGATTAATAGTATACGTCTATAATACGGGCCAAGCACGGTAGTCTTAGACTTAGCCTTAGGCCAGGGCTGGTTACTGCTTACCTTTGGCCTTGGCATGGCCTAAATGCCATTATTTATGGTTATACATTTATTTAGACTTATAAATAATATAAATTTCATGATGCAATAATTTTAATTAATTAATTGTTAGTTACCTATTAAATCAACAATTTGTTAGAAAAGTTGTTTTTTAGGTAAAATATGTAAAATTATTCGACTTAATTTGTTTTAAAAAGTGTTTCATGACAAACAGTCACTGCACATACTTTCTAAAGCATGTTGTAATATAAACCATTAAATGCCTTGATCAGTTGTACTGGCATCATTCATTTCATTGTGTGACAACACACAATGCATTAAACACCACAGTTATACCTCGAGTATCACAATTATTATGAATTTATGTGTGACATAATGCATTATTATAGAATTTCACACTGCTCTCTTGGGTAACCGAGGCAGGAATATGAAAATTATTTCACAAGATTTGCATGTAGAATCAAAACAGTTATCATTATATGATACACAATGGCCTTTTTATTTCAGATATTGTTCGCAATTACATGCAGTGACACTGGTCTTACACTGATCAATATGTGTCTGACAGTTAACAGTGAAGGTATTCAAGGTACCGAGCCACAGAGTCGTCTGAATATGACGCCCATCACCTGTCTGCATACGTACACATTTAATCTGGCTGATTATATATCTGATATCTAGATTGAACAGTGTCCATTCAACATGACACGAACATTACTTATAGACATCATGTTGAAGAACACAACGTTTTTTTATAAGGTACTGAAATTTGAACTTTGTTGCACAGATCTTGCAGCCTACTGGCATTAAATTGTGAGACATTCAACTTCCAATATTACAAAAAGACTATTATGAGCAGAGCAGACTTCTTCATGGCTTGACTCCCATGGGCCATGGGGAGTAACGCAGAAAGCAGTCTTGCATTTGGCGCATTTCGATTCAGCGATGGAATACTGTGAACAATTTATAAACATTACTTTATCAAGTTCATGTTAAAATGCAGAACATTACAATAAGAAGCAGTGACAACTGATTAGTGGTCTGTACAGAGCCTGCAGTATTCATCCAACCTGTCATGACACAGTCACACATAGACACAGTGAATTAGGAGTATGAATATTGTATGTCATTGTCATGTATTGATCTGTTGAGTTTGTGTGATATTTAGCCAGTATTTACTTATTAATTAAGTTATTGTTAATGCTATATAAATATGCGGGGTTAATGTATATTTATTATAATGTTTAATGTGGTTCCAAACATTGCATAAATTATATAATTGTCTTCATAATTATGGACATTCCAACCTTTCATCAAAATGTAGCGGTCAGTCGTTAGCATGCTAATATTAGCCAATATTAACTTATTAATTAAGTTACTGTTAATGTGAAATGACTGGTTAATGTATATTTGTTACCATAATTAATGTGGTTTACTGCTTGCATAAATTATACAGATATCTTCATAATCATGGAAATAATGGACTTTTACTGAAATATGTCGATTTGTCGAGGTTGCACACTAATTAGCCAATATTGACTAATTAATTAAATGATTTGTTAATGTATATTTACTACCATTATTAATGTGATTATACTCATTGCATAATATTCATAATTATTGGCATTATGGCCTCTTTAATTGGAACATGTTGGTCTCTTGAGTTTTCATGCTAAATTACTAAAATTAACTAATTAATTGCATTAATTTGGTTATAATTAGTACTAAAAATATGAAATATTGTAAATTTATTGCTCTAGTTAATGTGTTTGAAAACCATGAAAACAGTATTTAAATATCTATATAAATAAAAAAGTTATGACATTTTAAAGCAAATATTTATCCACGGAAAACACAAAAATTAGTTCATTTTGCCATTGTAAGAGATACACAAAAATTATGCTGTTTTGCCATCTTAAAATCGCAATATCTTTTGATCTATTAAAGATATCTACCTTTAATTTAAGCCCAATGTTCTAGCATGATATTTAATTTTTTGTTGAATTGCCTAACTTAAGTCTAAGACTAAGTTATTGCCTAAGCCTAAGGCTAAGGTCTCGTGCCTATGACTATGGGCGTATGGCTATGTTTCTGGCTCAACCCAGTGTATCAGTCAACCAGAAGATGAAAACCAACACAATACTTATGACACAATGAATTGGATATTGCTCTGGTTTTCACACAGTTTGCTGTAGTTTAATACAATTGCTAGCAAACAAAATTGATAGGTGACACAAAACATCAAAATAAACCCATTTTGGTAACATTTATATCATTTATGTAACTAACACTTGAAATATTAGTCTATTCTGGATCATTTAATGATGGACAGTCATTTTCTTTTCTTTTTTAACTTTTAAATGGGGTTTTGGCTCATAGCTCACAATGAGCATCAGAAAGAAGCATCTCATGTTGGAATGGCAGTTCACATGTGATGGAATGAATGCTTTGAGCCTGACATTATTATATATATAGGCCCTTGCCTTATTGACTGACTGACTTGATCCTGCATATTTTGTAGTTATTAAAATCTGATGATCGTAATTCGTGATAGCTGATTCAAATGGTAAATCTTTTATGGTATATTATCAGGCATTAAGAATGTCATCATCGTCTTTGGTTGACTGGGGCCAGAGCATGGATGAGCTGTTTACAAATGGATCCATTGTACATTAGTGATGGGAGCTCTCTCTCTTTATCATCAAGGTATTCACAGATCAGCTTAGTGTATGTTTTTATTTGTTTCCTCTTTTTTTCTAGCTACGAGTGGGTATCCATCAGATGAATATTAACACTGGTTCTTCTTTGTGGTAATAGGAATGTTCAGCTAGTTGGATGCTTCTCAGGTGAATTGTGTTGATCAGTTAGTTTACATGTGACAACATTCCAATGAAGTTCTTTGTTAGCCTTTCTCCATTACTGGTACTTGTTGATGTAGTATTCACTAGGTGTCAGCACTGTTGCAATGAAGATAGTTTTAGCATTGTGTGAAATCATAAAACCAGAATACAGTAGTTATACATGTACATGTTGATTAATTCATATTGGGACAACATATTTAATTATGTGAGAGATCTGTTGATTATTTAAATGACAAATATGGTCAAATTTACCATTTGATTTCCTAAAATGTGATATTGCTGGCATGTAATGATTACGACTTCTTTGTTTCAGGTGAAATACTTAAGGGAAAACATGAATTATACAATACGTAGAAGTGTTCTTTCCCGTTTAATCACACGTCAGGACCAAAATGAACTTGGCTGTTGGACTGTATTATTTGTACAAAGGATTCTTATATCCTCTTCAAGTGAAAGTAAGTGTGACAGTGATCATGACATCGATGATGGCCAATTTAATTTGAATCCATCACGACACACCACAAACAGGATTATAAAACACACCATGCCAAAGAAATTGCTAACAGATGTAAGTAACGCATCTCGAAACAAAGCATACAGACAATGAAAACACACAAAGCTATAATCTTTACATTGAGAGTTATTCTGATGGCAGTGGATATGATCTTCTGGAGCTGGAACTAAAAGATCCATGGAGACAGGAAAGGAGGATCCGCTCAGATCACAAGACCTTCAGACAACGTGGAGAAAATCAGGAATTATGTCGGGGTTATGGAGATTCTCAGCAGTATAAACCACGTAGACATGATAGGATAGAGAAGATAGATGGAGATCTGACAGGATAGAGCGACATGGTGTGATGGGAAAAAGACGAGAGTCCAAATGTCATCACAGAATTGTTAGAGTCTACCGGTCGGTTGGAGCCATGAAGTCAACCTCAGAAAAACCTATGACAGGAAGACGGGAATTGGTACAATTATGGGCTGGCTGGTCCGGGAATTAAACAATGTGCGATGTGAGTAGACATACTTTCTTGAGAATCCATGAAATTATTTATTTTTCTTAGAAAATTTTATATTATGATTGCTTAGTATTGTCTAAGTTTCATTTTGTGACGTTCTTGTCACGGTTACGTATATAATTATATATATATATATATATATATATATAAATGAAGTGCCACAACGGTTCAGACCTTAGGGTACTTTTTTGCAGTATGGAGTTATGAGCGTCATGTAAAAAGGCAACATTTCAGTTTTACATTGATACCAGTGACATCCATGTCTAAATATCTTAATCTGTTAAAAAATTATGGGTGGTTGAACTCACCCAGCTGTAGAATTCAAGTGTTGAGACAGATGATATTAAAGTTAGGTAGTCATATTTACAGTTGTATATGCCATTCCATTAAAAACATATTAGAAACACTTTTTCAAGTGAATAATTCCAAATTGCATTTGTACAGACCATTAGTGAATTATTTCTTGTTTCTAAAAATGCAAAAAACAAACAAAATTCACTACTTTCACACCTCCTTTTCCTTAGTTTGGTGAAATGTACTATACGGTCCAAACCATTGTGATCTATCACATATGATTAGTTACAGAATACCAGTTAATATTCAGCCCACTCAACTATATATAGAAGAGTACCTGGTAATACACACTTATGGAAATCATAATAAAGGAATGAAAATAAATGTAACAGCATTTCTATCAACAAAAAGCATCTGCCCAGAGACTATCACTAATGCTGGGCGTACACTGCTAAACTTTTGTTGCCATTCATCTGTTTGATCAACTAAAAGCTGATCAGTCGTGCAATGTATGATGGTCAGCAACTCAACAAAACTTCGAGTTGCATGTTGATTTGACTGGTACAACACTTGTTGAACCGATTCATCATTCGAAAATTGAATCGCACCAACAAAAGTTGCGTAATATACAACGGTGTAAGATGAGACGGCCTTGCTAATAAATATCCGGGTTCTGAGATATATCAGAAGGGAAGTAGTTATACAAAATTAAAGAATTTTCTAAATTTATTGGCCCATCTTCCAAACAACAAAACAAAATACAGCGATTCCTCAAGGAAGACTCGTCAGTCTCCCTTAACCTCTTATCATGCAAAGTCTTACGTATGTACATCTCTATCATAACATTTCATAGGTACACAAGGATTGACCAGTTCATCAATCCTATACTATTTCATCAAAAGATTCTATAACATATTCGCCATATAGGCTCAAAAGTTCAACACCCTACGGCTGTCTGCGTGACACTCGCAATGTAGAGATGCGAGAACATAATGTTTATAATGAACGATACCACATTCTGTCAACATTGTCAACTTGATAATAATTTGTCCCTCAGTAGTCGAGTGAAGTAGTTGTCACTCAGTTCATCAGGAATTCCCTCTTCGGGTGTGAATTCACCATTGTCGCGTAAGCCGTCAACTCTCGCACTGTTGTTACACGAGGTGTTACTCGGCGTCTACCGTCCTCGAATGCACTTTGTCAGACTTCACCCGACACTACAATAAATTATAACTATAATAATAAAATAGTCTTATTCCTTGGTGTGTAAACTACACCCTTCATATCATATGTTTTTCTACCGACACCACATACAGTCATAGTACTTACACACAACATATGTAACTAATGTTTGCCATAGATATATATACATATCCGGACCCAATATCCCATTAGTAATAACAACCCCACCACCTTACACATTCTAAGTCCTAACAAACTATACACCAATAACCATTATCTGTGACACCGTAATACAACCTATGTTCGCTTCTTGTTACTATCTAACGTTCACATAACAGAGCGATGATTCACCACCCCGTCTAAATCTTGAGATACCAGTATCATTGCACTGACCTTATTTCTTTATTATTGGCCACACCCTTTGACACAATTATAACGATGTAAAAACCAGATGTTTAAGCTAATACCTCTAATCTAACATTCACTCATAATATATATATTCCACATACTTCCGGTATTTCTTCTACTCTATATATGCATGGAGAAATTCAACGTCAAAGCCACCACTGGGTATAGACTTCATGTTTGCCAATCGCACCGTAATGGTTTCTCTCCACAGAAGAGACCAGATTACATTTCTTTGCTCTGTCGGGTTCTGGATTCGTCTGCTCTATTCTACCATAAAATTTCAGTACCTATATATAACGACATCGTTATACACCGTAATATTATTCCATTTAAACTTACGTCTGTATCATAATATCTATTCACATGGAACGGCCAATCATGTTATAAATATTACACGTTGTATTCGACAATCCTCCCTGTCTACCCTAAGTATAATGATATTTGCCCGGTTCTTTAAAATCTGACCTTAGGTCGCCACTCCATTTCCTTCATTGCATAACCACTGGATAGCCATCAATAGCCTACTGGGCAACCCTAACACGAGTCAGCCAACCATAGCTTTACATTGTAACCCTAAACGCAGTCTGTCACAGATGCTATCAACCTATGTTAAGTTCTTGAAATCACAATTTTGACAGAGACATCATGGTTTCTTATTGATCAAATAGATGACTCCCAACAAAAGTTTAGCAATGTAGATGATGCCCAGCATTAGGTTTACAAATGTTACTCTTTTTTTTACAAATATGCTACTAATGTGAGAGCCACCCACTCATGAATTTAATGTGAAGCATTTGGATGTGGAATGTTGTTAATTACAATTGAAATATAATAAAACCAAACCTTTTAAATATATCTTAATTATAAATTCAGTCCCTCATCGTTTGCTATTCTTTAGTTTTAACTTTAAAGCCCACTTGCTTAGTACTAATTAATATTCTGACTGAATGATTTCAGCGATTGGTCAAGAAGACCACAAGTCAAAGGTGAAGTTCTTTTTGGACTCTACCCGATTCTGCTGGCTCTTCAACAAGGGAGGTGCGAATGTCATCAGCTGTTTATGAAGGACAGTCTAAGGGAGTTGGATAAGCCCTTAGTGGTTGAACTGTTGTCCTTGGCAACAGAATCGGGTATTCCTGTGCGGAGTGATGTCGGAATGTTGGATTACCTCTCATGGTCACGTCCGCATCAGGTAAGAAATCAATGATTCTACGTACTGTGCTTGCACACAGTATGTCTGTATATGTGCATGACAACATGTGTGAATTTTGTGTGTAAGTTGTGGGTAGCTGGGTGCATGGGGAACCCCCTTAATCTCTGTCAAAATCCCCATCACCCAAAATCCCATCGTAAGGAAAAGTGCATCCAAAAAAGTCTTATCACTCAAAACACCATCAGTGAAAACCCACGGCAGTTAAAACCCCATGAATCCAAAGTTCAAAACCACTTTGATCAGTCAGTATCCCGTTAGTCAAAATCTTATCAATCAAAATGAACATCCATGAAAACCCACATCAGGGTAAAACACAATTCAAAACGCTGTCAGTCAAAATTCCACCAGCTTAATCAGATTTAACAAGATTGCCACCCAGAGAATTAACTCTAGATGACAGGTGGACAAGGAAGCCATTTGGCTTATCGAGAGTCCAACCCTTTTTATCTATGTGTATCCTGCCCTTCTGAGGTATGTGTCGATTTTATTTTTAAACATATTCAGACTATTAGCACCCACACAATCAGCAAATAATATGTTCCATTCATTTACAGCCCTTTGAAAATGAGAACTTTCTTATATCCTTTACTAATGTATCTTCATGTCCTCTAGTTCTTCTATCTTTCTTAATTGAGAAAAAAATATTTCTGTCAATACTTTCATGACCATTCAATATTTTAAACACTTCTATCTGATTGCCTCTCAATCTCCTGGTCTCTAGTGTTATTAAACCACATTCTTTTAGGTGTATTTCGTAACTGATATCCCTCAGTTTTTGTATCGATTTAGTCGCTCTCCTCTGTACTCTTTCTAGCATATCTATGTCCTTCTTGCGATATGGCCTCCATGCTTGTATACAATATTCTAAATGAGGCCTCCCTAATGTTTTGTATAGCAGTATGCAAAAGAGAAACGTCGAAACGAAGCCTACAATGAATGTACCTAAATAGTATCATCCAACCATCCATCTATCCATTAGTAGAGGTTCAAAGCCATACTTGCATCAGCAAGAGTAGTCCAGAAAGGAAGCCATTGCTTGCTGCGCTCATCCTGTTCCCATCCCTATTGACCAAGCGGTTGACTGCTTCCAGATGAAACAGGCTTGGAACAAGTACCTCTTGATATGCTCGAAGAGGGCGGCCTGGGTCGTTGACGACTGCCATTGGAGAAGAGTTGATGCCTTGCATCATTGACAGTTGCAGAACCACATATCTTGCTGATGAGCACATCAAATCGTTCAATGCACTGTATGTGAACTAAGTGAAGGACTACGGATTTGCAGTCAGCGAGATCGTCGTCTCTCTAAGGCCTGGCATACTGTTCCATGTAGTCCACTACTCAAAAGTTGACAATAATGTGTCATAAGTTGTTATGATATGTTAGTGTAAGGGAGCGACAGGGTAGGGTTAGACCTGCGATACTTCTCGGATCGAGGTGAAATGATCATTATACATCTACCAGAAAGATGGTAATGAAATGTCTGCAATATGTGAATGTTATGTATGTCTCTCTCTCTTCCTCTCCATCATTCTCCATCCCTCCTCTCTCTCCCCTCTGTCTCTCTCCTGTTCTGTCTCTTTCTCCCCCTCTGTCTCTCTCCCCCTCTGTTTCTCTCCCCTTCTGTCTCTCTCTACCCCTCTGTCTCTCTCCCCCTCTGTCTATCTCCCCATCTCTGTATCTCTCTATCTCCCTCCCTCTGCCTCCCTCTTCCTCTCTCTCCCTCGCTCTTCCTCTCTCTCTGCCTCCCTCTCCCTCTCTCCTTGTCTCCTTTCTCTGTGTCACTCTCTCCCCCTCTCCCTGTCTCTATGGCTGATGTCTGCTTTGAGAGACTGTGTCATCTACTATTCCTTGTTGTAACTCCTCAAATGATGTTTATTTGCTTGTTGTAGAATGTGCGGCTGACTGCTCCAAGTGATCTGTGGCGAACGAGTGTGACAGCGACTCTTGCAACTCCCCCTTAGTCTATGACAGTACTTCAAAGACATGTAAAGGTATGTACTGCATTCTACAGTGTTTGATATTAATACACATTCAAGTTCAACTTTGGTTATTTGTTGTATGTTGTGCTGGTGGCTTAACACCACTAGACAAAATGGTGTGTTGAGTGAAGTGATGTCCTTCCCTACACGTAAATTATCATGGGGAGTCCAACACAAACAACTGCATTGTTGGCAGAATAGAACAATGCACTAAACAAAATTAAAGTAGTGTGCTGCAAATGCATATTGAAATCTATATCACACAGCTAATATATTCTATTTTGTAGAACAAAGACGAGCTGCACAGCAGAAACATGTAAATGTTATCCAGTTGCCATGCAGATAAACATGCAGCCTTCTTGCTGTATGTCGCAGTGGAACCAAGTGCTGTTGAGACGTCGCAGTGTTCCTGTGAACCACCTACAATTCAGGTTGTAATGCCAAGTTCCTCTGCTTTCAGCTTGTGCTGACATCTGAGATTCCTACACCGTTGCTGATCAATGTACGACATGGTCGAACGGTTATATGCTTGATGGCACTACATGTTCAAGTAAGTGGATTACATTGTTGTGTGCAATACGTCTTCTGTATTATTCACGTCAAACACAAGTGTATATATTGCAGTCTGTGTGAGACCTCATACTTTAAACATACATCACCCTAGAAGTTCTTACAACTTGACAAGGAAAATATATAATTTATACCTGCCAACTTTTTTTGAAATCCGGGAGATTCCTCAGGGTTCAGCATGCTTCCCATATTTGTCGGATGTTGACATTGGAAGATGGGGGTGGGTGCAGCACGTCTCGGCATGTCTCCTATGGTGTTGCGCTGTCTCTAAAACGGGGGATGCTGTTGGAGATTTCGAGAGAAAATCCGGGAGATTTACTGATATTCCGGAAGACTCCCAGATTTCACGAGAGAGTTGACAGGTATAATAATTTATTAGCTTAGCTGTATAAATCTAAGCAGCATAAGGGAAAACAAATATTTGCTGCCCAACCTAATATCATGCTGTTAAATTACGGGAATGTTTATTTCTTATTGGTCTGAATAAATTGTTATTGACATCTTCACAGCACAGATCAATGCCTCCTAGTTGTCTTGAATATTCTTGTTCACAGGAATTTGTTCCATCCTCCAATCATTTGCAGCAAAATTTAATGCACATTTTGTAAAAAAAAAAAATTTTGACAATGTTGAACACTGAGAATGGACCCAACCCCAAATGTGCAACACTTGGATCCTACCCCTCTTAAAATGTAGTTCATTTTGAGCTGAGCCCAAATTTCTGCATCCCACCCGCCTTGATAGATTGTAACTGGCCTATAGTCGGGGCTTAATCTTATAATTGTTCACATCTTTCCACAATCACCATTTTTGGACCAGCCAAGGTGGGCTCCCTATGTGACGGTCATATTGGACAAAACCAAGATGGCCACTGTCCGGAGTAAGGTTGTGCAATAACTCGAGAACCAAAAGTGGTAGAACCATAAAAGTTTGTCTACAATTTTATTTAGAGATATACTGGAGATTCGATACAGGGCGATAGTTTTTTGGAATAGGACCCAGTCCTGCTTTTTAAGCAGTGGCTCTACAAGTGCAATCTTCCATTCATGTGGGAATTCCCCAGCAGCAATAATTGATGATGTGTGTAAGGATTGGCACAAATTCCTCAAAATACTATTTGACCTAATTGGTTGGCATGGGGTCCAGAGCATAGCTGGTTGTCTTAGATTTCTTAACCAACTTATGCACATCATCATCAGAGACCACAGCAAATGTATCTAAATTATCACACACACACATTCTCTGTTTTCTGATGATTTGATGGGAGGTTATGCTAGGCAACATATCACGTGCAGGATAGGTTAATTGTAGCGTGTTCGGCCAGTATTGCCAGAGGGTTGACATTGGTTGTTATGCTTCAGGCGGCGTGCCTATCCTGGATGGCATGACATTTGGTCAGCACGAGAAGATGCTAGAGGGTTGTGTCAGCAACCTGTACATCCAGAGCAAGGGACCCCTGGACCTCACCGCTGACACTGTCAGGGTATGTTGTGGCACCCTGACACCCCTCATTGCTGCGGCCATCCAGTTGTTACAGTGTTCTTGTTTCTTTATGTTTTGGGGCCAGTGTTACAGACAGTTTTGTTGTTAAACAAAATGTGTTATTTTGTCAGCTTTATTAGTTTCATTAACATAGATGTAACCGATTAAAATTATATATCTCGGCTGGTTGATACTTGATTTGAAACTTATTAATAGAATAAGAACAAGAAGAACAAGAGCAAGAACGTTTATTCGGCTGGTTGATATTTGAAACAAAAGCACAGTTTTGTTGTCATCTTGTTAGAAAATGTCTATGATAAAAAGATCTATTATATGACTGATACAATTATTAAGTATTGGAAATCGTGAGAAGTGGCAAACAAAATGTCATAAAGGTGGATGCCTATGCAGCGCTGGAAGGGAGATGTTAGAGTATTGGTTGGTTGGTTCTGCTGGGCCTGATACTGTAATAGGACATGCTGAAGAGTAGATATTGACTTAGGCATCGGAGCCAAGTCAACCAAAGAGAAACAATCGATGAATTTTCAATGTTGCCAACAGAATCTAGACACTATAAACTTGTGTGTAGCTACAATGATGTGAAATGTGTAGATCAGGTCTATGCGAAACAGGAGGTTAACTAATGTCAGAATGAATTGTATCATTAGCCTATAGATGTGAATTCTTTGTAATTTTACTTAATGTGTACACATTTACTATCAGTAAATTTTTGTCGTTGAATGGTGATGGGCAAATTCATAAAGAAATGTTAATATGATGGAGAGATAAGGTAATTATGTGCAATCATATAACCAGATCATGCCAACAGAAGTGATGGTCTGATGCAAAGTATTTATTGAGCGCAAATGCCCAATATGCCAAATACATATTGAATATTTGTCCACACAGAAACAGAGTTGTAGGGGAAAGAAATCGTGTGATGTATTTTATTAGAATGTGCAACATTTCACATGTCCCATGCCTGCTTTTGTAGTTTTGTAGAGTTGAATGAACCATGTGTGGTTTAATGATATATATGTTCAAAATACTGCATTGTTGTCTTATATTTTAAATGCTAGTACGTTATAATGAAAATGTCAAAAGCACATGGTAAAGAAACTTTAGGTTTTCGTAGTAAATTATGTAAAGATTTATCAACATGCTCGTCTGGCTGTGGATATCTGACCTGGTGAAAACTAGTTGCTCATTGGTTCCAAGACGAACACAGTTTATGGTGTGTAGATCTACATTTAGCTGGGTAATGTTGGGTTTTGGGCCATATTGATGGTACTAGGCAAAGTTCACTCGATTCAGGTATGTATGCTATCAATAGTAACTTGTGTATTATTTATTTTCATATCAAGAAACAATGTTTCCTCAAGAAGAGCATTATTTTGTCATTCCCTAACTTGAACTTGTTTGAAACATTTGACATTCAGTAACACTGTCTCTTAAAACTTGGCAATAACAGCACACGTGTCACTGGCCACGTATTGTTGAATATAATACATCTTTATGGTAAACACATCAAGAACTCGCATTATGTTAATTAAGCAAAAAGCAAGCCGATTTGTACTTAAATCTAGAGAAGTGAAAACAAAACGACTAGTCACTCATTACCTCTGATCATGGTATGAAGTAAAAGAGAATTGCCTGTTTTAATACACGTTTGTGTGAAAATATTGTTGTCATACCAAATGTCAATATTATTCAGCATGTGTGTACAAGGTTATAGATGTGTCAATAAATTTTTTACACAAATTTTAAGTTGTTATGACGTTATCATATGATAGTGAAACCCTCATAATCTAGAAAACATAATAGGACATAATATACCTTGCAATATAACTGAATTTCTTTTAAAATCCAGACATACATTAGTGATTAACATCCATACTGCTAATTTGCTGTGCTATTTCCAATAGTTGTTTAAGTGGAATTAACTTAGTTTAGATGGTGTTATTGTAAACGGCTGAAGTTACTGAACGGAATAAGTGTGTGTGTGCACAACCAGTAATGTATGACTGAACAACAGCAGGGATCGAACCTGCCACACACAAACACTGAAACACTTGTCATAAACAACACAGTCCAACAGTTTTTAAACGAACAAATGACATAGTATGTCTGCATTTACAACACAATACTCTAATAGCATTCAGTCACAAATATATGATTTACATTGTTGCAAAAGTCATATGGTACATACGCGTATCTGCAATTTAATAAACAAGTGTTAATGTTTCACAAAAGAAATAATATCGCATGTTTGTATAATTTGACAGAAAAATAATACAATATAAAAATATTACACTTGTTACAAAACTTTCTGAACAAACATATAAACCCACTTTTTTAAGTGTTAGGCTCCCAACTGGATATATCCCAGTAATCATTGTGGGCAAGACGATAAATCCACGATGAATCCATGGGAGGAAATTTGGTGTGAGGATAGACATGTCACCAAAAGTGTGTTTGCAGTGTGACAAGTGTATATGCAGAACACTATCAATTGCTTTACTACATGTATCATTATATTTATTAAATATTCATGAACATGTGTTGTTATTTTATTTGTTTTACAAAACTTGTATTTTATGTGTAACTAACAAATCGATACAGCTAAGCTATGAATATAATAATGTTACAGATGTATCCACTTTCAAGTGTATATTTCAAGTCTACATGTTACTATTCATTGATGACCCGGCTCAATATCTTTTTAACAGTGTCATTAAAATGTTGAATACGTGTTTTCAAGTTCGACACCAAGCACATTATGCTCACTAGTGGTGCACTAGTAGACGGTTAACTCCACAAAACAGCATTCACCCTTGTTCTTCATCACCCCATTCTGGGTGACCCTGCGTGACTGGCCGCAAGCGCTATATAAATGCCTGTTAACTCTGTCTTCTTCTTTGTAACAAAATGTACTATATCAAACACACTGACCTCGACATTGAGAAACGCCAGAGCTAGGATATAAAAGGGAACATTTTAAACTGGGTTACAGCTCTCCTAGCCCACAGAACACAACGAGTAAGAGTAAATATCACATTTTCAAATTGGCAGGAGGTAATCAGTCGAATACCACAACGATCAGTGATTGGCCTTCTTCTTTTTGTAATATTCACAAATGATTTACCTGATGTTATAAAGGTATGTCATATTTTCTTGTTTCCGGATGATCTGATGCTTTTTAATCCTATTTATACCGAAGAGTACTGCACAAAACTGCAATAAGATCTTATCTGTGTCGAACGCTGGACAGATGCATCACTTTTGAAATTCTATCCAAATAAATGTATCCATATGAGAATTGGATCATTATTCACAAGGAATAAAGGCTATTCACTGGGAAGCAACCAGACAACACTTACAAGTACGGACAAGGTGAAACATAGAGGAGTCACTTGCGATTCAACACTTAATTTTGAGGCATATATATCACAAAGAATTAATAAAGCCAATTCGATGATGGGGATATAATCCGACGTACTTTCGATCACATGGATGAATAGTGTTTTTGTACAACTTTTAAGTCTCTCGTCCTTCCACATACTTAATATGCTAATCAGGTATGGAGTCCTTTGTTAATGAAACATATTACAGCTCTTGATAACCTTCAGCGCAGAGTAACCAAATCAGTTCCTGGTTTCAAAGACCTTGAATACAAAGAACGTTTACAGAGACTGAAATTACCAACTCTATCATACGGTCGCCTCACAGGAGATATGATTTAAATGTATAAGATACTAACAGGGAAATCGATCCAGCAGTCTTATCCAATGTTGTTATTTTGGGAGCCAACGAAGCACATACGAAAGGGCACCACCTAAAAATATTTAAAGAAAGATGCTGATTAAATATTATAAATAACTCATTTATATACCGACGCACACACGTATGAAACAGTATCCCACCGTCTGTGGATGACGCTGCACCGATGCAGTCGTTTGACACAAAAATAGATAAGTTATACCAAAACCACCCTATGAAAACTGAATACACTGCCCCACTCCTATCTTAGATTGTGCCAGACTCAGAGCATATGTCAAAAGCGAGAGCTGGCACGTAAGAGGCAGATGCAGTAATCCCTAGACAAGCCAGAAGAGGACCCGTAAGATGTTGTTCACTACTTTTCAGGTCTTAAAAATGGCCCAGCAACATTGAAGTTATTTTTTGAAAGACAAAAAGAGAGAATCAGGAAGTGGGAGACACTGGAGCCGTTACTGCCTATGATACAGAGCTAACTGCACCAATGATTGGCTCGGGACATCCTTCGGGAGCTCCTTACAACCCTACTCTGGAGAGTAGTGTCACAATCCTTATCTCTCACAGTTGACCCACACCGTGTGGTAGTACCCTGCAGGGGAGGGATATATCGACCCCCAAGCCTTACCGGCGTTCCCATAACCGGTGTGGTCATCCATGCCACGTGATATAACCCTATATATTGAGCACGTCAAGCTGCAATTAACATAGAAAATTTACCTGCCTTTATATCCTGCCAAACACAGGCAGCCGGAATTGTGGTGTGAACGTCCAACATTAATTAATCTTGCATATCTAGACATAGTGAAGTTATTTATTCGTTAGAATGGTATTAAAACTTCGGTCATATGTTATGTTATATGATATGATGCAGTAAACGTGTGTATACGCGGCATAAATAATATTACTAATCTATTATAAGTATTCTGATGTATGCAAGTTCATGGATAGTATTGGTTGACGACGATAGGGGGCGAATCCAATATGGCCGCACAGAGTGGGAAAATTTCCAAAAGTCAAATCATATTTATTGTCTATGTATTATACCAACAACGGTTGTTCAAGTATAATACACAGTGCGGTATTAATGGTGAATTATTAACGAAGATAGGTGATGTTCGAACTTGTGTTTACTCCGCCGTGGTGCGTTGCAATAAATAATGATTAACTATTGTATTAATTGTGTGTGCCTTAAGTGACGATACCTATGTTTCTAGTATTTTGATCAATGCCAAATAATATAACTATAATCAGCCAAGCACAAGCGTGTGTGTATTTGAATTATGATTGGCAAGATGTTCTACGAACACATTACGCCAGTGCTTATGTAATTGTATGTCTATATATGTGTCTAGATTATGTACGATACAAAAGTTAAGTTGATAAACACAATAATCATGTTCTTTTCTTGCGCGCGCGTGCCTACCGCCGTACATAGACTATCAACAATAACGAATTTTCTTGTTGTAACCAAAGGCAATATATAGAACAGACTACAACTAATTGATGTTCTAAACAAATTAAGTCCTTACCTTCCTTCCTGTTGCAGCCATCTAGCAATGGCTACCCCTTCACTCTGTCTTTTCCGGCATTTGTTTTCATATCCTATAGTGTGTCCCACTGTTGAAATCACCTGTTAAACTACGTACCATATCGAGCGTCAAGCGAATATTGTTTGTTACATACAGATAATGTGCGATGGACCCTCGCAAGTCAACCATCCACCAGTTAAGTCGGTGTTGTACTGAAACCCGTCGTGTGACCTATATTTCAACCAATGTTTTCCTATTGGTCGTTTTACACTTACCAGAAACACGTTTACAACAACTGTCAGGTGAAACTCGACAGAGGTAGTCATATTAAGTTCAAGGTGAAGTCAAATTAAATCCTCTTGGCATGTGATTAGGAAGGAACCATTGTTGGGCTCTCCCGTGATGCCTATAATGTTCACCGTTAGGTGAATCAATGCATTGTCTCTGAGGTAATGCGCCATGACATTGCTAGTGGACGAAGCATAGTTGGCATGCCTATATGAATAGTCTCGTCATTCGTGTTAAATGTGCAACGATCCATGACTGTACCCAATCACGAGTGAATTTGAGAGAGAGAGAGAGAGAGAGAGAGAGAGAGAGAGAGAGAGAGAGAGAGAGAGAGAGAGAGAGAGAGAGAGAGAGAGAGAGAGAGAGAGAGAGAGAGAGAAAAACAGTTAACCAGCCCAAAACACGAACGGATTATATGCCCACGAACATTATTATTTGTAAGTTTACAACTTCACATTTACTCCTTTCCAAACATGTTTTGTTCGTTTTATTATGCCATTACATTACACCGTCCCATAATCAGCACCTCCGTGAATTGCACGCATGACTGATTTTGACTAATGATTTGTTTTTATTTGTTTGCTCTATAATGTGTTTCAACCAACATGCAATAAATAGTAAATTAAATTACTGCCGAATATTCAAAAAATCTCAGATGTCATCAGACATAGAAGACTCCGGTAAGTTGGGCATGTGTTTCGTCTACCAAACGAAAACCCTCTGATCGTAGCTTTCATACAAGCTTTTTCTGTATATATTTGTTTTGTGAAGCGCAGTATCCTGTCCTAATAACCTCTGGATGACATATATATGTTAGCAGGCCTGAAGTATCCACACTGGCACCGCAAGATATGAGCATATAGTATGTCGATAGTTGATGTAGACCGTCCGACGACTGGGCGACTGCAAAATAAAACAATTTGATATTGATAGTGTATCAAAGTGGAAGGTATGCGCTGTTAAGATATAGTTTAGAAAGAAGTTATTTCGTTTTAAGACGACCATGAAATGTGATTATGTTTCAAAAACCAGTTTGGCCCTGCCTGACAGATATATATATAACCTCAATTATACGCACGCAATCACGCACGAACGCTAGATGTGTGACATAACCTTTACTTTAATAAGTTATAACGCATTCTAGCTGGTGATGAACCATTTCTGCTAAAAGGATTTGGCGTTGATAATTAAGTTGTATGTTAACAAGTTCAAAAGTCTCAGTCACTATGTTCAAGCTGACCAAAAGAGTGTGGGAAAAAATTAAGATGCTCACTGAGAACACCAGGATGACAGTCTACCATGCCTGTGTGCTGAGCACCCTCCTCTACGACAAACAATCGTACGTGGACCGCCTACTTACCCCTAGTGCCGCCTCAACACCTTAGTCCACATGCGGTGCCTCAATCGCATCTTCAATATCACCTGGTAGGACCGTGTCCCCTACAGCGACATGCTGGACCGTGCTAGGATCCCCAGCATGTAGGCCTACTCACTGCTGAGCTAGAAACGTTTCCGCTCGCTGGACCTGGCATGGACGATGGCCGCTTGCCGTACGTCATCCTCTATGGACAACTCGTCAGTAAGCGAAAACAGTGGGACGCACAGCCCTCAGATTCAAGGACGTCTGTAAATTAAGCGCGACCTGTAGGCCTGCAACTTATCAGCTCTGAAGATTGGGAGGCAGAGGCCAAAAATCACACTGCTTTATGCCCTTAAAAAAATACTACTCAAATAACATTGGATGGTCTTTGGGTGTGTTATGGTCAAGGGTATTTGAATGGTCT
This sequence comes from Paraescarpia echinospica, assembly GCA_020002185.1. Taxonomy (NCBI): domain Eukaryota; kingdom Metazoa; phylum Annelida; class Polychaeta; order Sabellida; family Siboglinidae; genus Paraescarpia; species Paraescarpia echinospica. The sequence continues at coordinate 47,927,675 of CM034540.1, read as the reverse complement.
TCAATGGTATTTTGAATGGCCCCTGTAATTAAATCTTAAGCTGCTGTTAAGAATCCCTCTAGCTGATATTATATTTCCAGCACTACCTTCCAGAGCCTGACCTTATCCTGAACTGTCTGTATGCTCCGAACATATGCATAAAAAGTCTTGCTGTCATATTTTATATTATAAGCGATTTTTATAGCTTCTCTTTGATTTTCTAATTTCAGTTGTAGCTTTGTTAAGTGCTTCTTTATAAATGTTGTAGTCTTCAACATTTCCACATGATTTCCATATAATTTGTTTGTAATTAATTTTTTTAATGACTTCTTTCTGGATCATTTCTCTTTTTTTTAAACGAAACAAATTTATAGACGATGCATTCAATTTCAATCCAAGATATTCCAGTATTCTAGCTGTTACTGTCTTATTTTTCAGTGTGTTATTCCAGTCTATCTTTGCTAAATATTTCCTTATGTCTTTTTATCATCCTTTGTGAAAACTTCTCCTGTACTGCTTTTTATTATTCCTTTCTGATTTTACTTTGATGGTAAAATGTATCTTGATGTGATCACTACCCTCCATGCAGTGGCTCATATATCTTGACATTGTCAACTAATTCATTCTGTGAGAGGTTAAAACAAAGTCTAACGTACGTGTGTATTTGTTTGTGTGTGCGTGGGTAGAGTGTGTGTGGTGTACGCGTGTGTATGTGTGGTGTGTGTGTGTGGGTGTGTGCGTGGGTACAATTAGACATCTCGACGGGTGATCACCTTTTTATTTTTCGATGTGAGATACCATGTCAGAGGATTCTATGTTTCTATGATTCGCTACCATTTAGAATTGGTAAATCGGTTAAGAGCTCAGGACTAACATAACTTCTAACTTGAATCACTGATTTGTTTCTGGAATTAGAGCAATTACACGCCGAACAAAAATGCGCAGACTTTCCCATGGCTGGTTTTGCCGTTTACGCCCAACCGCATGAGGGAGGCACTAGCGATAAATTTCACCCAATATCATCGAGTGGCGAGTCTTGTTATACATAATCTTTGGTTCAACGCCCAATAGATGGTGTGGCACTTGCAATTTTTATGAAGCAAAATTGATATTAGCATTAATTTGCACGGACATGTTTCACACACTAGGTGGCACCTCTGTAGCAATCCTGCCATACACAGTGACGACCAAACCGCCATCCCACACATAATGCTTAACATATTTTGGGACTTTGTGAACTTACCCGGCCATCGCTCAATGCCACTTTTATAAATAGTTCATGTCACTGAGGCACAAAGTACACCACTGTCATTTACAAATATATATATTTATTTTCTCATTATCATAAAGAACTGTTACCTCATGTAACTAAATGAAATAGTATTGATGCTACACCAGAACATCTTCGCTGTCTGGTAGAGAAAACATGCCATAGCATATAATAGATCATGTAGCAAAACTATTTTTGCATTCTTGAACAATAAACGATTGCAATGTATCAAAATATACAGGATATGACCTCAAAGTGAATATCATGGAAGAAATATAAATAATAATTAAGTTAACAGTGTGAACACTTACGCTACACCTACCGGATCCATAAAGACACTTTATACAGGCGACATTCAGCATGAAAACAGTAGGACAACAGCAACATAGAACATGTTTCAATCATTCCAACCAATTGATGAACACTAAATACTTATCGTTCCACGGTAAATAGTAAGGGTAAAAAATCCCACGAGCCATAAACACAGAAGGAATGAAACAACAGGCAGTGATCACTGGCAAGAAGAAGCTTAATCATACATACTTAATTACATCTACGTGTGGAACAATAAACACGGGCATCAGCATTTCGATTTAAACCACATTAAGTAGCGCCATCTGGAGGGTCAGTAACCACTGTAATGTTTCTGTACTTCTCAGATATGTTGCAACACAAATGTCATACCAGCTCCACACCAGTAAATAACTTGAAATAACTACCTTTGCGTTTCTTGAAATACATTGCCAAGTGGTAGATCAGAGGCCAATGGTCGAAAGAAGCAAATTAATGAGTAGAGGAGACCCATTTACAATGCTAACAAATTGGCATATCAATGTACAGATTATCCAAAAAATTATATCTCTAGTAGTTTTGAACATCTACAAATCTGATCCGAGATAGGCTAACATCTATAAAGAGGGATTTTTAAATAAATAATTTATCTTATCTTAATTGTTATTATGCGATTTGAACACATTCTGGGTAAAAGTCAATTCTGACAGCAGTTACCATACGTGCGTGTCACTACAATTCTTAGAGCATTCAGCAAGTTTACTTCCAGACACCAAAGCAAGGAGAAATCAGCAAGTATTGCAAAACATAAATAGAAATTGCAGTATAACGCATCCATCTTCAGCAGGCATACCATGACAGTTGGCAACATCAATGGTTACATACAAGTGTCTATGAGTAAAGGCCTGTTTACATGAGCAAGTTGGTTCTGATTTTTTATTTGACTATGCCGTACGATAAAGTATCATGAGAAGCATTAGTAAAAATAAATGACAAACACCATTATCAGACCGACAGGTGGGGACAGATTGTTGCTATGACGGTGTCGCAGAAGTGGAGCAAATCCCAATTCTATAATGGCTGCGATATCTGAAGCATCAACCAATCAGTGACTACCACAACCAACAAGTGCAAAAATCATCAGAACCTTTCATCAAAACTCCAGTTATGTTTGGCACAAATAAATAGGTCCCACACATAGATGTTAGACACACAGGACACCAAGTTGTACAACATAATCGGATCAAAATCGGATATAAATCGCACATAAAACAGGCCTTCACGCAACGTTAATACTCCGCCAAGTCAACGAGACATAAATTTCTCGAGGCACTGCTGCCATTCTGCACCGGGGTGGGGGACTTCAATCCGTTATTACCCCGACGTGGTGACAGCGGCAACACACGTTTCGATTTTCCCGGCGTCAACAGCCCCTCTTTCTCTAGCTGTTTCTTAATGAGCACGCTCAGACCGGTCGTCGCCACCTTCACTTCCTGTACGGCGAAGTCGATCTGTTCAATCTGCGATTCGGACATAGTCGACATGTCGGTCAGAGCGACGTCAATTGACGTGTCATTCTCAGGGCTGGCTGATGACACAGCAAGAATCCTGGTGGATGATTTCTGCACCATCTCGGCGCAGCGCAGCAGACGACGCAGACCACTTGTGTCACCTACAAACAGTAATATGTCAACAGTTCAGTTCCTCTACCCAGAATTAGTATCGTTTTAAAGACTAAGTGAACTTAAATAAAAAATTTCTTTGACACTTTGTATACGTGAACTTAATACTCTTGTCAAGTAATATGCCAAATATGAAGACTGTTCATTGTAAACTCATGTCACTAAGCCCACTTGAATGTGGTCATTTGCATGTCACAGCTCATCAGATGTTGCTGACGTCACCACAGGCAGCACTGCTGAGCATGCCTTATCCTTTACTACGGCGATCGGCAGTGTGGCCTGCTGTTTCAGACTGTGCATGGAATTGTAATCATGGAATTTAATATTTGTTGATATCAGCGTAGCGATATCAATCTTATCTACAAGTTTGTCGCTGGATGCACATAGGAATTGTGTTATCTTTTTGAGTTATTGCCTTTTGAACATAGTAAATGCTCAACCTTGCATTATATTCACTGCCACGCATACATTGCAGGATTAAGCATTTGTGATGTTCAAACAGCAAAAAATTCAAACAAATCATGCGTATATCTAGCGGCATATTTGTAGATATGGTTATTATCTTTACTGTGATATTAAAAATTATTAAATCCCATTACAAGTTTGAGTATTCGCAACGTCCAAATGATAATAACTCAAAAAGAAAAAAGAAAATCGTGTATGCATCCAGCGACACATTTGTAGGTAAGATTATTATCTTTACGGTGATATATAAACCAATATTAAATTCCGCGATTGCAATTTTAGGTACAGCCTCAAGCACCAACCCGCATAGATGCACGCCATGCTAAATCCTAGCAGTATTACCTGCGGTGACGTCACAACGGCTGCTAGGTGTCGCAACAAACTGTGCAGAAAAGCGTGATCAAATGGGGCCTTGAACAGGGTGACAGAGGGGGTTAAAAATTAATTGAATATCAGGACACTATTTTTAGAGTATATTTGATTCAGATTGGGATTTAAAAAGGTTTATTTCGCTTAGTCTTTAAGAACATTATATTAATTAATAAATGGAAAACTAGAAACAGACACCCTCCTTTTAAAGGGTCCTTCTCAAACAGATTTGTTCAACTGTCATTTTAAACACATTTTGCAAGATGTTAAATCCGTCTAATATCCACTATGATATTTTTATTTAGTTTTGATTAAATCATTGGACAAATTAATACATTACTTTTGATTGAATCCACTAAAAATGTGGTATAAGAATTCAAGTGGTCTGTTTATGTATAATTGTGTAAACTCTATACACACTTTCACAAGTTACCTGACATTAGGTGGCATAACTTTTTTTATATATATATCTAAAGTGTGTGTCTACAAGAGCACATTAAATTTCAGCTTTTGCAATGAAACAAAACCATCATAACTTGTTAAGCAGCTACAATGTATTTTAGTGAAGAATGAATAAAAATAATACATTGTTTGAGAACAGTCAAAGCTTATGTGTGCAATACTTCTTTGAGATTCACACTGAAAGCTTGCATTTGTGCAATAGAATGGCAAATAAACACTAGTGTTAGTTACTTAAGTGTAGGGTTCTAGCACTATAGTACCCTCACAATATGATGCATATCACAGTACAAAAGTGAAGACACAATACATATGTTCATATGCAAGGTGGTGGCGCGGACAAGGCGAGTGCTGGAAACGCAAAATGCATCTAGGCATCAGGCGCATCTATGAAACGACCTGTCATTTGTTTAACACTACCTTCAAAATGATACATTGTGGTGCATTTTGAAGAGTCACATTTCCCTTGGGGAATATTTTGTTTGTAACAGTTTTTATTATAAAGTGAAAAGAACAAAGTTTCATAAAAAAAGTTCAACAAAAGTGATGCAGAAAATGTTTTGAATATTTAGGCAATGTATTGATACAATGTGTGTTGATATATAATTTCACGATACAGTGAAACCCCATTATTAAGGTCACCCTCAGGACTGAGCAAAACTGACCTGAATAGCGAGGTGACTGTATTAGCGAGATTATTTTTCCTACTCTACTGTTAGACATAATCTGGGACTGTCCCAAGGTCACCTTAATTGCGAGGTGGCCGTATTACCGAGGTGACCGTAAGGCGAGGTTCCACTGTATATTGATTAATTGTTGCAACCCTAGTTGAGTGACGTACCTTTGCCAATGGGTTCAGACACCTGTACGAGGAGAGAGATGCCGTCGACAAGGTTACCAACGTCAGTGACGAGACCCTGGCAGCGCAGGTAGTTGTTATGGTAGAAGTCAGGTGACCGTGTCTCGGCCACGCCACTGTCCAGTAATGTACTGTCCAGCTGCACCTGGACACAAGCAGAGTGGTCAAAACACAGTTGCCATTTATAAAGTCAGTATTTATATATAAGCGCCATAGAGCGCTGTGTGATTGTAGTGTGATATCAATGTGGTATTTTATTATTTATTCCCTTCCCCCAGGTGAAACATTAAAATGATCATGTTTATTTTATTAAATCTTGTGATTGCAAAGAAACAAATTATTTTTATAATGTTCAGTGTTACAACAGTGTACATGCTAAGGATATATAATAACAACCATGACAACAGTGTTTACCAACATTTATTTACAATCACTATGGTTATGAAATTCACATGCGATCACCATTTAAAAGAATTAGTACATGGGCCCCCTCCCTTTCATGCGTTTAGTATAAACAGGTAAATGATGGCAATTGTGAACGACCACTAATAAAACTGGTCCGAGATGTTTATTTATCTGTTCACAAAAATCCTTATGAACAACAGTCATCACTGAATGTCACTAAACAAAACATACGTTAACCCTGAATAAGCCAATGTTGCTTGGTACTAAATATTAATGTTTTCAGTAGACCCCTACCCCATTACATGCAGACATTTACTGCTACTTGCCTGGATGTTTTGAAGTTTCTGTAGTAGGACCCTTGCTGACGCTGTAGTTTGGTCAACGTGACTTAAAATGTCCCCTACTGTGCCCTGCCAACAGATATTGCATGGTGAAATTAACGATCCTGTTTGGAAAGGCTTCAAGGTCTGCTGTTGAAACACTGCCAGTCTTTATTTGTGAAACAAGGTTTTTGTTATTGGCATCAACTAATTTTGAAACACCACACGAATCAGAGGTATAAAGGTAAGTTTTTGTACAGCGTGGTATCCACTCCTCATGACTGCTCAAGTTGCTTTGCACTTCACCGCCTCGTACCTAAATAAATATCAAACTACTGGCATTAAACTACTTGTTGGTGCCTTCTAACTGTTCTTAGCACATTAGTACCAGCTGCAAGCAATGGCAATGTCCAAATACTCCCGACTGCCTATTTGTACTTTGTACATGCACTCATGGAGCATTGCCTACTTGTACTTTGTACATGCACTCATGGAGCATAGCCTATTTGTACTTTGTACATGCACTCATGGAGCATTGCCTATTTGTACTTTGTACATGCACTCATGGAGCATAGCCTATTTGTACTTTGTACATGCACTCATGGAGCATTGCCTATTTGTACTTTGTACATGCACTCATGGAGCATTGCCTATTTGTACTTTGTACATGCACTCATGGAGCATTGCCTATTTGTACTTTGTACATGCACTCATGGAGCATTGCCTATTTGTACTTTGTACATGCACTCATGGAGCACTATTTGTACTTTGTACATGCACTCATGGAGCACATTGCCTATTTGTACTTTGTACATGCACTCATGGAGCATTGCCCTTGTACATGCACTTGTACTTTGTACATGCACTCATGGAGCACTATTTGTACTTTGTACATGCACTCATGGAGCATTGCCTATTTGTACTTTGTACATGCACTCATGGAGCATGCCTATTTGTACTTTGTACATGCACTCATGGAGCATTGCCTATTTGTACTTTGTACATGCACTCATGGAGCATTGCCTATTTGTACTTTGTACATGCACTCATGGAGCATTGCCTATTTGTACTTTGTACATGCACTCATGGAGCATTGCCTATTTGTACTTTGTACATGCACTCATGGAGCATTGCCTATTTGTACTTTGTACATGCACTCATGGAGCATTGCCTATTTGTACTTTGTACATGCACTCATGGAGCATTGCCTATTTGTACTTTGTACATGCACTCATGGAGCATTGCCTATTTGTACTTTGTACATGCACTCATGGAGCATTGCCTATTTGTACTTTGTACATGCACTCATGGAGCATTGCCTATTTGTACTTTGTACATGCACTCATGGAGCATAGCCTATTTGTACTTTGTACATGCACTCATGGAGCATTGCCTACTTGTACTTTGTACATGCACTCATGGAGCATTGCCTACTTGTACTTTGTACATGCACTCATGGAGCATTGCCTATTTGTACTTTGTACATGCACTCATGGAGCATTGCCTATTTGTACTTTGTACATGCACTCATGGAGCATTGCCTATTTGTACTTTGTACATGCACTCATGGAGCATAGCCTATTTGTACTTTGTACATGCACTCATGGAGCATTGCCTATTTGTACATGCACTCATGGAGCACTGCCTATTTGTACTTTGTACATGCACTCATGGAGCATTGCCTATTTGTACTTTGTACATGCACTCATGGAGCATTGCCTATTTGTACTTTGTACATGCACTCATGGAGCACTGCCTATTTGTACTTTGTACATGCACTCATGGAGCATTGCCTATTTGTACTTTGTACATGCACTCATGGAGCATTGCCTATTTGTACTTTGTACATGCACTCATAGAGCACTGCCTATTTGTACTTTGTACATGCACTCATGGAGCACTGCCTATTTGTACTTTGTACATGCACTCATGGAGCATTGCCTATTTGTACTTTGTACATGCACTCATGGAGCACTGCCTATTTGTACTTTGTACATGCACTCATGGAGCATTGCCTATTTGTACTTTGTACATGCACTCATGGAGCATTGCCTATTTGTACTTTGTACATGCACTCATGGAGCATTGCTTATTTGTACTTTGTACATGCACTCATGGAGCATGCATTGCACCACCAGAATGCCGAATAAGAAAATCCCTGTCTTGGCAAATCAGTACCTTCACTAAATGTGGAAATATCTCCTTTAACAGACTACAGTGGCAGAGCCCATGGACCGATCCAAACGTTAAATGTTGTAACGAAGTGGACTTTTATCATTTTGTTTTCATTTCACACAAGTAACATCTGCTAAAACTAGCATCTGTTGAAGGGTGGCTGAGATATAAGAATACAGGTATTTTGGGGAAGCTTGCAGCACGGCATGGGCACTATAAAAAGGTAAGTTCTTATGTAGCGCAGTATCTAGTCATTAGTACTGCTCAAAGCGCTTTACATGTTACTCCCTAACAAGCCTCTTCAATCAAACACCATCTCAACATCTGTGGGAAGCATTCTGCCAGACTGCAATTAATGCACAAAGACAATTCGTACATAAATATCTATAGCCAGGTACTCATTCATACAGCTGAGTGAACTGGAGCAACGTAGAGTGAATGAACTTGCCCAAGGTTCGACACCGCAGCACAGAATTCGAACCCGGGTTCTCTCAATTGAGAGTCTGCTGCTCCAGCCACTGTGCTCCACATTACTATTCAAACTATTATTATTTAACAACTGACCCCCGTCGAAGCTGAGAGGAAGTCGTCAGAGAGCGTGATGGCCTTGGTGATGCATTCCTCAGCCGTCTTGAGGGCGCCGTGTAGTGTCTTGTCTACGAACGTGTCACTGCCACTTTGGAAGTGCTGGCGGATGTCTGTGTGTAACTACAAAAAGGCGGGGGAACAATGTCACCTTCAAACAGACACCAATGCCACATCAACATTCTGTGTAGACCTGAATCCTTAAATTAATCCTAAACTCCACTGCCAGAATGAATTCGTTTATTAACACTGTGTATGATACGACTAATATCAGTAGCAGTCACAATTCTAACAAAGCTCTACATATTATTTTATCTAGTGATACATATCATTGTTTTGATATATGCTATTTTCAAGTCCATGGTTCAGCAATGCTGAAGATGAGCACAGGTGAAATACCATAAATATCCCCCTCAGTTTGATTATACTGTATCCACAAAGACATGGTAGCTCGTTTGTACACATTTTTTATTTAGTTTCGCTGGTGTAATTATTGGGCAAACTGTTCATTTATTTTCAACCAGGCCCAATCATAATTTAGGGGAAATGCCATAAGTATTTGCATGTATTATAACATAGAGCTAGTCACTTTTGTGAGTAACCCAATTTAATGATCAATATCAATTTTTAAGTGGATGTAACAAGAATATGCATACTGTATTCGACCGTTTGCACATATTACTTAAACAACGCATACATACTACAATGAAAACATTACAAACACATCACATTGCCCTGTTCAGATTTGAAAGACTGATATTTATCAATTTGCATTGGAGATGTCGCCTCACCGTAGTTCCCTCAGCACTAGTTGAGTCCCGTAGGCTACTCATAGGTGTCTCTGTTGCGATGGCGAGTTCGCCGCAGTGCCGACAGAGTTCGTACACAGACTCGAGTATCTGTAAGGCTGACGTCTGCACCATGCTGTCTATGTCATTCTCACAGCCCTGGTAACAACCACCAGATGACACTTTCAGTGACAGCCAGAATTTGACCTATCGTGTCATGTGTTGCCTAACAAAAGCTCCATCAAGACATAATAGATGGATGCCGAACACGTGCTGCATTAGTGCATTCCGCCATATGTTTTGTTGAAATTCTGGCCACAAAAGTGTTTCTTCAAGACGAAAACATAAGGCAAAGTTTCTAAAGTGACAACTGTATGGGGAATGTTTGATTTATGAGATGTCGTGCAGAAATGGTAATGTAATTCACATATATAACCGTTATCAACATTGTTGGCGAAGGCAAAAGATGACGGAAGTCACGCGCAAAAGTTCGATTGTGACATAAGCAAACTGTCGACAGATGGGAGTACATTGTACTGTCACATTGATCAATTATTTGTTGTTTTGCTCAAAATACTGTCTACATGTTCCGTGAATATCATGGTGTGTTCGGCATTGGGCTGTTAAGTCTTATGACCTTTTTAAAATTTGTATTTTAAAAATTATGATCTGTTTCTATGACCAATTCAAATAACAAAATAGCAATAAAATTTCACTGAAAGACCCCCTAGAAATTTATATGTATTGATTGATTTAACAGCATAATTAAGAACGACCGGCGATACGCAGTGGCAGACTGTTAATGTGATACAGTTGTTCTGCAAGCTGTTGAACCAAATTACACTCTATCAATTACTACTTTGAACATTAACACTATTTCCTTTTTCCCATTATTCTACCAATATCATTTTGTTGATAATTCTGTCATACAGCTTTTTGGGAATGAGACTTTTGTTCAGTGAGTCCACAAGAGATTTTTTTTCATTTCCTGCATGGGATCTTTTGCTTCCCCTGGCATAGACACCAGATAGCAAGGACCAAAGGCTTATAACGTCTCTTCCAAAAGACACAGGCTACGTACGTAGGCTGAACGAAACTGTCCAAGTTTCGACATGGCAGTACAGTACCGAACCACTGCTTGGCTGGCACCAGAATTTGAACCCCAGTTGCTCCGAATGACAGCACCCTAACCGCTTGACCACTGCGCTCCACTGTTTAGTGAACGTTTGATGTCTTATACTAGTGTGCAGGACAACAATGTAGCACCCCTGGCCTTACCTGTAGGAGAAGGGCCATGTGGTGACCCAGTTTGCGGACAGTCGATGCCATGCGTCCACAGAGGTCAGTGATCAAGGTCGATGTGACGCGGGTGAACGCTGCCGTCCACAGTGCATTGTGGGATAGCAAAAGGTTGAGGCTGCACACCAACTGGACACACTTAGAATGGACGTCAACGCTGGTCTGGAAGGTTCCTGAGTGGACAAGAAAACACAACCATGTGTGTGTGATAAGGGATGACAGAACAAGGAGAATGTAAGGACAGGCAACAATTATATGTCACAATACATGCATGCATGTGCTTGCAAGCAGTCAAGTAGAGACAGACAGACATACACAGATTACTCAACAAGTGAGTATGTCCACACTTATATGAACAAACAGATAGATGGATGGACAGACAGACACATAGACGAGCAGGAAGATAAACAGACGTACATCATTTGACCTATATCACTCAGTGAAGATGTATGTCATATGTAGTTTTACACACACACACAGAGAGAGACAGAGAGACATAGAGTGAGAGAGACACACTGACAGCCAGCCAGCCAGACCGACCGACCGACAATGGAACACACAAGTTGCAGTGGGTGTATTCTGCTCGTATAGCCTTCTGCATCATTACAGACGGAGACAACCCACTGACAGCCACACACACTAACAAGTCACACAGACCACCCACATAGATGAGACCACCTACACATATGTGATCACCCACATAGTTGATGGACCACTCACACAGATGACGGACCACCCACACGGATGAGATCATCCACATAGATGACAGACACATTAGGTAGACTGTTCAAACCTCTTTTGGTGCTGTCGCCCTCTGTCGCATGATTGTAGGCATCCAGTATGTCTTTGACTGCTACCTTGACCGCCTGGCAGCACTGTAGCAGTCGGTCAGCGCTGCTCTCTGGCTGCCCACTGCCATCTGGCAGGAACATCCACACTTACTTACACATCGACTGCATTTGACAACAGACTCATATTTACACAACGATCAATATTATTAGTTTATCATGAAGATGTATTATGTTCTTTTTGCACGAATTATGATGTACATTCAATTATGACATGAATAAGGAGCTTCCTCCACTTGTTACATAATGTATTTACATGTTTCCTATTACTACTTCTGTACTGTACTGAATATTATGTAACAATAAAGATCATTATTATTTTATTACAACGGTTCTTATTCAGGCCTTCTAAATTACCACAATAAAACAACGTGCGATCAGGGGCCAGTTTCATGAAGTGTCCTTAAAGTTGTGCAATTACTTAGCATCATGTGTTTACGTATTTTTTTTAAATCGCGTCAATTACTAAGACAATCATCTTAGTGTTAAGAGCATTCTTAGCTGCTTCATGAAAGCGGCCCCAGGGAAGCAGTGTTAAGATCGTCAGACTCTCAATCGAGAGATTCCGTGTTCAAATCATCCTACTGACTTTTTAAACCTTGGGAATTTTTTTACTGTAAATCGCTTCATTTCACTCAGCTGTACAAATGAGTACCTGGCTATAGATATTGGTGGATATTTGTGTATGAATAGTCGTCCTGCAGTAACTGCAACTGGCCTACCAGGGAGTAAAGTGTAATATGCTGGGAGCAGGCATAATACAACTACAAAATGATAGGGTGGCTAACCTTTGTATTGATCAAGAACAGTAGAAATCAGTGTTCGACACAGACCGAAGACAACAGGGGGAGCTGCAGTGCTTCTGTTGACAGCACTGGTCGAGTCGTTTTCACTGCTGGTCCTAGAGCTGTCTGCTGGAAGAAAATATGCAAACATTTGTTGTAAACACTTTTCTACACTAGCATAAGATGGAAGTGTGAAGATTCCGGTAAAAACGTCCATGTCTTAACTGTTGCAAACAACGACAAAAATAAGTGTAAAAGTATTCTAAAAGTAAAAACCACAAATGCTAGATGTAACATTAGTGCTTTCCATGGCAAAAATCAAAAGTGTAAAATATCAAAATCTGTTTTATTTCATGAAAATTTACTTGTGAGAAAAATGGTTAATAAAATAGTGTGTTTGCATTGATAATATGATAATCTGTCCTATAACCTTTCATAAACAAAAAAACTAGAAACAAGTAAACAAAATTCCAATGTAGGAGGTGAAAATATTGGAAAATACACATAATGAAAACTAAAACCTGTCGATCAATACGTGTGACTTTGTGAGTAGGATCACTGTTATGATTAAAATGTGGGCTTGTGCAATTGGAGGCACCATATCGATGTCAGATGACACTGACGGCAGCCTATGTCACACTTGCCTGCGTCGGTGACGTCGGACTTGCCGAGGGCCGGAGAGGCTTTAGACGGAGCTGGACTGAAGGACAGTCGCACGGTCAAGCTGGACACCTCAGTGCGGCCGAGGTTGTTAATTCTGCGATGGAAACATCTTGTACAGGCGAATGACTGGATTTAGTGTACGCTGGATATCAGGAAGTATGAATTCTCAAACAGAATGATAAATGAATGGAACAAATCATCTACCGATTGCATTAATTTTAGCAGTGTCAATATTAAAAATAAACTTTAAAAATTGATATATATATATCTGTAATAAAAACGGGCGACGCATAAATGAAAAATAGTTGGATTCTCAAGAAAGGCAATGGCTTCCTTGTCCATATGAAGTTTATTGCTGTGGGCAGCAAACCTGTTGATTTTTTGTTACATGGGCAACTCAACTACACACAACACTAACCACTGTCACACAATCTGACAGAACGTAACACAGTATCACATATGCAAATCTGACAGAACGTAACACAGTATCACATATCGAAATCTGACAGAACGTAACACAGTATCACATATCGAAATCTGACAGAAATTAACACAGTATCAAATATTCAAATCTGACAGAACGTAACACAGTATCACGTATGCAAATCTGACAGAACGTAACACAGTATCACGTATCCAAATCTGACAGAACGTAACATAGTATCACGTTTCCAAATCTTGAAAACATATCATAGCAAATAAAAACTTGTTTATTTCAGATAGAATCTTCCAAGTAATTGCTACATTCTGTAAATCTGTAGTGCCATCAATAATGATACAATTTCCTAAACATAACCCTCGCCAATGGACTTGTTGTCTGCACAGCGACACTCACAGTCTTGGAGAGATCATGGGTGATGACCCGATCCTGTCGTCCTTCTCCCAAGCATCGTTTGAATCATAGAACACGTCGTCCTCGTCTACACTGGGGCTGCCATCGGCTTCACCCTAGTGAGACAGACAGAGCCACGGACTTTCTGTGACATCACTGAATGCGGGATATGACTCACAAAAAAGGAGTGGATTGGCAGTATGATATTACAGCTGAGCCTCACTGATAAGTTCACCCTCGGGACTGAACAGAAGTGAACTGAATGGTGAGGTATATTACAAACATTGGTGTTATTATAGTCATCCATTCCAAACAGGATCATTATTAGTACTTCCAAACAGGATCATCATCAGTACTTCCACTAATAATAATTTCATAGACACTGGTGTGTATATATATATATACAGGGTATTTGTGAATGAATAGTCAACGCTCAATAATTGGAGCACGGCTGAATGCTTCCCAGAGCTGTCGAGACGGCATGATTAAACAGGTCTGCCAGGGAGTAAAGTGCTTTGAGCAAACCTACAAGACTACGCTATATAAGAACAGACCTTTATCAACAGGGCCCGTATGCATGAAGAGCAGATAACTCCCTTATTCGCGTTTAGCGGCTATCCGATAGATAAACGTAATAAATTGGTATGCAAAAAGCGCGGATAGGACTATCCGGTAACGTAAACGCGGGTAAAGTTATGCACCTATTTTCCTGCGTATAGTGACTTATATGCCAGATAAAAATGGCTGGTCTTGTTCTGCAACGCTACTGACAAAGGCGAATGCTACAAAGAAATCGGGACAAAAGCCATTATGTTGTCTTTGACGTGTTTGAAGACGAACAATTAGTTACAAAGTTTCGCTGTAGTGTAGACAACAAGGTGTCGTAGACATAACTATTAGACGACACACCAAGAGATCGAGGTTTGGATCAATGACGCCACTGCAACGAGTGCTTGTAACACTGCGATATTATGACAGCTCAGCAGTTT
This sequence comes from Paraescarpia echinospica, assembly GCA_020002185.1. Taxonomy (NCBI): domain Eukaryota; kingdom Metazoa; phylum Annelida; class Polychaeta; order Sabellida; family Siboglinidae; genus Paraescarpia; species Paraescarpia echinospica. The sequence continues at coordinate 47,912,612 of CM034540.1, read as the reverse complement.
TCAGGACGACTGATTGGGATTTACCAGTCTAACACACATATTGGACTGCCAAATCAGCGCCAAGCTGACATGACAAAGGCAGTTTTACCAAGTAAATTTTTAATGGCATTATTATTTGTCAACATGAATAATCTGCTGATTGTGTTGCGCTGTCTGCACCAACACACTCGAGGCATCGCCTGGTTACTCCTCGACCAGTGTCATATAGTTTTAAGATGCAACCGATGAATTTGTGCCATCTGTAAATCTAAACATAATTGTTAGATCTGTGGTTAGTGCAGCATAATCGAGCGCATCTGCAGATTGTTAGTAAAAAAAGTTATCAAATAAACTTGTAACATTTAGTCGTCATTCCAACCATCATTGCTCGATGTGATGTACACTGTGTTCTAAAAACAGTATCCACCGTTGACCGGTTAAGGCCATATTTGCGAAAAATATGCTGTTTTTCAACAATAAATCACGGATGTTAACGTATCTTGGCGTTTGCACATTTTACTCACGTCCTTGACATTGCCAAAACTTCCTTGTATGGCTAAACATGACTGGATAGTTATCCACGGCCGTATTTATGACTTGTGCATACGAAATGAGAACAAAAGTTAAATGCGAATAGCTATCCGCGGATAGCGGCTATCCACGTTTAACTTTATCCGGCCGTCATGCATACGGGCCCAGAAGGATAAATACTCTAGGGATCTAAGTAGGGAAAGCATCTTTAAAGCGACATAGTCTGTTTGTCTACTAGGAATTAGCAAACACAGTAATAATTTCTAACTGGAAGTCTGCTGTGTTGGGAAAGTGAACATCAAACGATATAGCAGCTAACTCAGCCAGACTCGGCCATATTGCAAAAAAGCTTGTTTTGAAACTGGATGTTTTGTTTACTACTTGTTTACTGGATGTTTTGTTTACTACTTGTTTACTGGATGTTTTGTTTACTACTTGTCTACTGGATGTTTTGTTTACTACTTGTTTACTGGATGTTTTGTTTACTACTTGTTTACTGGATGTTTTGTTTACTACTTGTTTACTGGATGTTTTGTTTACTACTTGTTTACTGGATGTTATATAGTTAGTATAGTCTTAAGAACGTTATATTAATACATATGAAAAATTAGGAACAGACGGCATGCTTTTAAGTAGGGAATGCATCTTTAGATTGTGTTGAGATGACGACGTGTACCTGATAGAGTTCCCGCATGCGTACAAGACGATCCTCAAATTTGTCCAGTGTCCAGAACGTACTGACCCCCAGCTTTGTGTTGGTCACTTTGACGAGGGTCTGGGTCGGTCCACTCTCCTCACTGATGACATCCTCACGAATAAAGATCTGTCAAAGTAACCTCATCATCTCATATGTCTCACACAATGAAATCCATTAAAATAAATTTTGCAAAAATAGCTACCCTTTAGGGATCATCTCATAATGTTGATATCCGATATCAGACGAATATAACTTTTGTTTGGGGGATGGGGGTCAGAGACAGTTTCCTGTGGTGTCGGACATGGATATTTTGTCGTTTCAGACAGATACTGTTAATATATTGATATCATCATATCATTGTTTAACAATTTTTTGTTTGGGGAGGGGTTGGGGGGTGAGGCCAGATGAAAGTAATTTTTTCTGATATCGGACATCAATGTTTTGAGATGATTCCTTAGTTGTTATAAGAATGGCAGTGAATGAAAAACAACACGAGAAAGTACACACAAAAATTGGGCGAGAAGACTGCCGGAGTGAAGAGAATGGAGAGGAAGCTTCAAGAGGAAGCTTGTGACGACAGCCGATGATGAAGATGGAAGGACTGCATAAAGGGAGATTTGGAAGGATTGGGAGAGGAGTGGAGAATGAGAGTGAACGATAGAGTTGTTTAGTGGAGACAACAGTGCAAGAACAGTGAGGACGAAGAAAAAGAAAATAGAAGTTGAGGATCAGTATCGAGACCATCGTGACTCCTGACAGGCAGGGAAGCAAGAGGACCACATCATTAACTGACCTAGACTGCGATGGGAGGATTGTGTAAAAAGAGATTTGGAGGGATTGAGGAGAGCGAGAGTGAAAGAGTGGAATCAGTCAGTGGAGACGGCAGTGCAGGTGCTGCGAGGGGAATAAAACAGAAATCGTGGACCAGTATAGAGACGAGCTCACTCTAGACAACAACAAATACCTCTACATATCTCATATTTGTTATTTAATTGATTTAGAATAGGATTATCAGAAAACATCTACTTAGGACAAATCTAGTAGAAAGAAAAATTGAGGACCGACATCGATGTCAGACTGACGTTGGGCTTCGGGACCAAAGAGGAGCAACAGTAACCTGCAACATGATCCACCCGAGAGTACCGCCATAGGTGTATGATTGATAGCTGAATTACGCACTGTATCCTTCCTCAGGAGCTGAGTGATCTTGTTCGCCTCCCGTAGAAGTAGTGCCACGCGGTAGAGGTCCGTCTTACTGCCCCCACTGTCACCCAGCCCCCTGGGTGTGCCTAGGGGGGTGGAGCAGGGGGTGCCGCGCCGACTCCGCATCTGCTCCAGTCGCTCCACGTCGCGCTGTATCTTCTGTTTCTGTTGCTCCAGCTGCTCAAAGATCTTGGCGTGGGTGAAGCGCGACACCTCCACCGACTGGAAACGGACAAGTTGGCAGTCTTTACACAAATCTTAAAGTTTACCTGTAATTCTTAAATATTTTCTAGTTAAAGCCGTCTATAGACCAAAGAGATTGTACGCCTCCAATAGACAGCTACACTGTTACTATATAATGCCACACTGGCATTTGTTGCTTGGAAACACGGTCAGAAATAGCACACATTCACCCCGCTGGCATGATCAGTAAATGTTGCACTAATGTTCCGGTTGCACCCAAGATCCCCGTTGATTATTACTCAGGGAAATAAAAACTCTAAATCTACTGACCACACAAATAGGCCCACTAGCACATTTACACAATTTTAGTCGCCTGCATGTGAAAGAGACAGATATATATGATAGCGACCCTTATAATAATTATATATATGATGGTCTTAGTGGCTTAGGACAAGTTCTTTACATTTTGTGTGTCTTTCAAATAAGATGTATCTACATTATGAAATATAGTCAATATCTGTCAAATGGCATATGCAACCTTCGGATATGTTGTAGCAAGTATGTTAGCCAGTCTCCGATCGACATATCCATGGCATGGTGAGCGCTGTAAACCGGCAAACCTAGATAATCATACGGATTAGTTTGTGGGTCTTATGGATTTCTGTTGGAGATGTGCGCCACTCAGGGCTGGCATCTATGACAAATGCTAAAGAACACTTCTACAGCCATTCACTGACAGTGTCAATGGCCTGTATGGAAAGCAAAGGTATGCATCTAGAGGGTTACCGGTAAAGACCACCACCTAAAAGTGTTGTGACATGTTTACTACAAGAGGTGACTTTGGTTACCTTAAGCGACGCCTTCGCTTCTCTCTCCAGTCTCTTCCTGTTGGCAAGAACCTCCTTCTCCAACATCTGAACACAATGCAAACAGTTACACAAATCAATAATACAACGCTGTCAAGGCCCATTTACATGACCAATTTTTGTCCAACATACACAACACTGCATGTCTTTCATGTGGGCCACTTCGCTTCTGATTTTTGTAGCAATGGCCATTCAATAGCCACCGTGACCAACTGGTCATAACTGTAATGAGGTTCAGAATCGATAAGAACCGCTCATGTAAATAGGAATTAAGTTTCCTACAACTATCAACATTCTGGTAATATTGCAATGCACTGCGTTTCAAAACTTTTGTTGGAAAAAAATGCATAATTTATGTAATAAATTGGTATTCTATGTAGAAAACATTATATTTTTAGAGATTCTTAGAACAATATTACATTTTTATGAAATGACACAAGGTGGGACTTGCCTGTTTTTGCTGCTCCAGTTTTTGGACAAGGTGTTCGGCCTCCTGTCGATACTGGTCTGACTCATGTTCCTTCTGATCGCGAACTTTCTACAACAGTAACACAAGAAGAACTCTCAAAACTGGTTTACTAAATTATTATGATCATCTAATGTCAAACAATAGCAAATTTACTAAACCTGCAATCATTAAAAAATGTATTAAGCTAATGTATGCTGGGATATTGTATGCACTTATGCATGACAGACGCACATTTGCATGAATGCATACACATGCACGCACAGAACCGTTACGATATATAAATATTAACACTGTACATTATTTTCCGTAAATACACCTAATAATATGATCCTGGCACTATGAGACAGGTAATGGAATTTTCTGTTTTCAGAACATCACCATTGACACAAATATATTTTTCTTTTAAAGGTAAAAGTCTGACCATGCTCTCTCATGAAATCATGTTAAGTATACTACATTTAAATGACATTTAAATTGGTAAATTGTAAAATCGTAACTGCCGAAATATGCTGAGGCAAAATTGTAAAAATAAATGTTACTATTACGTGTTAATCGATATCGACATGATATTCCAGTAAACACAAAAATAAACAGATAGCCACAAAAAATGATTGTGGTCATTAAAACATGTTTGGGCAACCAAACTTTTAGAATAGATGTACAGTAAAACCTTGCTTTGTGGTCCTTGTTAATACAGCCACCTTGCAATTAAGGTCAACCTGGAACAATCCCAAATAATTGTTGTAACAGTAAAGTATTTGAAATTAGTCCCACTAATATGGTCACCTCGCTATTCAGGTCACCTTTGTCCAGTCCCAAAGGTGACCTTAATAATGAGGTTCCACTGAATAACTTACACTAAAAGAACACAATTTTACGATAAAAATTATTTGATTTTGCGTATTTAACAATAGAAACACAGATGGAAGAACGGCTCACAAGTAGTTGGTTGAGTTCTGCGAGCCTGTCCTCGTACTGGTGGCGCTGTCGGTTGAGCTGTTCGTCGGCCTCGCGTCTCTTCTTCTCAAGCTCCGAGGCCATGCGCTGCTGGGCCTCTGTCTCCTGTCGCTCCAGCTCCACACGCATCTCCTCCTCATGTCTCCTCCGAGCCTCCTCCAGCTCAGCCTCCAGTCTACAAGTCATGTGACATGTCATGTGACAACAGCTTTTTCCAGGCTTCCATTGAAAATCCATGCTAAAAGCGACAACAGTTACCTAAAACATACATTTTATTAAAATTTAATTATAACAAACCTGTACTAACTAACACCCACAGGACAAACCAAAGACTGCATTTATAAACCACATTTACAGTATTTTGAACTTTTAAAACTTGTTCCCATAGTGATACCCTCTGGAGGTGAGTAGTTCACCATTCACAGTTTCCATAGGCGGAGAACTGAGCGTTATATAATATGTACAGGTGTTTGTCATTATATTTTTGAAAATGTTGAATTCCAGGCTTTCCTGCCATGTAGAAAATTCCCTGCTTTCTAGGATTTGATTTCTAGTTAATGGAATTCCTTGCTTTCAAGGCCTTGATTTCTAATTAATGGAATTCCATGCTTTCAAGGCCTTGATTTCTAATTAATGGAATTCCATGCTTTCAAGGCCTTGATTTCTAATTAATGGAATTCCATGCTTTCAAGGCCTTGATTTCTAATTAGTGGAATTCCCTGCTTTTTAGGCCTTGATTTCTAATTAATGGAATTCCATGCTTTCAAGGCCTTGATTTCTAATTAATGGAATTCCCTGCTTTCAAGGCCCTGATTTCTAATTAATGGAATTCCCTGCTTTCAAGGCCTTGATTTATAACTAATGGAATTCCCTGCTTTCTATGCCTTGATTTCTAATTAATGGAATTCCATGCTTTCAAGGCCTTGATTTGTAATTAATGGAATTCCATGCTTTCAAGGCCTTGATTTCTAATTAATGGAATTCAATGCTATTCAAGGATTCCCGTGTCCCGTATGTGCCCTGTCAACAGTCATGTGACACGTCATGCCTGCCTTTAGTATGTTATGTTTATAGGTCATGTCTTTTACTATCATGATATACTTAATTAATTTTAATTGACAACTAATAATTTATTAGTCTAAGTGTTTATTAATATTTACTGTCTTGAATGTAGCATTCAATATGCAGCACGTGTTGAACACCACCAACTATCTTACACCAACCAACCAATGGCAGCACTTAATTTATCAACATTACAATATTTTGATTGCTCATTTCCACTGACCATTTAATTTCTGTTGTCATCTTTGCTCGTTTAGTTTTCACTTGTCATTTCTTTGACTCAGTTTGCAATTTCAAATCATCATCCAACTATGACATTCCATTGTTTGTGCAAATGTACGTTTCAGCCCAAAATTGCAAGAATAGAATACATGCATTATTATCTAAACTGTACGCACATATGTCTGATTACCAATCGGCACATGTAAGCAAATTCTGCAAGTTTCACTGACTGGCAGCATTCGTCACGGATATACATCTGAGTGACAATTACCAATTATAATAGGCGAAGGAACTGAGTAGAACAAGGCAAAAAACTTAAATGAATCACTCAGAGATAACATTAATTCACACTGCAGACACAGTTGACAACAGATCTGTCACCTGTCACATGCGTCACATCCACTGCACGTCACTGCTGGCGACACGCTCGTATCCTGGCACTGCCCACCATATAGCAGCACATGTCTGTTGGCCAATGCGTCATCGACACGGTCTCTGGCATTCACAGCAAGTTTTTGTGCAGTTGTATCTGACTTCGCATCACTGTGAGGTTTCTTACTCTTTGTCTTTTTTTGTGAAAACAACTTCCATTTCTTGGTCACTGTCGATTCCGTCACCGCTGCCTTGGTGACAGGGACATCCCATGACGGTGACACAGAAACATGTAGCTTTGACATATCACTTCCTGATGTGTCATGATAGTCTGGTGTCATGTGATGTCTGTGTGGTGTCAACGGAGTGTGACATGTCGAACTGTTTCTCCGTGCTCGCTGTGATACGTCTGACCCAGACATTGTATCTACACCACTGACTCCATTAAACATCTCAGATCTACCGCCTGTCTCGTTTGTTCCTGTTGTACCTGACTCTCTGTCACTACCCACTGACCAACTCTTCATAGATTCTCCGTCCAAATCACACCGATGCGATGTCACCACCAGCCCTACCTGTTGGTTGGAGTCAACAACGACATCGTCCGGTGATTGCGCCGCTAATGTTTTCATCGAGCCTGACTTGTTTTTGAATAAACCGGCAATCTTTGCTGTCAAGAAAGCCTTCTTAAGTTTTTGTTTGCCAGCCTTTGGCTTGAGGATTGACATGACATCATTGCTCTCAGTAACTTCAGCACCTTCCACTGGTTCCTCAGTCCTGTCAATCACGCCACACGCATTTAAGATTGAGCTACATTCGGATACACTTGACGCGACATCTCGGGGCTGAGGGCAATCCGGCACTTCGTCTCCACTGCTCTGACTGTCGCAGTCGGAAAACAGCTCAATGTTGCTCGCATACATGTTCACACTGTTGACACGGCAAGCATCCTTGACGTCCGCTGGCTGGACTACGTCTGCCTCCTCATCATTTGAGTCGCTGTCCCAGTCCTGAATCTCGGTCGACACAATCTCCTGTGCCACTGACATGGTTGGTGACACAACAATTGACGCGACATCATCATCTGTCACCTCTTCCATTTTCTTTTCCTTCTCCACCGCCGAAGAAACATTACTTTTCGATCCTCCTCCAAATCCGTTCATCGCTTTTAGGAATGTAAATGCTTTCCGGAACTTTCCCTGAGCACGTTTGTCCCTCTTTGGTGTTGATTTCCCCTTAAGTTTCTCCTCTGCGGAAGGCATCCCTGTCTCATCGGGGGAACAAACAGTGCCTTTGGAGTTGGTGTTATTCAGAGCACATCCGTTATATGAGAAACTCACATTTTTGTCACTGTCAACGTCACTACCACCACCAGTACCCCAAGCCATGACGGCGGTGTTCCTAGTTATGACAGGAAGTGAGTCACTTAAGCCCTCCATCCCTGAAGAGCTCAGGACCTCCACTTGGTTGTCCTCCATCCAATCCTCATCATTCATTTCATCATCGAAGTCGAGTAAGCCCATGTGACAGGCGTCATGTGACAAAACAGGCACCTTGAAAGGACACACACTAGTGCAAACTCCCTCCTCCGTTTCTTCTGTGTTACCTTCAACCACTCCATCTTCCTTTTTCCCATTTGGTAACCCCTCAAATAGCTTGGCAGCGGTTACTTTCAATGCCGCCTTCTTAAACAGACTAAACGACTTCTTTGTCCTGTTCTTTGATGGAATGTCATTTGCGTCACCATCAAATTCTTCCCCTCCGTTTCCGCAGGTTTGTTCCCTCTGTACCAACCCAGTGTCCCCTTCCTTCTTCCCATTTCCCTGTATCGGTTCCTCAAACCGCTTTATGGCTTGTACCGTCAGGGATGCCTTCTGAAATAAACCAAATTTCTTTTTCTTCAGTGTATCAGGTATGACAATGGTGGCGTCAGCATCATTCTCTCGTATGTTGTTCGTGGATATGGAATGTCTCCTTCCAGTTCCCTTTCGCTCTCCCTCGTTACCCTGCGATCCTTCTTCAAACCGCTTCGCGGCTTGTATTTTCAGGGTCGCCTTCTTAAATAACCCAAACGCCTTTTTCTTTGGTGTGTCGGGGATAACAAAGCTGCCTTGTGCATCATTCTCTTGTGCGACATTCGTGGATATGGAATGTCTCCTTCCGGTTCCCCTTCCTTCTCCCTTCTTACCCTCTGATCCTTCCTCAAACCGCTTCACGGCTTGAACTTTCAGGGTCGCCTTCTTAAATAACCCAAACGACTTTTTCTTTGGCGTGTCAGGGATAACGATGTCAGTGTCAATCTCTCCAATATCGCTCCCGGCTGCGGGACACCTCCCTCCTTTCCCCTTCTTTGCTCCATCCTCAAACTGTTTCACCGCTGCCAGCTTCAGCGTCACCTTCTTGAACACAACAAACGAGTTCTTTGTCGATGCGTCATTGTCGTCGACGCTGGCTTCCTGTTTGAACTCCCACACATTATTCTTCGACGTTGATCGCCACAGACTGGACGCTCGCTGGAAGAGTGACCGGCGCCTTCGGGAGGGGGTCACTTTCTCCATAGTGGCCTCCTCCTCACACCACCCCCCTGACGTCTGGACAGCGGACAGTTTTGGCCGGTCATCATCACTGGCCGGACTATCATCATGATCCTGTACAGCAGTGGGGGTTGACACCAATGAGTCATTGTGACACTGCCGCTGGACATAACCAATGTCGTCACCATCGTCATCATCACAACTGTCATCGAAGCTCTCCAGCTGCATGACTCTGTCACCAACTGGAGAATTCACGCAGTCATCATTTCGTGACAACTTCAGGACGTCTCTGTTTCTTGGTGCACCATTTGACCCATAACCTCCAACCTTTGGTTTATTGACCGCTTGCTGATAGACCGACAGTCGACTACTTTGTGGTGCTGAACAGGGTGGGTCCACACTCCCGTCCCCCCATGCCCCCTGTCGTACACCCCCCGGGCGGTCGTCATCATTCGTCCACGCCCCACTGACATCACAACTCTGCATCCCTCGTTCACCACCAGCCTCCGTACCAAGTGAGTAAGGCTTCACTCATCCTCTCTGTTCTATATATTGCGGCACTACCCGACCAAACATTACTTCCCTCGTCCTACCAGAAGTAATCCAAATATTATAGCATTCTCCGATAAAAGTCATAAAACCCGGCTTCTTTTATCCACCCAAAAGAAATCCAAACATTGCAGCAATGTCTGATCAAAGTCTAAAATCACGGCTTCCTCAACTTCCCAGACGTAATCCAAGTATTGCATCACTCTCTAATAAGTCATAAAACATGGATCCCATTTCCGCCCAGCAGCCCAGGAGTAATCCACACACTGAAGCAATCTGATAAAAGTTACAAAACATGGCTTCTCTCATCTTCCCAGGAGTAACCCAAACATTGCGACAATGTCTGATTGAAGTCACAAAACACATCTTTTGTTATCCTCTCAGAAGTAGTCCAGATATTGCAGCAGTGTCCGATAAGTCATAAAACATGATTTCTCTCATCTTCCCAGAAGTAATCCAAACATTGCAGCAGTCTGAACTAAGTCACAGACACCTCAGCCTTGCACAGACTTCAAATTAAACCAGCCCACTTTGAATGGTTCCACTTCACCAGCAAACATGATTATCTTAGATACATGATCATCTTAGATCCACATCAGTGCACTGCCAGCCGCTGTATTGACTGACTGGAGGGCCAGGCCCCAAGACATTGTGTGGTCGTCTGAAAGTAAGTAGACTATACCTTCAGTTGCAAGGTGCATGCATTATTAACGTGCAGCACGTGCAACAGGTTATCATAGGAAGACCCATGCAATCCACGCCATCTATCAGAATAACCACATCATGTAGTGCACATATTTAATGTTGTGTCATGTAGAATGTCTACCAGCTATTAGGTATGATGATGCAAATTGAAAGAAAATGTGCGCATATAACAATGTGTCAGATTCATAGACAAATCTCATGCATACATCACTCTAAATTGATGAAAGGTAGAATTTATTAATATTTTTTAAAATGAACCACAAATGGCCTATAACTTATATGATTCCACTGACGTCAGATATTTGAAACCACATTTACAATATACTACCTTACCCCCAAGAGATAACGTGCTTGGAGCACGTGAAATTGGCCAACAAACCTTCTAAATTTAACACCGATATGTATTCATGATTAGTGATCACGAAAAAAAGTCATCCTTGAAAGATAAAAACCAGGAGAACGGTTATAACTTATTGATTTTCACAGTCAATTACATATGGTTGACCCTGAGGCCAAACAGCACAGTTTGAACATTCTGAAGCCCATTGAGGGATTGATTTATATCTTGTAGGATGTGAAAGATGAATAATGAATGACATTTGTGACTGCTAAGAAAGCGAGTGGGTTTTTAATGCTATGGTTGTGGTCAGATTATTGTTTCCTTCAAGTTCATTAACAAATTCCCTCGCCATTGTTGACAGGGTTTATCACATCTATTTAAGTCATCATGATTTGGATGTGGTAAGAAATATATTAACAAATTTGTGGCTTTGTACAAACATATTACATACATTTTTAATAATTAATAAAATTTATATTAATTAAAAAAATTTTATTGGATGGAAATGTTTAACAAAGTGAAGTTTGACAAACATTGAGAAAAAACTAGCTTTACAACTGAATGCCCTGAAATTATGTATTCCCAAAACAAAACAAGTCTGTAAATAATTTATCATCATTCACATGTAAACTTAAGGCCAGACACGGCAGTTAGATAGGATTATTTTTTAATTTGTGCAAACAGTTCAATTTTTCTGCCCAATGCATGAAATGGGTCTTACTGAGTCAAATATATATTGAACTTTTTTTTCAGCCAGACCCCCCATTTCCATGGTAACAAACAAAATGGCCGCCATTTTGAGCAAATATTGGCAAATTTGGAAACACTGCCATTTTTATTGAATCCACATATAGCTATAATTCTTGCAATTTTTTAAATAATATTTTGGTAAAATACAAAAAAAATCTGCAGAAATTTGAAGAAAAATGTTTTTGAGAAAATGGCTGTCAAAGATTACATAATGGATTTCATTACATGATATCGACATGCTTGATCCATGACTAAAACTCACTTAGAGGTACGTAATTGTCATATAAGTGAACTTTATTGATAGTATGCATACAAAGGTATAATAATCTGGCAGAAAACAATTTTCAGTATTTTCTTGTCGAAAAACACCATTTCACCTGGGGTGTCTGGCCTTAACCTTTTTGTGTAATGTTAAACAATTAGCTTCTAATTACAATTTATAATTATCATATAATGCATAATTGGTTGGGAATCAAACATCCAACATTTACTTGAAAATTTACTAAATAATTCTACAGACAACATCCATGAAACCACTCAAAATGTCTTAAATTTGATAACGACATTGCACTAATAAAAGAGCAATTGTTTGTCATCAATGAGTTAAATAATACCCTAACCTTTATTGCTAAACATTCTGCTAGTAAATAGGGCAAACAAGCACACAAAAAACAATCACATATAACGCGGAAACCAGTCCTCAGGAATGCTCAGGACACTTCAATCCAGCAGATCAGTTCATTCGTAAACCATCTCTACCTCTCTGTGAAGCATTTGACGATAACATTTAACAATCTCAGCTTCTCAGTGAAGCTGGCAGCAACTACATCATGTCTGCATAATTTAGTGTAAACGTAAGGCGGTGGAACACTGTCAAATGCAACCATTTAATTAGACCAGGAAATTAATTAAATAAGAATAGCGAATGCTATATATTATTTACAGGTCACAACCATCAACAGATACAATTTCAATCAATAGTGCTGTACCTGAACTTAGAGGCTCGTTTAGACTGCTTCAAAGGTATGGTGTTCTACACAGGCACAACCTGCCCGAGAATCTGTGGGCTGACATAAATCTGTCGATAGGTTTGTTTCAATTAAGGGTGCCAACCCAACATTTATAAAATACTAATCACAGTAGTCGTTAACATTACATTAACTCTGCACACTGACTGGTGTACGTAAGTGACAATGTCAATATTTGTACATTTGTCTCTATTCATCTCCCATCTGTTTTAGGGTCAACCCTCTTTTATCACATGTTTAGGGCCATCCTCCCACCTTCAACCTGTTTTAGGGCCAATTTCCCGTCTCCCACATTTTTAGAGTCAACCTCCCATTTTCTATCTCATTTAGGGCCAACCTCCCATCTCCCACCTGTTTTAAGGCCACCCTCCCATTTTCCACGTTTTAGGGCCAATCTCCCATCTGTTTTTGACCCAACCTCCCATTTTCTATCTGATTTAGGGCCAACCTCCCATCTCCCACCTGTTTTAAGGCCACCCTCCCATTTTCCACGTTTTAGAGCCAATCTCCCATATCCCACCTGTTTTTGACCCAACCTCTCATTTTCTATCTGATTTAGGGCCAACATCCCACCTCCCACCTGTTTTAAGGCCACCGTCCCATTTTCCACATGTTTTAGGGCCAACTTCCCATCTGTTTTAGACCCAACCTCCCATTTTCTATCTGATTTAGGGTCAACCTCCCATCTCCCACCTGTTTTAAGGCCACCCTCCCATTTTCCACATGTTTTAGGGCCAACCTCCCATCTCCCACCTGTTTTAGACCCAACCTCCCATTTTCTATCTGATTTAGGGCCACCCTCCCATTTTCCACATGTTTTAGGGCCAACCTCCCATCTCCTATTTGTTTTAGACCCAACCTCCCATGGTCTACCTGATTTAGGGCCAACCTCCCATCTCCCACCTGTTTTAGGGCCAAATTCCATTTCCAACCATTTTCGGGTCTACCTCTCAGCAATTCTTAGGGCTACTCACCCACCTCCCACCCCCGTCCCTACAGGTCTAAGACAGACCAACCGTGTTGCCACCTACCGGGCATTCTGTGCAGCAATGAGTTCCTGGCGAGCGTACTCAAAGTCCTTGGGCTGTGTCTGGGAGCCGAGGGAATGGGAGCTGGTCTTCCTCCCTTTCTGCACCTCCAGGGGGTGGTTCAGCCTGACACACATGGGAAAATTTAGGGCAACTCTTCTTTATTGCACATCAGAACGTAGTAGTCGCAATATGAAGACTTACCGTCCATTCCATATTTATTAATATAATCTAACCACTGTGAGTGTGTGGTGTGAGGTGTGTGTGTGTGTGTGTGTGTGTGTGTGTGTGTGTGCGCGCATACGTTAACGTCTCCTAGATTGCATGCTCCTCAGGCACCAAACTTTCAGGGAATAATCTATGATTCCTTGGATGAAAAGTAATACCTTTTTTTCGAAAATCCCACTTGGGCAAGGGTGCTTACCAGTTTTAGGGCTTCCACTGGACATCAGATGGATGTCAACCAATTGTTTACAATGTTATGGGTGTTTTCCTCGACTGTTCCGAGCTATGTAGAGTTCCCCAATCAGCTGTTTTTACTTAACTTGCACTATAAAAATCGTTCAAATTTCCATCATAGCAAAAAACAGTTACAAATATTTTGGGAAAAAAGCTTCTGAGTCTGTGTCTATGTAGTGCCATCTGGTGGATGGACATTTTGTTAGTGTTCCTATTACTAGGATAGATAATATGTTGAAGGTATATTATCAGACAAATTGCATTTAATAAGCCTGATATATAGGTTGCAGTTTGAATGTTACGACCACCAAAAGCACACAAAAGATTCAAACTGTAAACACAGCAAGTTCTTGAAATTTGGGTGCATTCAGCCTGGTTTTCACAATCATGATTTCAAGTGGGACAACGTAAAATTGATTCTGTGAACGTTCCACTAATAATTACCACTCCTGACCTAAGACGATGATTCCAAGTAACTGAACGAACAAGTTCACGATCATTCTAAATAGGTGAGAGACATAAGACTGTTTGAATATGTTACTTACCTGAAGTAGTGGTCTCCACCAAGGATAACTCTGTCCCCCTAAACAACACGCAGGTGGATAAGGCATTCTGAAAACTCCATCATTTCTAAATTATACAATATGATTAGAAATTCCAGATTTATGCAGTTTGGTGGATCCAGAATATGACACTTAATAGTGGATGTGATCTCCGTGTTAATCTTCATCTTGGGTGGAACACACACACCCACACCACACACACACACACCACACACACACACACCCAAACCAATCTTTCCTGCATACTTTGTCATTTGCATTATTACCAGAATTTCAACAAAATATAACAGTATATCCAACAGCTTGAAATTTGGGGAGGCCAATCTAGTAACCCTGTAGGACCTGGAAGGTAGGACAAAAGTAATGAAATAGATCTGTCAATTGATGTACTAATAAAATTCATTGCATTGTTATAATTAGTACATCATATCTTGAAGACGTTTTATTTTCCTGCGTATGTGCATTTGTACATGACATCTGACACATAAAACTAACAACACAGAAATGCAAACAGAATGACTTCATGACATTCATTACTGACTGCACATCTTATGGAATGCACTTTTGTTTGCTGTTAATTTATACATTTTAGACACATGTCCAGATATCCACAAGGAAATGTTCCTAGTGTCCATCCACTCAAAGGTTCCTTGTAAATTAATTTATCTCATCACAAATCTGGTTCTTTGCTGTTCAATCTGTTTTGTTTAATAGATTAATTTAATAAGTTAAAGTTTAAGAATATACATTATTAGTTTAAAATAAAAAAAGTGTAATCTAAAACGCTACCAAAATATTCAATGGGCATGTGACATTTACCGGTAATGTCAGGAATCATCTCAGAATGTTGATGTCCGAAATCATCATCAGATGAAATTGTTTTCATCTGGCCTTAGCCCCCCCACCCTGATGAAAGTTTATAAAACATGTTAGGATGATATCAGTATATTAACAGTATCGGTCCGAAGCACACAATGTCGATGTCTGATGCCAGACGAAACTGCCTCTGACCCCCCTCCCCCAAACGAAAGTAATTTCATCTGACATCAACATTCTGAGATGATCCTTAAAGTATGACTAGAGGTGAATCACAATATCAAAATGATGCAAACGTGACAAAGCACGAAACAAACAGAAACAAGATGACAAACTGAGGCATGTGGTGCCGCATGTCATTGACGTGGTGCAAGCGGTGTCACTTACGTGGTGCAGTACGGTGGTGCCAGTGATCAGTTCGCCATTCACATAGGTGGGAGCATCGGCTTGGGGGGACAGACTAATCACATTGTCTACGTTGTCAATGATGCTGCAACACAAACACACACAGACTCATGGCCAGCAGTCATTGCAGACTGTCAACATTTTCATTTTTGTGGCGAATAAATAGTTACTACAAAAATATAAAAAATATTTACAAACAGTGCATTATAGTATAAAATGATTTTGTTTATATTACTTCGTGAAAAAATAAACAAAAAAATGTATAGAAAATCAAAGGTTTGCATGCTGTCAGGATTGAACCGGCGTCGCTCGATTGTAAAATAAACGACAAGTAACCAACGCGCCTACCCACTGAGCTAGCGGGACCAACAGAAACTGTCTGACTGATTTAAGTTGTTATGATAAATTGTACAACTCCGTCATATATCGATATTCTAGTGCTATTATGAGATTATACACGTTACTTTATGTAGCTGGATACAATATATGTTTGCTATGTATGTTTATTGGTGTAGATTATCTCCCGTTGGTTGCATTCGATATAATTATTCTGAAAACGAGCCCAAGCTCGGCGAAACCTAGTCGACTTGCAGGCCCATTCGCATTCGTTGTTTTGAATAAAATTCGATTCATGTGGAACCGTAAGATAACTGCTTGTTCCTCTATGATGACCAGTGTTTGTATTACGTCGGAATATTGCACAATAACTCGTTCTGACGCTCGTTTCGACCCAAAAGCTATCCTTGTAAACATGCTCTGAATGCATGGAAAGGGTCGACCTGATGCGAGTGTGTGTCATAAGTGACGTCACGATACCATGTGATCGCCTAGCTCATTAAAATTTCATTCTCCGCAGGAATCGCTTCACAGACGAGCTTAAAATCGAATTTATGCTACAAATGTTTGTTTAATGTTGTCAAATGTTACATACAATGTTAAACTTTGTGTACACATGGAAAAGGGATTTTAGCTAATGTCTTATTTTTATTTCCTTTAAATTCAAAGATCAGTGATGAAAAAAGGTCAAAAGGTCCAGCTAAATGATTAGACTTTAGTGTTCTGGTATCCTGTTGCTTATAATTGAGATGCATAAATCACACAATTCTTCTGAGATGGCTGTATCCAGGAACTCCAGAAAATGGGTTTACACCCCTGCACGTTAATTGAACTGCAAAAACATACATATTTCTTAACGGAAGCCGCTGATCCTAAAGTAACTACGGGCCATATCTTGGTGAAAAACTAATCCTATCTTCATAAAATTGAGGATTATATTAGTTGGGTGAAGGTTGTTGAACGTGTGAAAATGGTTGCCATGGCAACAGCGAGTTATTTGCCTATAGTCATATGCCCCCACGGGAAACATTATTCAGAGTAAGTGATACCAAACATTATCGTACTATTGCAATAACTTTTTGTTGGAATGTTACTTTGTGCAATTAGGTGGTTTTGGGCTCTGACTTCACATGTTTTATGACCATCGTGAATTGCACCGTTCAGGTGAAGATTTTGTTAATTCCCTAATTGGTTGACCCTTGTTTACAAATCCTTAAAACAAAGCTACGACATAAAAAATAGCTCAATGCACCTGGAACATTCCACAGAATAACTTGTGAAAATTTAAATTCTCTATCTTGAGTAATTTTTCCAAAATAATGTTTATCATTGTTACAAAAGGTCAAAAATATCATCTTGAAAAAACGACCAAAAGAAAATAAGAACGTCATACGTTCAGCAGTATGGACAGGTATACATCATTTGATTATAGGTATTTCTAATCAGGATCTTGACAAATGCAAAGTGTTGGCAATGCATGACATGTTAATCTATCGAAAAATGATGAAATCCCCAAATGGCAAAAAATCAAATTTAGACCAGCGGCTACCCTTAAACGTACTGTACATTTAATAGAAAGAATACAGCATACTGAGTGGAGTGAGTAGTCTGGACATACCAGTGGGCGTCTGCAATGAGTGGGCCATTCAACTGTATTTCCGCCGTTGAGTCGTGCTTCATTCGACCGACATGTGTCTTGCCTTTATGAACGACATAGAGCAACATCTCGGACAACTGTGGGTCTTCATTCAGGTTCACAAGGTTCGGCTGGCGATTGTCAATCTTCAGGGCAATGCCCGATCTCTGAACAAATACATCATGTGTCCTAAAGCGTTTTAATGAATTATTATCAGGCCTAATGATTTGGAGAAAATCTCATTATTTCTAACATGAGGCAGAAATTATTGTGGCATTAGCTTAGCAATTTTTAAAGCTAACACGAGTAGATTTATAAATTTTATAGAAATAGCAAAAATACTAAACATCTGGAGAGTGCTACACATACACAGAAGACTGTTTCCCCAAATATTCACACCTCATGTTTGCTATGACATCAATTTGAGCAGTTTTTCACAACGGAAATTACATAAAATGTTCTCAACTGACTGGTGGATGGTTTCCGTAGCTCAGAACAATTGCTGACAACAAGCATGACGTTGCGAACAATGAATTAACATCATGTAAAAACCTAAAACCGGTAAGAACCCTTAACCAGCAGGGAATTTCTAAATAACAATGGTGTTACTTTTTTTCCGACGGGTCACAGATGAACCTTAGAAACTTTGGCGCCCGATATGTAATGTAAGCCATCTAGGGGGGAAACATTAACATTCTCACTCACACATTAGCTCGATTAAAGTTCTAGACTTCTTTTAATTTAGCAAAATATTTTTATTATAAAGGCGAATTAAATAAAGACACTGACAGTGCAACCACTTGGTGAAAAAGATTCAGTTTTTCTACCTCCAGCAGTAGTGATTCTTCCAACTTGTGCTGCTCAGACTGCTTCAGGCGTTCCTGCCAGGACCTACAACACACACGTGACACACTGATAATGGTCTGGTCTTCAGGTGTTCCTGCCAGGACCTACAACACACACGTGACACACTGATAATGGTCTGGTCTTCAGGTGTTCCTGCCAGGACCTACAACACACACGTGACACACTGATAATGGTCTGGTCTTCAGGCGTTCCTGCCAGGACCTACAACACACACGTGACACACTGATACTGGTCTGGTCTTCAGGCGTTCCTGCCAGGACCTACAACACACACGTGACACACTGATAATGGTCTGGTCTTCAGGCGTTCCTGCCAGGACCTACAACACACACGTGACACACTGATAATGGTCTGGTCTTCAGGCGTTCCTGCCAGGACCTACAACACACACGTGACACAATGATAATGGTCTGGTCTTCAGGCGTTCCTGCCAGGACCTACAACACACACGTGACACACTGATAATGGTCTGGTCTTCAGGCATTCCTGCCAGGACCAACAACACACACGTGACACACTGATAATGGTCTGGTCTTCAGGCATTCCTGCCAGGACCTACAACACACACGTGACACACTGATAATGGTCTGGTCTTCAGGCATTCCTGCCAGGACCAACAACACACACGTGACACATTGATAATGGTCTGGTCTTCAGGCGTTCCTGCCAGGACCTACAACACACACGTGACACACTGATAATGGTCTGGTCTTGACCATGGATTCTTTCAGTTACAGTTCCATACTAGGGTCACTGGTGACTCGGAGATCACGTTAATGTCGGTCCCGTCTCAATTTGGGACGTAAAAGAACCACTGAGGATGACAAGCACCCTGGCAGTGACCAACCTCAGTGCCAGCACAGAAAGGTCTGCTTGTCGATAATGTTCTGAAAACAGCCGAGTCCAACTCAAATTAAACTTTATAACTCCATAACATATACAGACTAGTTAATTAACAGAACGTTGCTGAGTGCTGGAAACAACCAGGAAGGAATAGTACATATACTAAGCCAACTCGCTAACTTTGATATATTTTATGAGATACTGCAGACATGTGCATCAGGTCTGGAAGTACGTTCGTACTGGTGTATTTCTGCTGAAACCACAAATAAGGTTGCATATTAGTAATACGTGACATTTTGTGCTGACAGAGAACCGATGTGATGAAATGTTGAGGTTGCAGGGAGGCGGGCCGACTTCCAAGGAGAACCGATGTGGCGAAATGTTGAGGTCGCAGGGAAGCGGGCCGACTACCAAAGAGAACCGATATGGCGAAATGTTGAGGTCGCAGGGAGGCGGGCCGACTACCAAAGAGAACCGATGTGGTGAAATGTTGAGGTCGCAGGGAGGCAGGCCGACTTCCAAAGAGAACTGATGTGGCAAAATGTTGAGGTCGCTGGGAGGCGGGCCGACTACCAAAGAGAACAGATGTGGTGAAATGTTGAGGTCGCAGGGAGGTGGGCCGACTACCAAAGAGAACAGATGTGGTGAAATGTTGAGGTCGCAGGGAAGCGGGCCGACTACCAAAGAGAACCGATGTGGTGAAATGTTGAGGTCGCAGGGAGGCAGGCCGACTACCAAAGAGAACAGATGTGGCGAAATGTTGAGGTCGATGGGAGGTGGGCCGACTACCAAAGAGAACAGATGTGGCGAAATGTTGAGGTCGCTGGGAGGCGGGCCGACTACCAAAGAGAACAGATGTGGTGAAATGTTGAGGTCGCAGGGAAGCGGGCCGACTACCAAAGAGAGCAGATGTGGCGAAATGTTGAGGTCGCAGGAAAGGGGGTAGACCACAAATAAGGTAGGAACACTGCATCAAGAGGGAAGTAAGAAAAGTGGATACAGCTACAAATGAGGTAAACTGGAAAGGGAGAGTAGGGAATTAACAGCTGGAGCGTCACAGCAATATAAGTCGGTCTGACTCCTTTATAAAGGGACCTATGATGAATAACAAAAATATCTGAGTCTCTCCTAATAATTTATATCAGCTCAAATTGAGACCATCAACAATTCATGAAGACTCTCCACCAAAGAAAGCGGTCACAACAAAAAGATATACAAGATACACAAGTGGCTGTGCTCACCTCGTGATTTCTGCCATCTCACGCTCCTTCTCAGAGAGTTTCTGTTTGAGGGATGAGATCTCAACCAGACTTGAGCTTATCACGTCTTCACTGACAATACCGGTCTGTACCCGCAGTTTCTCTATCTCCGCTCTCAGTTCTATACATAACAAGTAAACGTCTCAGAAGTTGTTCACAATTGTTATCTATTCTTAAAGAGCATAGGAAGGGGGGAACAAGGCTCGCGTTCTAACGATAAAATATCATTCACATGTTTAAAATATCATTGACATAAGATCGAAGTCACGAAAAATGGAACAGTTGTGTAAAAATTGGGAGTGAAAAATTGTCTTTCCCAAAATATGGGAATATGCTGTACAAGTATTTTTGTGCTGGCAACAACGCAGACAAGTGATGATTGGCCCAATGGATTATTCTAATTATATGCTAATTCACCTTAGCCATTGGCTCAAAGAACCAATCTGCGCACAGTAGTAGCGCGCGCTGGGAGAATTCTGCCACTTTGGTTTGGGAGAGCAGACAAATTGGTTGTGAGTTTTGCATCCCTCCCATCCCCCCTCCAGTAGATTTTGGCCTTAACAACACATGTGCATCATTATTGGAAGAGAAGTTGTCAGCAGATCTCAATGCTTCCCCCATTTTCTTAGTTTGTGTGGACAATGTGTTCACAGGGTTTTGATGCGAAGACAGCTCGCTTCTCTTTCACCGATGATTTTAGAAATATAGGACGGTGTAATCAACCCCATTTTTAGGTTTATCCTCAGTTATATAGTGTAATGCTTCAGTGTTGGTATTAGATTTGGTGTGGTTGACTGGTGTGCTTGGTTATTATTGCATTGTGCAGTAGATCTACTGTGATTTTAGCAGTAATGACATTGTTTTATATATTATATACAGGCAGCCACAGGCCTGGCCTTGGGATGTGGAGCCCACATTTCTCTCTTATCATGTTACTAAAAAAACGTCATTCATTTGGCTTTTTTCATCACTATATTGGACTTTGCATTGTTGCTTGCATAAAAGTTTTTCCTATGTAAGTGTAGGGTTGGAAGTGTACCAAAGTGATAAGTAGATGACAAGTAAATATTTCAGGGGTCGTTCACAATTGTGAACATTTATCTACTCGAACAGAGTGTACAAAATGGGACGTCAAAACCTGTGTTCTAATTACAGAAATATTACTCGGATGTGAATTACGTAACCATGGTAATTGAAATGACAAATTTGTAAACATTACTGGAATTTAAAAAATAAATTAATGTGGAAATAACGACGTCCATGTCTCGCAACTTACCTCGGATCAGCCGAGCCTTTGGGTCTTCATTCACCCGGGCAATGTTAATGATGGACCGTGCTTGCTTCGCATATGTGGAAGGTGGTCAGGGAACAATGTCTCGGTCCTTAGAAATAGTTCAGCATTTTATAGGATTATTTGAAATATTTCAACATTTCATATTTTCATGGTTACTTGAAACATTTCAGCAATTCAGAGGGTTATTTTAAATTGTTCAACAATTCACACCTAATCGTGAAACAGTTCAGAATTCTACCTGGTTACTTGAAACATCTCAACATTTCACAGGGTCAGGAAACAATCTCTGTCGTTTAAAATATGTCAGTGTTTCACAGGGTCATTTAACATTTTCAAATAATCTAATCAGCATTTCATAGGGTTATCTGGAAAACGTCAACATTACATACAATCATTCAATTTTTTCATAATTGACGTCATCTGAAATAGTTCAGCATTACACAAGATTATTTGAAATAGTTAAACATTTCATTTGAAATTGTTGAACATATCACATGGTCATTTGAAATAGTTCAATATTTCACAGGTTCATTTGAAACTGTTCAAAACTTCACACAGTCATTTGAGATAGCTGTGTATTTGATGTGATGAGAAAGGATATCTGAGAGTGCTGAGAGTCTCCTCAAAGTGCTGCATTGTGGGACTGATGGTGGCCAACATCGCTGTCTTAGAGTTGCCTCCTAGACTCTCCTTCAACAGCCTGAAACACAGCCACATCAAACTATAGTAGAGCTAGTGTGTGTGTGTGTGTGTGTGTACGTGTGTGTATTTGCGCACATGCGTGCATATATTCACTTTTTCCTCCTAGGCAGCTTGCATATCTCATGCCAAACATTCGGTGGTTCACCCATGAGCCCTCAGAATAAATGTAACACCTTTATATTTTCAAAATTCCACACTGGTTGAGGGTTTTTACCAGTTGTAGGGTTTGTTAATTTATTGTTTTCTGCGATTACTCCCGGAACTCTAGGGCAAAATGTACATCAGAGCTTGATATCTGTCTAGTTTTTTCTGCCTGAATGCACAATGCCTAATTACTTATCTGCAAGTTGTACAGACTGAGACAGGATGTATGAAGATGATTAGGTTTATGATATCCACAATGTGTGTGTGACTACTCACCAAGTAAGTACAGAGTCGCGGTAGGGAATAAAGTGTGACTACTCACCAAGTAAGTACAGTCGCAATAGGGAATGAAGTGTGACTACTCACCAAGTAAGTACAGAGTCACGGTAGGGAATGAAGTGTGACTACTCACCAAGTAAGTACAGAGTCGCGGTAGGGAATAAAGTGTGACTACTCACCAAGTAAGTACAGGGTCACGGTAGGGAATGAAGTGTGACTACTCACCAAGTAAGTACAGGGTCGCGGTTGGGAATAAAGTGTGACTACTCACCAAGTAAGTACAGAGTCGCGGTTGGGAATAAAGTGTGACTACTCACCAAGTAAGTACAGTCGCGATAGGGAATGAAGTGTGACTACTCACCAAGTAAGTACAGAGTCACGGTAGGGAATGAAGTGTGACTACTCACCAAGTAAGTACAGAGTCACGGTAGGGAATGAAGTGTGACTACTCACCAAGTAAGTACAGAGTCACGGTAGGGAATGAAGTGTGACTACTCACCAAGTAAGTACAGAGTCGCGGTAGGGAATGAAGTGTGACTACTCACCAAGTAAGTACAGAGTCGCGGTAGGGAATTAAGTGTGACTACTCACCAAGTAAGTACAGAGTCACGGTAGGGAATGAAGTGTGACTACTCACCAAGTAAGTACAGAGTCGCGGTAGGGAATGAAGTGTTTCTTCCTCCTGCTGGTGGTGATGATGGACTGATCAGACAGCATGGAGATGACCTTGCCCAAAGTGTGCAGGGACTTGTTGATGCTTGCTCCTTCCTGGCGCACAAACACACAACTCTGTCATGTCATCTCCAATAAAGGATGGTCTCATAAATTTGTATTCCCAAACGAGTGGTCTAAATCACTCCCAATCTATACAATACGTGGGGTGGGATTTCTATGTACCACAAATCCACAATGGCTATTAGATCAATTTGCGTTAACATGTTTTACTCATTAGATGTAACACTCTATCTGTAGCAGTTTATTTATATGGTTACAACCCCCCACGTAATGTTTAACATATTCTGGGACTTTGTGAACATATGCGGCCGACCCTAACTGAAGACATACGACTACCGGACTACAAAATAAAGAGTAGCTGTGACATATATCAAGAAAAACATCAATGGGATGGATGGAGGGAGGGCGGGCAGCTGGGAGGAAAAGCAATGGGGGGAGGCAGGGAGAGCGGCCTGTTGGAATAGAGGAATAGGGAGGGAGGTAAGAGGGAGGACGGCTGGGAGGAATAGGGATGGGGGAGGTAGGAAGAGTGGCTGGGAGGAATAGGGATGGAGGCAGGGAGGAATAGGGATGGAGGGAGGAATGGGGATGAAGGGACCGAGGGAGGGGTTCAAGCACTCATGGTGTTAAATCCACTGTCAGGGCAAGTGTTTTGGTAGCAGCTAAAGCAGTGCATGAATTTGTTTTTTAAATCGAGACCATTAGCCTTAGGCCTATGTAAGTCAATGACAGTATTTGTTCATGTCCCATTTCTCCTAGCATGGACCCAAGGTAGAAGGGACCAGCAGCTTTTAATGTCTCTTTCAAAAGACACTGGCAAAATGGGGTGAACAAAATTGCTTAAGTTCAGTAATGACAGCAGGTGGAATCGAACCACGACTCTCTTGACTGACAGTCCACCGCTCTACCACAGAGCTACTCCTCACCCCTCAATAATTAATCTCAACCATTCGTTAAGATATTATGCCTCACCCTGAGTCGGTCTCCACTGGTCTTCGCCAGTGACTGTCTCTCACTGCCGGCCAGATCCACCAAGTTGATCTTACTCGTCACCGAGTGGTCATGGCGCTTGCCTTCTAGTACCTCCGTCTGCAACCAGAGGGTGCTCACTTCAGCATGCAGACGCACACTACACAGTACACACCACTGCATTCTCACAGCTATAACATTCAGAATGAAAACTTGTGCCCACAAAGTGACAGACAGTATTGTGAATATTTACAGTATGTGTGCCTAGTAAATGCAATTTACACATCATTCAATTTCACCATTTTTAATTTCACTCAAAAAGTAAAATGCAAAACCAATTTATATGTGACCATTGTGCAAACAAAATTATAAAATCCTGTTTTGCCTTCTGCCTCATTCCTGTGTATAAAGTAAGTCGTAAGTCTTTCACAGATTTTCTCAAATGTAACGGGTCAGCAAGGTCTTAAGAGACATGTTGGCAGTATGCAGTTATGAGCGTCATGTTAAAGAGCAAGATTTCAGTTTCACAATAACATTAGGTTGGCACATACGTAATGACGGTCACGCCTACCTTAGTCTGCGTCATGACCAGGGTGAAGACCGAGTGTGACCGACTGCTCTTGTCATTCATCCCTGTCGCAGCCGTCGCGCGGTGTTTGTTGCCGACACTCAGCCAGCCCTGGGGGTATACCAGTGACAACCAAAATCATATCAAGTATCACCAAACCAGGTGGTATCTCAATTATACAAATTCAGCAGAACAGGGGCTGGTTTCATGTAGCGTACTTAAAGTTGCACAATTACTTAGCATCACATGTTTGCGTAAACTCCTATGTTTGCTTATATACAAAAATCGCGTCATTTCCTAAGACAACTGTCTTAGCGTTAAGAACGTTCTTAGCCGCTTCATGAAACCGGCCTCAGATATTTAATTTCTGTGAATTTTCTAATATTTTCAGTACACTCTTGCTGTATAAAAACACCGAGACGTGACCAAATTGTTCCTTGTATTTCACATGTCTTATATATGCGGCTATAAGGGAGGTTTCTTCAGTGCAAGACTGTACAGGACAGCATGGGGATTTCAAAGGTGTCTCTTATGAGAGGTTGTTTCTTACACGTGTAATCCATACAGCGACAGTACATACTTTAGGCCAAGACTCAGAAATATTAACTCTTGAAACATGACAAAACATAATTAGTTAGGATTTCTCTAACGTGACACTAACCAACATAAGAATCCATTCTCGTAATTAGCCATATTTTCAGTATGTTTGCCCAATAGAACATAACAAGTAACACGTGTTAAAAAACCAACAGCTCACATGGGAATGACCTGAATTAAGGTATTCACTCGGTACAAATTATTCACAGAATCATGCTGCAGACGCACCTTGATATCTTCAAATGACTCAATGACGTATGATGAGAGTCCTTCCACATAGGGACCAACCACCGGGTGTTCCCGAACTCTCAGCTGTCACAAACAGAACACACATCTCAACAACACGCTCCTGCTCTCGTGTAGCAACAATGTCACGGATCATCTCAGGTATCAGGTGAAAATACTTTTGTTTAGGGGAGGGGGTCAGAGGCTTTCGTCTGGGGTCGGACATCACTATTTTACACTTTGGGACTGTGTAAATACAGATACTGTTAATATATTGATATCATCATATCGATGTTTACAAGCCTTCATCTGAGGAGGGGGTGGGGGGCTGAGGATAGATGAAAGTTAATTCGTCTGATATCGGACATCGACCTTCCGAGGCGATTCCTTACAGTAAAGTACAAAACAAAGTGATTGGAAACACAGTGATAGCATGGGTGATTTGTTGTTCCTCGTTTTTACTGAAACAACTGCTTATCTAAAACACCCGGTGGTATGCTTATGTAATTATTGCACATTCATGAGTGAATCATGAAGGAAAACAAAACCTAGTAAATAACATGTGTTTGTAGGTAATAATAATAGAGCAGAATAGTTGCCAGGGGGAAGCTTAGTCTGCAAGGATCTCAGCAACGGACTTCAAAGACCCGCCATAAATGAGTCGCATGGTGGCATTGCAGGGATGTTGCAGGTATGTATGCATGCACACGTCTTAAATATTATTTAGCAAGTATGCAAGTCTGACAGCTCTAGACAACAACATAAAATTAACATACAATGAAGCATCATACGCACAATGTATACTAAAATATAAACCATAGATGTTCTCTGGGACACAACACAACTTACACAAGGGGTGGTTGAGTCAACAATAAAACTTCATCATTTAAAAACGAATTTAGCATCTATTATATATGGACTAACTGAACATCTCACGTTTGGTTTCTTTCCCAACTTGTCCTTGGCTGATGGACAAAGAAGATCATGAATCTTCTCGTTGTAGATCTCAAAGAAACTGATCTCCACATTGATGTCTGTCTGTAATGGAAACAAATTAAAAGTCTTCAGCTCGATTAAACTTAGGGCAGAACATTCACTTGGTAAAACTGAGTTTAATGGCTTAAGTAAGTAATTTGTAATACATTAAAGGATAGCATCTGAATCTCAGTAACTGAAATGAATGTATGGGAACTAGTACGTCCCAGTCATCGCCAACAAATGAAATCCTGAGCTACATTTTCTGTTTAGGTCAGAGATTGGGGGAATGCCATAGATATTGGGCAAATTTTGTAGTTAGTAAATATCTACAGTCAAAACGCGCCTTACGGTCACCTCACTAATATAGCCACCTCGCAATTAAGATCACCCTGGGACTGTCCCAAATTGATTCCATAATAGCAAAGTATACAAAATTAGTCCTGCTAATAAGGTCACCTCACTATTCAGGTAACTTTCGCTCAGTCCCAAGGGTGACCTTAGTAGGGAGGTTCCACTCAGTCCCAAGGGTGACCTTAATAGGGAGGTTCCACTGTACATGATACTATAAAACATTTCTTTATTAAATTAACAAAATATTACAAATTATTTCCAATCGTCTGGGAAGATTTCACTCACAATGTTTTCTGGACACATCTCCGTTCGGTCGACAAGCTCCTCACAGAAGCGTGGAATGATGCCAGTCTCTGTGCAATGTCCCATCATGCTGCAAACAGTGGTACATTACACATGCGATTCTACCCTCAATGGAGCACCATAGTCCTGAACACAAACGACATAACCTGACTTGGCAACTTACATCTAGAACTCCTTTAATTTAACACCTTATTATTTGATAATAGATGAAAAGTTCTTTGCTGGAGATTGAAAATTGTGACGACAGGACGGGCAGGTCACATCGGATTCGCTTACTGCTGGTTCCTGATTGGCCACTGAATGCTTCAAGATCAGTCAACATAAAGCAGAACCAATCCTAATAAATTATTCTTCCCGACAAACTCTCTCTCAAAAAGTCAGTCTCATTTATCAACCTTCTGCTGGTATTTACTTGACCGATTTTAAGTGTCACTTGACAAATCACTCGTGTACACCAGCCTTAATACATTCTGATCACTCCAAAATGTCTACCTCTAACAGAAAGCAAAACAGCACTGTGGTTTACCTGTAACTCTTTCCACTTCCTGTCTGACCATATGCAAACAGACATGTGTTGTAGCCCTCAAATGCCTTCGCGAGTATTGGCTGAGCCAGCGTGTTGTACACGTATTCCTGACTGGCAAACTCTCCGCTTGCGCGATCGTATGACCAGAAGGAATAGTCATACGTGAAGCGATGGTGTTCGTCAGCTGAGCGGTCAGGATGCGCCACCATCGTCTCATTGTCTACCATTGATATGATACACCTGCTGTCATCCGACTGCTCTCTGCAATATCAAGTAAAAAAACATGAATGTTCAAATCCAGACCTGGAACATTGTTCGTACGGAATTTCTGTTTACGACACCAACTTTTGGAGGAATACATTTTACTAAAAGTAAAAATTATGATGAAGTATGTGTTCTCTTGTATTCGTCACAAAAGTATAAATTTGAATTACAAACTTACAGCGGTCGAAGAGCAAATACTTTTGATGCTAATTAGATTTCTGATAAAATGCAGCGGATTTTGTGATTTAGACCTGCAAATATTTAGTACTATAGCATGGTATTAGATGGTAACACTCTGCGTTTGACCTGTTTGATTTTTATTTGTATATGTTTTAGAATAGTGTGTGTATGTTTGTATTTGAAATGCACTGTATTTAACTAAAAAAAGTACGGGATACCAAGTCTCCTGCAAGCTCGATTTGCGTGTGAATGATACCTCACCTTTTATTTAAGGGTCTAACCCTAACGGCTACTGTCATACTGCTGTCATGGCTAATGTCACCGAGTAGCTCACTGCTGCACCACTGTGCCTTCGACTTCGGGGTCTCAAAGGTAACTGGCTTGAAGCACTCCGGTGTCATTATGACTCGACCACTCAGCTTCTCCATTGTATGTCGACGCAATGGCGTTGTGTCACCGCTAACATCACGCACTGTCCCTGACTTCGCACTTACAGGTGTAGTCGGTTTGTTGTGAATCAAACTTTCCGACATGCGACGAGGACTCTGATCGCGACCATACTGTTTAGCATGCTTTGAAACAAATGGCTTTGTTTCTGATTGTGGAGGTTTTGCACATGAAACGTCTCTACGGTTGATGACTTGCAGCCCGTTGTCACTGAGCACAGAGCTGTCCTTTATTCGACCTGCACTCTGTGTCCCTCCGAATGATGTCTCGACAGTTTCAGTGCTAAATGTTACAGCTTTGCCAACAAGATTCTCACGGTTTTCGATCATCCGCCGAAGGTTGTTCGAGAACCGCTTCATGATTTCATTGCCACTGCTGTCTTTGTGGCTGTGCTGTCGCAAAGCAGTTTTCGTTGCTGCATTTTGATGGCCACCAGCAGAGCCACTTGCCGACATTCTGCTGAACTACAATAAAAGTTCATAAAACGAGGGTCAATAGTAACAATTAATTTTTTTCTCACAAAATCCACCCTAAGCTAAGCCTAAGGCTAAGACCTAAGGCTAAGTCCTAAACCAAGAATTATCTAAGTAAGACTAAGACTTAGTCTAAGTGAGCCGTACGCCTGCGGTCCCTCACTGTAATAATGACTTTGGCAATTTGAATTACGTATATCTTTAAAATGTTGATCATCGGGTTATCATTATTTGAGGCATTTGATAATATCGATCCTTCGGTATGAACCAAACCCGTCGGTAGACTCGGTACCCAAGCCCGTAGACGTGCCCGTAGGCGTTCGTTCACCGCCGCCGGTGAAGTCTGAAGATCGCAGACTTGTCTGAGACTGTAATGCTCATGGCTAAAAATGTGTAATCATGCACGCAGTTTGACCTACCTTAATTAACCACTTTCAGCACACTGTCATTAATAAATGCATCAGATTGTGCAACCAAGATCCGTACCGATTTTCACACATACAACATTCTTCTTACTGTACGAATTGAATTTCGAACCAAACACCGCGATAATTATTGGCCGGTTGAATCACATGACGTAACCTCAAACAGCAACATTCACTAAGTAGCAGGATCAGTGTTTAAGTTTATGATTATCACATTAATGATTTTATTATAAAATGAGACTACAGTTATCGTTGTACCTGGATTAATTGTAATTATATGAATATTTCCAATTCTTATTTTGGGTTCCAGGGTATTTATTTTTGCAGAAGTGGGCAGAAATGTTGGTGATCTTTTCGTGATGAGGGTCGTTTGAGCTTCAGCGGCTCCAAGTTCCGAATATATTTTACTTGCAGTTTTGCATATCTACCAGACGTCTTGAAAATGTGCAACGGGAAAGCTTACGCCAAGAAATGCCACATTGCAACTGACATGTTAGGTAACGTATCCGGAATTATTGCAGATCAGAGTTCGCTAGACTCACATAAAGTTAACAAAATGAAACTACATCCAGGTCCCACACGTGACCAATGGCAGTAGCACTGATCATTGTCTGAAAGAGCCTTTCGCTTTCAGTCAACATGGGAGACCCGGGCCGCCAAAAAGTACTTTTTCAAGGATCTTAGAACCTTGTATATATCATTTACTATTTTGTGTTAATTAGTATTAACATGCCACAACGTAATAATAATAACAAAAAAGTCATAATAATTATTGTTATAATTGTGTTTATTTTTCCAACATAAGAACAGTACACAAAGTGTAATACATCAAGAAATAATTATGTCAGAACACTGTACTGTAATTATAACATACCACACAATAACATAAACATAACACTAGAAGGCTACAAGTAATGGACATACCACACAGTAACAGAAACATAACACTAGAAGGCTGCAAGTAGTGCACATATCACACAATAACAGAAACATAACACTAGAAGGCTACAAGTAGTGGACATACCACACAATAACAGAAACAACACTAGAAGGCTACAAGTAGTGGACATACCACACAGTAACAGCAACATAACACTAGAAGGCTACAAGTAGTGCACATACCACACAATAACAGAAACATAACACTAGAAGGCTACAAGTAGTGGACATACCACACAATAACAGAAACATAACACTAGAAGGCTACAAGTAGTGCACAAACCACACAATAACAGAAACATAACAATAGAAGGCTACAAGTAGTGCACATACCACACAATAACAGAAACATAACACTAGAAGGCTACAAGTAGTGCACAAACCACACAATAACAGAAACATAACACTAGAAGGCTACAAGTAGTGCACATACCACACAATAACAGAAACATAACACTAGAAGGCTACAAGTAGTGCACATACCACACAATAACAGAAACATAACACTAGAAGGCTACAAGTAGTGCACAAACCACACAATAACAGAAACATAACACTAGAAGGCTACAAGTAGTGCACATACCACACAATAACAGAAACATAACACTAGAAGGCTACAAGTAGTGCACAAACCACACAATAACATAAACATAACACTAGAAGACTACAAGTAATGCACCTACCACACAATAACTAGGTACGTGACAAACTCCGCCACCCCGCGGCGGACGCGAGCATCGTTTCGCTGTAGAGCGCTTCGGGGAAAGGGGTCGACCCCTTTCCTGTAGTGTCATCGGTCTATTTTAGGGATACCCAAGCCACAGCCATACTGATGACGTAGTTCACGTGTTCCCCTGCTACCTCGTTTTCAAATTGTTGATATCGGAGGGAAAGTTGTGAAATTTTGAAATCGAACGTCATTTTCAGCGTCAATATTCATCTTGAAGGTAAGGATATGAAAGTTTTTAAACTTTATACACATGTTTAATGTATATTTATGTATATATTGGCCAAGTTTGGGAAAGTACTTGTTTTTAGTCGAGGGAAAAACGATTTTCGCTCCGAGAAATGTCGATGTTGATAAATTCGAACGGTCACCCACTGTTTTATTTTACCATCAAAACCATGTTTAATTGTGCCATTAAGGCATCCAATATTAAAGTTATTATATTTTAGCAAGTTATGGATTGTTGGTAACTCATGCAATAATACGGATTAGAGGATGATTGCCGATTTGTGATCGTTCTCAATCGTTGTTGTCACCAGCCCGGTGATCACGTGACCTGTTTTAGGCATCCTCATTGGCTATTCAGCAAGTGCTTACAAACAAAGACGTGCATTTATGATTTAAGCTTGTTTGCTTCTAGATCTACAGAGGTTTCAATGCAATTCTGCTAAATCAGTTGTTATTTACTTAATGTTTTGACAGTAACTTAGTGTATTTAGTATTTGGTTATTTTATTTGATAGTGATTGTATATTTGATTGCAATTAGATTATTTACACAAAAGGTGATTCAACACAAAAAGAAGCCATTGTTACTCTAAATTGTAATTGAAACTACTTTTATGTCTTATGTGTGATTGTGGTTTATGTGACGAATACTTAAACACAAATACACAAGCTGTAGGATTCAGGTTATTTGAGTGGTGGGTGTGATTATATATTAATTGATTAACTGTTACTCAGTTAATACATAATCATTCCAACACGTGCACATCACATGCAGTTATAATAATAATTTATGTATAATATTGAATCTTGTTTTACTATCTGTAATCTGGATACTATTACATTGTAATTAATACATGTTATACATTTTAATTTCAGAAGATGCCTCCAAAAAAGAAACGGAAGGCTCCTGCTGCTAAAGTTGGACTTGCTAGGCAGCATTTAACAGACAACTTCGCTACCTTGCCCTGTGTTGGTGAGGATATCCTGAATGGCCATGTGTTGTTTGTGTACACTGAACACGACCGTGTGATTTCGCGTACACTCACAGCTTTGAAGGATGTTGTTCCTGGGGATCTTTCGTCTTATAAGTACCGGGTCCAGAAACTGTGTAAGACATTGGACAAGTACAGACATCTAACAGAAGGAAGCGAGTTTGTGAAGTTTGATGTGCTTTGCCGCGGAGTGTTTGTTCAACCTGGACCTGTTCCGTCGACATCGACCGGACCTGCACAATTGTCATGTTTGCATGTCCGTGTGTCTAAATAAGTCGGTTAATTAGTTATTCATGAAATAATTAATTAAGTGTAATTGTGGAATACAATTTAAATACTTAATTTTGTTATCTCCAGTTTCTCTACTGTCTAGTAGTGTTTCTTGTGTGTATGTCATTAAATATATTAATTATGAATCATGTTTTAAAGAAATTTAAGAGTCCAGTAAGTTGGTTAATTAGTAATTCGGGAAGTAATTAATGATGTTTGATTGGAGAAATACTATGGACAGACACATTACTTTCCCATCACTTGTTTGTATGTTATTTTGTGGTGTGATCTCACTGAACATTTCATTAAAATATATGATGTATGAATGAATTTATAAAAAAAAAAATCTGATTGAATCGGTCGTTTGAGTAATTAATTATTAATCTAAGAACTTAATTAGCATCACAATGTAATTAAAACTACATAATTATAAATAGTTGTCCATAGGAATTATGCACTAAAAATGTTATCTTAATAATATTAATATTAAGAAAGTTACGACATTTTGAAGTGCAAAAACTTTGATTATTGGTCACACGTTTGCCTATGTTTTACTGTTAAACAAAGGGACGAAATTTAGACATAATTGCCGACATTCAAATTGGCATAACTTTCTTAATATTCACCATAGTACAAATATCTAAGCACCATGTTAAAGGTATTTCCAAGCTCTTTCCAGTGGTATCAGTTTTATTGAGATACAAAGTATTCTAAAGAAATTGTCACGTACCTACAATAACAGAAACATAACACTAGAAGGCTACAAGTAGTGCACATACCACACAATAACAGAAACATAACACTAGAAGGCTACAAGTAGTGCACATACCACACAATAACAGAAACATAACACTAGAAGGCTACAAGTAGTGCACAAACCACACAATAACAGAAATATAACACTAGAAGGTTACAAGTAGTGCACAAACCACACAATAACAGAAATATAACACTAGAAGGCTACAAGTAGTGCACATACCACACAATAACAGAAACATAACACTAGAAGGCTACAAGTAGTGCACAAACCACACAATAACAGAAATATAACACTAGAAGGTTACAAGTAGTGCACAAACCACACAATAACAGAAACAGTTGTAGTCGATGGTAAATTTTTTTTATTTGAATACTGGATATATCAAGGCAACACACTTTGTTTGTAGTGCAATTTGATTGTGTTTCAGCATAAAACAAAACAAGAATAACATCAGTTTATGGTAAAACCAAACATGTCATATATCCTGAGGGTAAATAATAGCCCTTTTAAGCAACTGACCACCACAGTTTGTAAAAATGTAACATCTAGTATCTTGCTAGCTAAGCACATTACAACAGATGTAAATATGATTTATAACACTAATCATCAAACATGTTTAAACACTCCCACAATAATGTTTACAGTTATTGCATCACCTCGGCTTATGTTATTACCCAATCTCTTACAATTTGGTTCAGAGTGGACATTTATTTTTAGACATCAAAGACATTCTACAATGCTGATAAATAAGAAGCTGAATCCAATTTCATTATGGCATTACAAACACAGTGTTCTATTGAATAATGATGCTTTATGTGAATGTTGTCTTGAATGAAGTGCGCATATATTTTGTTAGTGTAATGGGCTGGTGCATGAAATTTAGGTTTCTGTTAAAAAATCCATTGCTTAAATATATTTGTGTTAACAATTATATACAAAGCTCACTTTCCTATTTCTATGTTTGCAAGAGAATATTGGCAATGTGACAAACGTAGTTGATTGTTGGTGCACAAGCTTGATAAAATAGACATCATTTGTGTGTCAGAGTGGACAGGAAGTAAGACATTTGCAACTGGATACAATCTATCAATACGATAGTTGTCCGTTGTTCCCTAAATGGTAAATCTAAACACTTTATGTAATAGAAAACTTGCTTCCATGCTTCAAACATTCGTAGACACAAAATATAAATAACTATATTATTGTCTGCAAAGTAGCAAGGACCTTAAATAGCCTTATCAGTTTAATTTAAAATATTAAGGCCAGACACCCCAGGTGAAATGGTGTTTTTTACAAAAAATTCTGAAAATGGTTTTCTGCCAGATTATTATACCTTTGTATGCATACTATCAATAAAGTTCACTTCTATGACAATTACGTACCTCTAAGTGAGTTTTAATCATGGATCAAGCATGTCGATATCATGTAATGAAATCCATTATGCAATCTTTGACAGCCATTTTCTCAAAAACATTTTTCTTCAAATTTCTGCATTTGGAAACAGGATATCTCTTGGAATAATTATGCTATATAAATAATGTTTTTTCAGTGTTGCATTCAGCATAATCTACTGTGTGCAATGATCAGACACTTTTTTAAAATCATGAATAGTTTGAAAGATATAGCCATATTTGTTGCCAAAAAACTAGATTTGTTTTCGTATTTTACCAAAAAATTATTTAAAAAATTAAAACACAACTTTTCAAAAAATGCTCTGATCATTGCACAATAGAATCTACAGAGAACATGGATTTGCAAGAATTATAACTATATATGGATTCAATAAAAAATGGCAGTGTTTCCAAATTTGCCAATATTTGCTCAAAATGGTGGCCATTTTGTTTGTTACCATGGAAACGGGGGTCTGGCTGAAAAAAGTTATATATATTTTACTCAGTAAGACCCATTTCATGCATTGGGCATACAAAATTGAACTGTTTGTACAAATAAAAAAATAATCCTATCTACCTGCCGTGTCTGGCCTTAAGTCACAGACATGTCCACATTGTTCCAAAAATCACAAGCATGATTTAATGGCAATAAATTCCATGTGTCGGAGTGGAGATGATATTGGAAATTTCCAATACGTTGTGGGGTTTTTTCAAAAAAAAGTTAACATTTAAAACTGAATCTTAATAGTTCAGTTGTAGCATAGGAGCCACTATAAACCCCAACTTGATTGGTTACACAAGGTGGGTATTGTTATCATGATTGTACACTCTACAAAATTTTGGCCATACTGGTCTCCACATCCATGTAAGCATCCTTTGGCAGGCTAAATACGTTGTGATGAAGGTATACTTGATATCCTTTGAACAGTCAGTTTGTTTCATAGAATAGCAGGGTTGGGGTTTAACCCTGGTTAAACTGGTTTTGCCCAGCCCGGGTTAAACTAAGCTTTACTCTATCTGAAATATCGGGATGATATCAGAGGGATATTCTCAATATTAACACAGTTGGTATGTAGATTGATGATGGTTTAAAACTGTTGTAATATTATTGATGTAATGAAAGATGACAACTGCTCTTTAAATAAGTCTGTCAGTGTGTCTAGATTTTATGATAATCAGATGATAATCGTGCTATTGGGGTATTCTGTTACTGACTAATATAACTTTTTTGCACAAAGGTTACTTCAGATGTAAGTATTTTCCCCAGCCAGAAACACCAAGTTAATATCCACCTTATGCAAACAACTTGTACTAGATACCAGTTCAGATCATAATCCTTTTATGTATTGAAACCAGGCCAGAAAGTCCAGTATAAAAGGGACTTTTATCATTGTGCCATAACCATAAAATTCATGTCTCTCTCACACTGGACACTGCCATTAATTACTAGCTGAGTCTTCTGAAGAAGTGCAGTGATTCCAGTCAGACAACCTACACCAGTACAGCCTGGAGTCAGCTTGCAGGTTACCAACCAGGAGGATGTAGAGCCCTGGAGACTGGCAGGTGGTAATCTACCCTCTCAGCATTTGTGTTCATTGCCAACAACTGGATTCATCCTCCATCCTCTAAAGTTACCAGAGCCACCACTGATTCATTGTTAAGTTGATTATCTCAACTCACCAACTAAGAGAATACACAACACTGTGAGTGACAGTGTCCAGAGTGAGGCCTAAGCAGTGAAGCATGAAAACAATAATATATGTATGTGCATTTCTATGTACCATGTTAGTTAACTGTTTCATATTGATAAACGATATATGAAACACTTTGCCTGCTTTATTCTTTCATATTGTGATAAAATATGCCTGAAAAATAGTTTAACCCAGTTTAGCCCAAAATGGAGGTTTAGCCCTGGGGGGTGGGTTAAACTTGCCAACGTTGTAGAATAGCATAATACATATTCAGAATGTAGGATATACCCATGCTTCAGATTATGTGTCGGAGTGGACATTCCGTGGACACTGTATTTAACATATTTGTTCACATTCAAATTGAATATGTAGTAAATTTTCATTGTTTGTTGTTACATGTAATACTTACATGATTTTATTAAAAATGACTCCTAAACTGTTGTTTTCTTTTTCTGCATTTTGAAAGAGAACAGAAAAATTGTTTGTCGGAGTGGACATGTTTGGATGGAACAGCCTGGCATCCTACTATTGCATTCCAAATAAGCGCATATGTAAGGCTATTTATTTGGACAAAAAATGCCAGCCTATACTGTCTTATATGGGTCTGTACGCTTATTTAATGTTGGCAGTTCCACCCTATATGTTTTTTATTTGGGTCTACAGTTATTTACTGTTGTTAAAATGGTATTACCCATCAACTAACTTGCATTTATGGAAGAGTAAATTCATGTCAAAGCAATAATAACTGGCAGCCTAGGTCACTGTGAAATTGCCCATATATTGCAACAGAACATTCCATTCAGTAATATGATCAGTAGACGGTAGCCATTTTGTAAATTATGATTTTTATGTTTTCACACACGTTGATGTCATTTTATAAAATAATGTGTAATTTTAAAACTAACCATCAGAATTGAATACATGTTTTACGAGGGCAAAATTAACATATGGCTACATTTGCTTCACTGGATCACTTACGGTAGGTTCGGTGATTTTGTTGGTATACCAAGATGAACTTAACATTATAAAATTATGATGTCATCGTAATTGTTAAACTTTGCTTCAAAATCTGAAACCTACTTGAATGCAACACAGCAATTTTAACAACATGTTTTATTCAAACATTCATTTATATATATATATATGTATATACGTAGAACGTAATTAATTTCGTGTATTTTCGTGCACTAGTTGTGGAGATGTCCAAATATTAATACAAGCAATGTACAATATAACTCACAATTGGCCGCCATCTTCAAATTGTCTGCCTACAGCAGGATGTAAAATAAGAAGGCTGTCTACCCGGTAAAGAGTTAATAATGGTTCCATTGATCTCTAAGCATGTTTGTACCCCTAGTACATGTTTATAATTATACACAATCAGCACATCACAATTCTTATTAGATGTACCCGGTAGTGGCTATGTTAACATGGTTTCTGGTGGTATTGGCATATAATATAGTCCGTGAACCCAACATTTGGATATATGACATTTGGGTACATAAGATATATGTGTACATGATAACAGCACAAGCATATATAATATAATACAGGTTGTTGACATCCATCAAGGTGCTACAAAGATGTGTTTTTGGCATATTTTGGTCCATGAATTTTGGATACGTACGATGACAGTTGAGCATACAAAGCTGGAATGACCAACGTCATGTGACTAATTAAACATTTTGTAAAACGATATCCAGTTAAATACGACTCATGCTCAGCCTGTCTATGAATTCCTGTTCTAGTCGAATTAAAAAATTTACCGGGGTCAGGTATTCACAAGATCATGTGATATTAAGGGGAGGTTGTCTTTTCTCTTACTCGGAATCTGCCAATTATTGGCAGGAAGTTCAATGAATCAGATGTATTTAGCCTAATGTTAGGTTGTGTGTGTGGGAACTGTGATTCTGTGAAAATAGGAACTTCAAAGGTATTTGCAGTTAGCCATTAGTTAGAGATGTGATCATGTGTGCCTCTTCAATTACAGGCAATAGATGCTGTTTAGTTTGTCACAGTTGTATTTATGATTTGGACATATTGTGGACGCAACTTTCAAGTTGTGAACACCATTTCCAGCCTATTAAATTATATTTAGTGTGAAGTACACCATTGACATATATACTCTAGTATTAAGAAGGATAATATGTATGTACATAAATGTCAATAAATGAGGAACAAATATCATGTACCTAAAGTTATAAGTTCCTGCATCCTACTCAATTCACAAAGTTTGTCTTTGTCAGACATTCACAG
Source organism: Paraescarpia echinospica (assembly GCA_020002185.1). Taxonomy (NCBI): domain Eukaryota; kingdom Metazoa; phylum Annelida; class Polychaeta; order Sabellida; family Siboglinidae; genus Paraescarpia; species Paraescarpia echinospica. Next base: position 47,873,241 of record CM034540.1, on the reverse strand, counting down.
TATCTTGTGATGGCATATCATTTACACTCGTAGAATTACCTTCCCCTCGCATGCAGTGTTAACATGTGATACTTGGCATGAAACGTTAAAATTAAACAGATAACAGGGTCGTTCCGTGTCAAAGCAATCACTTTTAGGCCATTTTTGCACGACCCGACTCCATTTTTGTTGAAATTTAGCACAGTTGTTGGCTCACATAAGAACATAAAAACCACAGATTATAAAATATCTAGGACAATATCTATATTACAGAAGATATAGGTCACTGAACTTTGACCCGATTCACATACTGGACGTTACATTAACGTCCATAACTCTGCTTCTATTAAAGGTAGAACAGAAAGTAAGATATCATTAGAAAGCCAGTAAATAGGTGCACATCTACATTGCAAAATTACACTTTTCGTATAAATAAAAAAGTATAATTAATCATAATATGACCATTGAACTCCAATACCCAAAAAATGTATCCTCCGATATTTTTTATTTTAATTCTACAGTATACTACATCATTGTTCATGAGTCCCTGAAAATATTAGGATGGGCAAATAATAATGTTCAGAGATACAGTAAATTTAGTACAGCCGGGTGACCTATTTTTGGTCTGCAGATCAGTCGATACCACACTGAATGTCAGCGTAACCCAGTGTTTCCCCTGGGTGAAATGATGGGCGAGGTGGTAGGGGTGGGGCACGCGAGCGCCGCTGGCGCGAAGCGTTGTTAGGGGGGTCTGGGGGCATGACCGCCCGGATATTTTTTTAAACTAGCTTTAAAATGGTGCATTCTGAGGTATGTTTTAACCTTTACTCTTGAATATACAGGGGAAGATATAAAATAACAAGACACTACTTGTAAATGTAGTAATCATGATTGATAAAAGTCAGTAATCATGATTGTTTCATTGTGTTGAGGTGTGGTTTCCATTCTACCACTGGTACTCAGTAGAGGTGTGGTTTCCACTTGACCACTGGTACTTGGTTATGGTTATGTTTTATTGCACTAACCCTAGGCCTTGTTACCTCGCTGACAGAGTCAATAAAAAAGTAAACGGTGAGTTCTTATATAGCGCAGGACTGCTCAAAGCGCTTTACACTTTACTCCCTGGCAGACCTGTTCAGTCGAACACCATCTCGACTTCTCTGGGAACCATCCAGTGATATCATCTGAAGACTCTTTCATCATCACCTTTAAATTATTTTAATATCATAATATTATGGTAAATTGGTGGTTTATGTTCAAAAGATTATATTTTATTTGTTTGCTAGAATGTTATACAATTAATTAAACAGTCATTTATGGAATGCCACAAAAGTGTGTTTCTATTAATTGCAAGAATGTTTCTCAAATTGTGTCCTTTTTATAAAACAGTATAAGCTGTTTAGTACATCCAATTGCTGTGCAAACATATCATTGTCTAACCCAAGTTATTGATAACCCGTTAGTATACACGGTTTTGGGTAGTAGGCATTTTTTATGAGATGTGAACTTCGTTGGTTTATATTCGTAAGTATTTCACTCAAATCAACTTTCCCAAAAGTTTGTTTGCACAACTTTGTCGGAATATGTATTATATATGTAGCACAAAGATATCTTACGAATCACATTCCTTATTTAGCTAAGACAAAACCGCATAGAATATTAGTTGAATAGACTTGTGGGCATTTGCGTCGAACACGGACCTACTTTGTCATTGATTTTGCCGCTTGAGTTTTGCTTATCTTTGATACCTCAGTGAGATACACTGTAGTTCCATCATTCAACATTATCCTAGGCATATTTACCTTTAAGAATATTGCATCTTACGTCCATTTGAGACGTAAATAGCGCCCCGGTTTGTATCAACATACGCTGCTATATATATATATCTTTTTACGCTCGCTGTGCGGTAACGCACGGCCGCAGCGGCACAGACTAGCGCAAACCGGGTCGGTATTTGAACTTCAACAGGGTCCGGATTCGATACAAATGCCGACTAGTGAATAGGATTAGGATGCATGGTTTTTATTTGGGCTTCGAAAGAGTCCGGATTCGACACAAGTGACGTAGTGCCATCAGCCTGCACGGTTTTCACTCCCACCACCGTCATAAACCAATACGTTTGGGCGCCATTTTACATGAATGTCTAGATTTCTAGTATGTCGAAACTCCGCAAGGTGTCACCATTGGAGACACCGGGGATCCCGCAGGAATATTCAGTGATTGAACAACTGACAAGTGATATCTTTCACGTTGTCCAATGACGGCTAAACGATGTTGCTACAAATCTGCGATTTTGCAGGAATATAAGTGACTTTGTGGTGTCATTATGCGCCGCTCGCCGACGTTGAATATACCATGAAAGAACGAAAAAAAATGGGCGTATGAAATAGCTACGAGGCGGCAATTTTGGCACATTTTGGGCGAGGCGGCATAGAAAAACGGTGAGGCGGCCCGCCTCGCTTGTTATATACCAGGGGAAACACTGTAACCTTTTCAGATTGCATAACAAACATGCTGTAATGGCTCATTTAACATGTTCACATTTTTTACAAGGCCTCTCTTCTGTTTTCTCTTTAGATATCCTGTAGGTGCGATCAGTGTCAGTCGTTGGGTCAACATTGGTAAGGAGATCACTAAGTCAAAGAGTGTCACTTTGTTACGGGTAAAACTATGAGGTTTGGGGTGAAGGAAGATTAGTTAGAATAACATTTGTTACATACGCAAGCCTCCAGTATCCATCATAGATGGCTTTCAGATATCCTTTGGCGTCTGCCAGAATGAGGCCAACACACTGTGCTGTGACAAGTTCACAACCTCTTCTCTTTATTGAAGATATAGAATATGGTGCTACTTCCAAGTGATTCAATGATTATGCCTTAAAGAATAGTACCTTCTGTGTTCTTGCTATTACTTTAGCTGTTTACAAACAGCTTGCAAGAAGAGTTGCTTATTCATAACTCTTCTGTGGTTGAAAATACCTTCCAAAGTGCAGAATTTGATAGCAGGAATAAATAGACTGACGTGAACTCACAGGACTACATTGGTGTGGTGGTGTAATATTCATATAATTATGGTCTTTGTAGACTGGCTTTTGCATCAAGTCTGCATATTTCCCCAAATCCTGCTAGTGGCGGTAGAGGTTCAGAAAGTGTTCGCAGTCCGTATGCTAACTAGCACAACCATCAGGAAAGTTGATGTTTCTTTGCCCAGCTGTACATTTTGCAGTGAAAAAAATTATGCTGTGTTTTGGAAGAGGTGTACAACAATGGTGTCGCGTATGTTGGAGTCAGAAATTACAACATAACTGTGACACACAATCATTTCCTACTTCAAGATAGAAGCAATATAATTGGTGTGCACAGTGTTGCCTGTACACAGTGTTGCCTGTGCACAGTGTTGCCTGTGCACAGTGTTGCCTGTGCACAATGTTGCCTGTGCACAGTGTTGCTTGTGGACAGTGTTGCCTGTGCACAGTGTTGCCTGTGCACAGTGTTGCCTGTGCACAGTGTTGCCTGTACACAGTGTTGCCTGTGCACAGTGTTGCCTGTGCACACTGTTGCCTGTGCACAGTGTTGCCTGTGCACAGTGTTGCCTGTACACAGTGTTGCCTGTGCACAGTGTTGCCTGTGCACACTGTTGCCTGTACACAGTGTTGCCTGTGCACAGTGTTGCCTGTGCACAGTGTTGCCTGTACACAGTGTTGCCTGTGCACAGTGTTGCCTGTGCACACTGTTGCCTGTGCACAGTGTTGCCTGTACACAGTGTTGCCTGTGCACACTGTTGCCTGTGCACAGTGTTGCCTGTGGTTAGTTAGTATAAAAACTGCAAAAACTTTCTGAACCTCTGCCACCACGAGCAGACTCCAGTGTAGCACTTTTATGAAAAATGACGTGATGGTGTGGATGGAATGGTCAAGAGACCAGACCAAAAGCCAGTCTACAAAAAAAAAACATTTTATGCAGTTGTTTGAATCAGCCCATATACCAGCTACTGAGTTCTGCTTTCCAACCACAGAAGAGGATTCCCGGAAGAGTACTATGAAGCAGCTATCTTCTTACAAGCTGTATGGAAACAGCTAAAACATCAGCAGGAACACATAATCTACACATCATCAAGTAATTATCATTGAATCATTTGGAAGTAGCACTATATTCTACATCATCCCTGAAAAGGGAAGAGGTTGTGACAGCCTAGTGTGTTGTCCTCATCTGGCAGATGCCAAACGGTATGTAACAGCCATCTACAATGGACATTGGAGACTAGCGCATGTAACAAATATTCTGGCTGATCTTCCTTCACCCATATGGTCCAACACCATCATAGTTTTACCCGTAACAAAGTGACACTCTTCGAGTTAGTATTCTTCTCACCACCGTAGACCCAATGACTGACACTGCTTGCACCTGCAGGCTATCCAAAAAAAAGTAAAACATTTGAACATGTTAAATGAGACATTACAGCATGTATGTACACTCATTTAATTATAAGAGACCTTTTAGCATGCTTTTTATGTGATCTGAAAAGTTTATTCGGAAATTCAGTGTGGTAATGACTGATCTGGAGACCAAACATAGGTTGCCGGCTGTACTAAATTTACTGTATCTCTGAACATTATTATTTGCCCATCCTAATATTTTCAGGGACACTTGAACAATGATATAGGATGCTGTAGAATTAAAATTTTAAAAATCGAAGGATACATTTTTTGGGTATCGGAACTCAAAGGTCATATTATGATAAATGATACTTTTATATTTACATGAAAAATTTTGGCTTTCCAAAGATGCCTTACTTTCTTTTCTACCTTTATTAGAAGCAGAGTTATGGATGTTACTGTAATGGCCAGTATGCGAATCGGGTCAAAGTTCAGTGACACTTATCTTCATTAATATTTGACCTAGATTCTTTATAATTTGCAATTTTGATGTTCTCCTGAGTGCTAAATTTCATCAAAATTGGAGTCGGGTGATGTTTTGAGTGATTGATTTGACATGGAATGACCCAACAGTCAAATAATGTATATTGTAAAAATGTGATTAGGTAAAACACGTTTGTGTGGTCACAATGATAGAGTGGATGTAATCTGTACTAGAACTATTTTGCAGTAAAAGCCATCGAACTGTATACATTTCATGGTACATTTAATGAACAGATGGTTTATAAATATCATTATATGCCAGTTTACATATTGAATTGTTTATTATTCAAGTTATTCTGAAGGCGATGTTGTATGTTCACCCGAGTTGTATGTGTCCCTGCCAGGTATTGCACTGTTGGCTGCGGTCCTGTCATGTGTTGCTGGAGCGGATGCTGAGAATGGTGAGTACGGTGTGTCATGTGACAACTGGAAATACAATACCAAAATTTCACAGTCCATTAGTAAAATAATACTGAATGCATTCACAGAACAGAACATTTTGCAAGATCAAGTCACATAAATGAGGTCTGATTTTGCATTTTCTAACAAACTGTCAACATTGGCTGACTCCTGCATGGCCCATATGTCTAATTATAATCGAGCTACAGTATGTATGTTTATTATGCTAGTGTGTCGTAGTAAATATTAGATTGATATTTGCAAAATTTTTTTGAAATGAGACAAGTGAAAAAATCAAATTTAAGTGGCACTTATGTAAGTGTATAAAATTTGGTTCCTATTCATTTTCCATGCATTCGAGTAGAATTCTGACAACTTCATAATTTAGTAATTTTTGTTTCAGTGAAATGTGTACCACCAAAGACAACTGGCACCATCGTCTATCCAGGGAATTATTCTGCAGATAAAATCTTGTGTTGGAACCTACCAAATGCGTCATACATGCTGCTGGAAGAGTTCTTTCTTGCACCGGATGACTTTCTCATCATCTACGACGGTGTTCTAACGAATGGAAGCATCATTATCAACATGACAGGCAAACACGGTGGGTCATCTCACGAAATCCTTTTTCTAAAAACATTATATGCGAGACACCATTGTGTCAAAGTATACTGGGAAGTCAATATGATGTGTATATGTCAAATTAACCAATGGTCAAAACGATGTGGGCTCAGAATTTACTTTTTAAATTTTAGCCATTGATTAAGTTGAGTACTTCTGCAAAGAAGCTAAGCAACAGGGCCTGTAGGTCTCACGCAGGCAGGCTTCGAGTTACTTCCTGTCGCCAGTCGGCTTCACGCGCATGGAATCTCGCCATGTATCATGGCACACTTAGTGGCCCTATTACTTGCAAATTGTGTCTGTAACGCCCTATTGTATGAACAGAGTAAACACCCAGAATTGCACCCTTTCTATTTACTTGTTTTCGGGTGCCTCTAAAATGAGAAGTTTACAAGTTACATATCTGAATATTGCAGATTACGTAGACATTAGTAATGATTATCTGTGCAAAACTCAAGTATGATACGGAGAAAGGCAGTGGGTATACCAGGTCAAGTATGATACGGAGAAAGGCAGTGGGTATACCAGGTCAAGTATGCTACGGAGAAAGGCAGTGGGTATACCAGGTCAAGTATGATACGGAGAAAGGCAGTGGGTATACCAGGTCAAGTATGATACAGAGAAAGGCAGTGGGTATACCAGGTCAAGTATGATACGGAGAAAGGCAGTGGGTATACCAGGTCAAGTATGATACGGAGAAAGGCAGTGGGTATACCAGGTCAAGTATGATACGGAGAAAGGCAGTGGGTATACCAGGTCAAGTATGATACGGAGAAAGGCAGTGGGTATACCAGGTCAAGTATGATACAGAGAAAGGCAGTGGGTATACCAGGTCAAGTATGATACGGAGAAAGGCAGTGGGTATACCAGGTCAAGTATGATACGGAGAAAGGCAGTGGGTATACCAGGTCAAGTATGATACGGAGAAAAGCAGTGGGTATACCAGGTCAAGTATGATACGGAGAAAGGCAGTGGGTATACCAGGTCAAGTATGATACGGAGAAAGGCAGTGAGTATACCAGGTCAAGTATGATACGGAGAAAGGCAGTGGGTATACCAGGTCAAGTATGATACGGAGAAAGGCAGTGGGTATACCAGGTCAAGTATGATACGGAGAAAGGCAGTGGGTATACCAGGTCAAGTATGATACGGAGAAAGGCAGTGGGTATACCAGGTCAGTTTGTATTTCATTATTGTGTTACATTATAATGTCCAAATTGCAACCATCTGTTGTCAGGGATACTGGCAATATTTTTTAGTTTTGTAGGTATTTACGTACCAGTATATTATACTTTCAGGATACTTCAGCTTTAAACTTCAACTTTTTATGAATTTCAACCTCCAAAATTAGAATGTGGGACAAGTCCTAGATAGTTATAGTCATATTTATTAATTCCAAGAATACAAAATACATTTGAACATATCACAGCAAATAAAAAATATTCAATCAATGGAGTGTTTGGTTTATTGGAATTGACCCCATGAGACATCACCATACTGTGAAACAACATTGTGTACTGTCTTGCCAGACAATTTAGTGGTGTGTTTGGCCTGTGAATCACTGTTGTGTATTATCTTGCCAGACAACTTGGTGGTATATTTGGCCTCTGTGTGTCAGCAGTTGTGTATTATCTTGCCAGACAACTTGGTGGTATATTTGGTTTATGTGTGTCAGCAGTTGTGTATTTTCAAGCCAGACAACTTGGTGGTATATTTGGCCTCTGTGTGTCAGCAGTTGTGTATTATCTTGCCAGACAACTTGGTGGTATATTTGGTTTATGTGTGTCAGCAGTTGTGTATTTTCAAGCCAGACAACTTGGTGGTATATTTGGCCTCTGTGTGTCAGCAGTTGTGTATTTTCAAGCCAGACAACTTGGTGGTATATTTGGCCTCTGTGTGTCAGCAGTTGTGTATTTTCAAGCCAGACAACTTGGTGGTATATTTGGCCTCTGTGTGTCAGCAGTTGTGTATTTTCAAGCCAGACAACTTGGTGGTATATTTGGCTTCTGTGTGTCAGCAGTTGTGTATTTTCAAGCCAGACAACTTGGTGGTATATTTGGCCTCTGTGTGTCAGCAGTTGTGTATTTTCAAGCCAGACAACTTGGTTGTGTATTTGGCTTTTGTGAATCACTGTTGTGTGTTATTTTGCCAGACAACTTGATGGTGTATTCGGCCTCTGTAAACAACACAGTCTACTTCAAAACTAAAGCCAAGTTAGAGCTAAAAACACCAGCACAAGTGACGCACTTCAGGCTGAAATTCTCACTTAACGGTAAGTACTGACAGCATATGGTAAGTACTGACAGCATATGTTAAGTACTGACATCATATGGTAAGTACTGACAGCATATGGTAAGTACTGACAGCATATGGTGAGATATGTTCTACTGAGAAAGTACAGCGAAGTATTAGCTTAACATCTAGAAGCTTCTAGGTTAATCCTAAAATAGCTGATTCAGTCTCGTATGCCTTATAATAATAATAAATAACACTTTATTAATACACCATAAACTCCGGGGTTAATGCCCCATTCACGGGTGTTTACAAAATACAGTAACAGTTAGCAAATCCTTCTGTCTTATTACCAAGGATACTATTTCTGTGACACACCTGCGAAAGTGACTCGGTGGCATTTCTTGGTGAGGACAATTTTCAGTATACAGGTTTAGGAATAAAATCAAGGAAGTGATAAACATCAGTAGAATGAAACCCGTACTGAGGATTCTTCTTCATGACCATGGTCACGTAACTGGTCAGGTGACTATGTGAACTAGCATGTTGTAGTGAATACTAAGCATGGTTCCTTTTTTATGAAATTAGTCTGAAATGCGAAGAAAAAAAATCTGATTAGAGTACTTTTATTACATAGATACATATGCACACGACTACACTTGACTGTAGATGTCAAGTATTTTTTTTTTTTAATTATAAATAAAAAGAGTGACTGCGACTTATGTCTAGTGAAAATACATGTGACAAAATATTGAACGTTTTTCAGAAGTAACTGAAATTCTTGAAAATGTTTCTGTACTAACACTGACTAACTAACTTCTGTACTAACACTGACTGGATCATATACTCTTAACATGATCAAAATGTTTTCTCATAAACCATTAAAATAATCAAAATGTTCACGTCCTCCAAACAATTCAACTTGCAACAGAACATGTTT
>CM034540.1:47707350-47863152 GCA_020002185.1 Paraescarpia echinospica | reverse complement strand
GTAAGTCAATGACAGTATTTGTTCATGTCCCATTTCTCCTAGCATGGACCCAAGGTAGAAGGGACCAGCAGCTTTTAATGTCTCTTTCAAAAGACACTGGCAAAATGGGGTGAACAAAATTGCTTAAGTTCAGTAATGACAGCAGGTGGAATCGAACCACGACTCTCTTGACTGACAGTCCACCGCTCTACCACAGAGCTACTCCTCACCCCTCAATAATTAATCTCAACCATTCGTTAAGATATTATGCCTCACCCTGAGTCGGTCTCCACTGGTCTTCGCCAGTGACTGTCTCTCACTGCCGGCCAGATCCACCAAGTTGATCTTACTCGTCACCGAGTGGTCATGGCGCTTGCCTTCTAGTACCTCCGTCTGCAACCAGAGGGTGCTCACTTCAGCATGCAGACGCACACTACACAGTACACACCACTGCATTCTCACAGCTATAACATTCAGAATGAAAACTTGTGCCCACAAAGTGACAGACAGTATTGTGAATATTTACAGTATGTGTGCCTAGTAAATGCAATTTACACATCATTCAATTTCACCATTTTTAATTTCACTCAAAAAGTAAAATGCAAAACCAATTTATATGTGACCATTGTGCAAACAAAATTATAAAATCCTGTTTTGCCTTCTGCCTCATTCCTGTGTATAAAGTAAGTCGTAAGTCTTTCACAGATTTTCTCAAATGTAACGGGTCAGCAAGGTCTTAAGAGACATGTTGGCAGTATGCAGTTATGAGCGTCATGTTAAAGAGCAAGATTTCAGTTTCACAATAACATTAGGTTGGCACATACGTGATGACGGTCACGCCTACCTTAGTCTGCGTCATGACCAGGGTGAAGACCGAGTGTGACCGACTGCTCTTGTCATTCATCCCTGTCGCAGCCGTCGCGCGGTGTTTGTTGCCGACACTCAGCCAGCCCTGGGGGTATACCAGTAACAACCAAAATCATATCAAGTATCACCAAACCAGGTGGTATCTCAATTATACAAATTCAGCAGAACAGGGGCCGGTTTCATGTAGCGTACTTAAAGTTGCACAATTACTTAGCGTCACGTGTTTGCGTACACTCCTATGTTTGCGTACACTCCTATGTTTGCGTACACTCCTATGTTTGCGTACACTCCTATGTTTGCGTACACTCCTATGTTTGCTTATATACAAAAATCACGTCATTTCCTAAGACAACTGTCTTAGCGTTAAGAACGTTCTTAGCCGCTTCATGAAACCGGCCTCAGATATTTAATTTCTGTGAATTTTCTAATATTTTCAGTACACTCTTGCTGTATAAAAACACCGAGACGTGACCAAATTGTTCCTTGTATTTCACATGTCTTATATATGCGGCTATAAGGGAGGTTTCTTCAGTGCAAGACTGTACAGGACAGCATGGGGATTTCAAAGGTGTCTCTTATGAGAGGTTGTTTCTTACACGTGTAATCCATACAGCGACAGTACATACTTTAGGCCAAGACTCAGAAATATTAACTCTTGAAACATGACAAAACATAATTAGTTAGGATTTCTCTAACGTGACACTAACCAACATAAGAATCCATTCTCGTAATTAGCCATATTTTCAGTATGTTTGCCCAATAGAACATAACAAGTAACACGTGTTAAAAAACCAACAGCTCACATGGGAATGACCTGAATTAAGGTATTCACTCGGTACAAATTATTCACAGAATCATGCTGCAGACGCACCTTGATATCTTCAAATGACTCAATGACGTATGATGAGAGTCCTTCCACATAGGGACCAACCACCGGGTGTTCCCGAACTCTCAGCTGTCACAAACAGAACACACATCTCAACAACACGCTCCTGCTCTCGTGTAGCAACAATGTCACGGATCATCTCAGGTATCAGGTGAAAATACTTTTGTTTAGGGGAGGGGGTCAGAGGCTTTCGTCTGGGGTCGGACATCACTATTTTACACTTTGGGACTGTGTAAATACAGATACTGTTAATATATTGATATCATCATATCGATGTTTACAAGCCTTCATCTGAGGAGGGGGTGGGGGGCTGAGGATAGATGAAAGTTAATTCGTCTGATATCGGACATCGACCTTCCGAGGCGATTCCTTACAGTAAAGTACAAAACAAAGTGATTGGAAACACAGTGATAGCATGGGTGATTTGTTGTTCCTCGTTTTTACTGAAACAACTGCTTATCTAAAACACCCGGTGGTATGCTTATGTAATTATTGCACATTCATGAGTGAATCATGAAGGAAAACAAAACCTAGTAAATAACATGTGTTTGTAGGTAATAATAATAGAGCAGAATAGTTGCCAGGGGGAAGCTTAGTCTGCAAGGATCTCAGCAACGGACTTCAAAGACCCGCCATAAATGAGTCGCATGGTGGCATTGCAGGGATGTTGCAGGTATGTATGCATGCACACGTCTTAAATATTATTTAGCAAGTATGCAAGTCTGACAGCTCTAGACAACAACATAAAATTAACATACAATGAAGCATCATACGCACAATGTATACTAAAATATAAACCATAGATGTTCTCTGGGACACAACACAACTTACACAAGGGGTGGTTGAGTCAACAATAAAACTTCATCATTTAAAAACGAATTTAGCATCTATTATATATGGACTAACTGAACATCTCACGTTTGGTTTCTTTCCCAACTTGTCCTTGGCTGATGGACAAAGAAGATCATGAATCTTCTCGTTGTAGATCTCAAAGAAACTGATCTCCACATTGATGTCTGTCTGTAATGGAAACAAATTAAAAGTCTTCAGCTCGATTAAACTTAGGGCAGAACATTCACTTGGTAAAACTGAGTTTAATGGCTTAAGTAAGTAATTTGTAATACATTAAAGGATAGCATCTGAATCTCAGTAACTGAAATGAATGTATGGGAACTAGTACGTCCCAGTCATCGCCAACAAATGAAATCCTGAGCTACATTTTCTGTTTAGGTCAGAGATTGGGGGAATGCCATAGATATTGGGCAAATTTTGTAGTTAGTAAATATCTACAGTCAAAACGCGCCTTACGGTCACCTCACTAATATAGCCACCTCGCAATTAAGATCACCCTGGGACTGTCCCAAATTGATTCCATAATAGCAAAGTATACAAAATTAGTCCTGCTAATAAGGTCACCTCACTATTCAGGTAACTTTCGCTCAGTCCCAAGGGTGACCTTAGTAGGGAGGTTCCACTCAGTCCCAAGGGTGACCTTAATAGGGAGGTTCCACTGTACATGATACTATAAAACATTTCTTTATTAAATTAACAAAATATTACAAATTATTTCCAATCGTCTGGGAAGATTTCACTCACAATGTTTTCTGGACACATCTCCGTTCGGTCGACAAGCTCCTCACAGAAGCGTGGAATGATGCCAGTCTCTGTGCAATGTCCCATCATGCTGCAAACAGTGGTACATTACACATGCGATTCTACCCTCAATGGAGCACCATAGTCCTGAACACAAACGACATAACCTGACTTGGCAACTTACATCTAGAACTCCTTTAATTTAACACCTTATTATTTGATAATAGATGAAAAGTTCTTTGCTGGAGATTGAAAATTGTGACGACAGGACGGGCAGGTCACATCGGATTCGCTTACTGCTGGTTCCTGATTGGCCACTGAATGCTTCAAGATCAGTCAACATAAAGCAGAACCAATCCTAATAAATTATTCTTCCCGACAAACTCTCTCTCAAAAAGTCAGTCTCATTTATCAACCTTCTGCTGGTATTTACTTGACCGATTTTAAGTGTCACTTGACAAATCACTCGTGTACACCAGCCTTAATACATTCTGATCACTCCAAAATGTCTACCTCTAACAGAAAGCAAAACAGCACTGTGGTTTACCTGTAACTCTTTCCACTTCCTGTCTGACCATATGCAAACAGACATGTGTTGTAGCCCTCAAATGCCTTCGCGAGTATTGGCTGAGCCAGCGTGTTGTACACGTATTCCTGACTGGCAAACTCTCCGCTTGCGCGATCGTATGACCAGAAGGAATAGTCATACGTGAAGCGATGGTGTTCGTCAGCTGAGCGGTCGGGATGCGCCACCATCGTCTCATTGTCTACCATTGATATGATACACCTGCTGTCATCCGACTGCTCTCTGCAATATCAAGTAAAAAAACATGAATGTTCAAATCCAGACCTGGAACATTGTTCGTACGGAATTTCTGTTTACGACACCAACTTTTGGAGGAATACATTTTACTAAAAGTAAAAATTATGATGAAGTATGTGTTCTCTTGTATTCGTCACAAAAGTATAAATTTGAATTACAAACTTACAGCGGTCGAAGAGCAAATACTTTTGATGCTAATTAGATTTCTGATAAAATGCAGCGGATTTTGTGATTTAGACCTGCAAATATTTAGTACTATAGCATGGTATTAGATGGTAACACTCTGCGTTTGACCTGTTTGATTTTTATTTGTATATGTTTTAGAATAGTGTGTGTATGTTTGTATTTGAAATGCACTGTATTTAACTAAAAAAAGTACGGGATACCAAGTCTCCTGCAAGCTCGATTTGCGTGTGAATGATACCTCACCTTTTATTTAAGGGTCTAACCCTAACGGCTACTGTCATACTGCTGTCATGGCTAATGTCACCGAGTAGCTCACTGCTGCACCACTGTGCCTTCGACTTCGGGGTCTCAAAGGTAACTGGCTTGAAGCACTCCGGTGTCATTATGACTCGACCACTCAGCTTCTCCATTGTATGTCGACGCAATGGCGTTGTGTCACCGCTAACATCACGCACTGTCCCTGACTTCGCACTTACAGGTGTAGTCGGTTTGTTGTGAATCAAACTTTCCGACATGCGACGAGGACTCTGATCGCGACCATACTGTTTAGCATGCTTTGAAACAAATGGCTTTGTTTCTGATTGTGGAGGTTTTGCACATGAAACGTCTCTACGGTTGATGACTTGCAGCCCGTTGTCACTGAGCACAGAGCTGTCCTTTATTCGACCTGCACTCTGTGTCCCTCCGAATGATGTCTCGACAGTTTCAGTGCTAAATGTTACAGCTTTGCCAACAAGATTCTCACGGTTTTCGATCATCCGCCGAAGGTTGTTCGAGAACCGCTTCATGATTTCATTGCCACTGCTGTCTTTGTGGCTGTGCTGTCGCAAAGCAGTTTTCGTTGCCGCATTTTGATGGCCACCAGCAGAGCCACTTGCCGACATTCTGCTGAACTACAATAAAAGTTCATAAAACGAGGGTCAATAGTAACAATTAATTTTTTTCTCACAAAATCCACCCTAAGCTAAGCCTAAGGCTAAGACCTAAGGCTAAGTCCTAAACCAAGAATTATCTAAGTAAGACTAAGACTTAGTCTAAGTGAGCCGTACGCCTGTGGTCCCTCACTGTAATAATGACTTTGGCAATTTGAATTACGTATATCTTTAAAATGTTGATCATCGGGTTATCATTATTTGAGGCATTTGATAATATCGATCCTTCGGTATGAACCAAACCCGTCGGTAGACTCGGTACCCAAGCCCGTAGACGTGCCCGTAGGCGTTCGTTCACCGCCGCCGGTGAAGTCTGAAGATCGCAGACTTGTCTGAGACTGTGATGCTCATGGCTAAAAATGTGTAATCATGCACGCAGTTTGACCTACCTTAATTAACCACTTTCAGCACACTGTCATTAATAAACGCATCAGATTGTGCAACCAAGATCCGTACCGATTTTCACACATACAACATTCATCTTACTGTACGAATTGAATTTCGAACCAAACACCGCGATAATTATTGGCCGGTTGAATCACATGACGTAACCTCAAACAGCAACATTCACTAAGTAGCAGGATCAGTGTTTAAGTTTATGATTATCACATTAATGATTTTATTATAAAATGAGACTACAGTTATCGTTGTACCTGGATTAATTGTAATTATATGAATATTTCCAATTCTTATTTTGGGTTCCAGGGTATTTATTTTTGCAGAAGTGGGCAGAAATGTTGGTGATCTTTTCGTGATGAGGGTCGTTTGAGCTTCAGCGGCTCCAAGTTCCGAATATATTTTACTTGCAGTTTTGCATATCTACCAGACGTCTTGAAAATGTGCAACGGGAAAGCTTACGCCAAGAAATGCCACATTGCAACTGACATGTTAGGTAACGTATCCGGAATTATTGCAGATCAGAGTTCGCTAGACTCACATAAAGTTAACAAAATGAAACTACATCCAGGTCCCACACGTGACCAATGGCAGTAGCACTGATCATTGTCTGAAAGAGCCTTTCGCTTTCAGTCAACATGGGAGACCCGGGCCGCCAAAAAGTACTTTTTCAAGGATCTTAGAACCTTGTATATATCATTTACTATTTTGTGTTAATTAGTATTAACATGCCACAACGTAATAATAATAACAAAAAAGTCATAATAATTATTGTTATAATTGTGTTTATTTTTCCAACATAAGAACAGTACACAAAGTGTAATACATCAAGAAATAATTATGTCAGAAAACTGTACTGTAATTATAACATACCACACAATAACATAAACATAACACTAGAAGGCTACAAGTAATGGACATACCACACAGTAACAGAAACATAACACTAGAAGGCTGCAAGTAGTGCACATATCACACAATAACAGAAACATAACACTAGAAGGCTACAAGTAGTGGACATACCACACAATAACAGAAACAACACTAGAAGGCTACAAGTAGTGGACATACCACACAGTAACAGCAACATAACACTAGAAGGCTACAAGTAGTGCACATACCACACAATAACAGAAACATAACACTAGAAGGCTACAAGTAGTGGACATACCACACAATAACAGAAACATAACACTAGAAGGCTACAAGTAGTGCACAAACCACACAATAACAGAAACATAACAATAGAAGGCTACAAGTAGTGCACAAACCACACAATAACAGAAACATAACACTAGAAGGCTACAAGTAGTGCACATACCACACAATAACAGAAACATAACACTAGAAGGTTACAAGTAGTGCACAAACCACACAATAACAGAAATATAACACTAGAAGGCTACAAGTAGTGGACATACCACACAATAACAGAAACAACACTAGAAGGCTACAAGTAGTGGACATACCACACAGTAACAGCAACATAACACTAGAAGGCTACAAGTAGTGCACATACCACACAATAACAGAAACATAACACTAGAAGGCTACAAGTAGTGGACATACCACACAATAACAGAAACATAACACTAGAAGGCTACAAGTAGTGCACAAACCACACAATAACAGAAACATAACAATAGAAGGCTACAAGTAGTGCACATACCACACAATAACAGAAACATAACACTAGAAGGCTACAAGTAGTGCACAAACCACACAATAACAGAAACATAACACTAGAAGGCTACAAGTAGTGCACATACCACACAATAACAGAAACATAACACTAGAAGGCTACAAGTAGTGCACATACCACACAATAACAGAAACATAACACTAGAAGGCTACAAGTAGTGCACAAACCACACAATAACAGAAACATAACACTAGAAGGCTACAAGTAGTGCACATACCACACAATAACAGAAACATAACACTAGAAGGCTACAAGTAGTGCACAAACCACACAATAACATAAACATAACACTAGAAGACTACAAGTAATGCACCTACCACACAATAACTAGGTACGTGACAAACTCCGCCACCCCGCGGCGGACGCGAGCATCGTTTCGCTGTAGAGCGCTTCGGGGAAAGGGGTCGACCCCTTTCCTGTAGTGTCATCGGTCTATTTTAGGGATACCCAAGCCACAGCCATACTGATGACGTAGTTCACGTGTTCCCCTGCTACCTCGTTTTCAAATTGTTGATATCGGAGGGAAAGTTGTGAAATTTTGAAATCGAACGTCATTTTCAGCGTCAATATTCATCTTGAAGGTAAGGATATGAAAGTTTTTAAACTTTATACACATGTTTAATGTATATTTATGTATATATTGGCCAAGTTTGGGAAAAATCTATGGCAGAGAAGTACTTGTTTTTAGTCGAGGGAAAAACGATTTTCGCTCCGAGAAATGTCGATGTTGAAAAATTCGAACGGTCACCCACTGTTTTATTTTACCATCAAAACCATGTTTAATTGTGCCATTAAGGCATCCAATATTAAAGTTATTATATTTTAGCAAGTTATGGATTGTTGGTAACTCATGCAATAATACGGATTAGAGGATGATTGCCGATTTGTGATCGTTCTCAATCGTTGTTGTCACCAGCCCGGTGATCACGTGACCTGTTTTAGGCATCCTCATTGGCTATTCAGCAAGTGCTTACAAACAAAGACGTGCATTTATGATTTAAGCTTGTTTGCTTCTAGATCTACAGAGGTTTCAATGCAATTCTGCTAAATCAGTTGTTATTTACTTAATGTTTTGACAGTAACTTAGTGTATTTAGTATTTGGTTATTTTATTTGATAGTGATTGTATATTTGATTGCAATTAGATTATTTACACAAAAGGTGATTCAACACAAAAAGAAGCCATTGTTACTCTAAATTGTAATTGAAACTACTTTTATGTCTTATGTGTGATTGTGGTTTATGTGACGAATACTTAAACACAAATACACAAGCTGTAGGATTCAGGTTATTTGAGTGGTGGGTGTGATTATATATTAATTGATTAACTGTTACTCAGTTAATACATAATCATTCCAACACGTGCACATCACATGCAGTTATAATAATAATTTATGTATAATATTGAATCTTGTTTTACTATCTGTAATCTGGATACTATTACATTGTAATTAATACATGTTATACATTTTAATTTCAGAAGATGCCTCCAAAAAAGAAACGGAAGGCTCCTGCTGCTAAAGTTGGACTTGCTAGGCAGCATTTAACAGACAACTTCGCTACCTTGCCCTGTGTTGGTGAGGATATCCTGAATGGCCATGTGTTGTTTGTGTACACTGAACACGACCGTGTGATTTCGCGTACACTCACAGCTTTGAAGGATGTTGTTCCTGGGGATCTTTCGTCTTATAAGTACCGGGTCCAGAAACTGTGTAAGACATTGGACAAGTACAGACATCTAACAGAAGGAAGCGAGTTTGTGAAGTTTGATGTGCTTTGCCGCGGAGTGTTTGTTCAACCTGGACCTGTTCCGTCGACATCGACCGGACCTGCACAATTGTCATGTTTGCATGTCCGTGTGTCTAAATAAGTCGGTTAATTAGTTATTCATGAAATAATTAATTAAGTGTAATTGTGGAATACAATTTAAATACTTAATTTTGTTATCTCCAGTTTCTCTACTGTCTAGTAGTGTTTCTTGTGTGTATGTCATTAAATATATTAATTATGAATCATGTTTTAAAGAAATTTAAGAGTCCAGTAAGTTGGTTAATTAGTAATTCGGGAAGTAATTAATGATGTTTGATTGGAGAAATACTATGGACAGACACATTACTTTCCCATCACTTGTTTGTATGTTATTTTGTGGTGTGATCTCACTGAACATTTCATTAAAATATATGATGTATGAATGAATTTATAAAAAAAAAAATCTGATTGAATCGGTCGTTTGAGTAATTAATTATTAATCTAAGAACTTAATTAGCATCACAATGTAATTAAAACTACATAATTATAAATAGTTGTCCATAGGAATTATGCACTAAAAATGTTATCTTAATAATATTAATATTAAGAAAGTTACGACATTTTGAAGTGCAAAAACTTTGATTATTGGTCACACGTTTGCCTATGTTTTACTGTTAAACAAAGGGACGAAATTTAGACATAATTGCCGACATTCAAATTGGCATAACTTTCTTAATATTCACCATAGTACAAATATCTAAGCACCATGTTAAAGGTATTTCCAAGCTCTTTCCAGTGGTATCAGTTTTATTGAGATACAAAGTATTCTAAAGAAATTGTCACGTACCTACAATAACAGAAACATAACACTAGAAGGCTACAAGTAGTGCACATACCACACAATAACAGAAACATAACACTAGAAGGCTACAAGTAGTGCACAAACCACACAATAACAGAAATATAACACTAGAAGGTTACAAGTAGTGCACATACCACACAATAACAGAAACATAACACTAGAAGGCTACAAGTAGTGCACAAACCACACAATAACAGAAATATAACACTAGAAGGTTACAAGTAGTGCACAAACCACACAATAACAGAAACATAACACTAGAAGGTTACAAGTAGTGCACAAACCACACAATAACAGAAATATAACACTAGAAGGTTACAAGTAGTGCACAAACCACACAATAACAGAAATATAACACTAGAAGGTTACAAGTAGTGCACAAACCACACAATAACAGAAACAGTTGTAGTCGATGGTAAATTTTTTTAATTTGAATACTGGATATATCAAGGCAACACACTTTGTTTGTAGTGCAATTTGATAGTGTTTCAGCATAAAACAAAACAAGAATAACATCAGTTTATGGTAAAACCAAACATGTCTTATATATCCTGAGGGTAAATAATAGCCCTTTTAAGCAACTGACCACCACAGTTTGTAAAAATGTAACATCTAGTATCTTGCTAGCTAAGCACATTACAACAGAGATGTAAATATGATTTCTAACACTAATCATCAAACATGTTTAAACACTCCCACAATAATGTTTACAGTTATTGCATCACCTCGGCTTATGTTATTACCCAATCTCTTACAATTTGGTTCAGAGTGGACATTTATTTTTAGACATCAAAGACATTCTACAATGCTGATAAATAAGAAGCTGAATCCAATTTCATTATGGCATTACAAACACAGTGTTCTATTGAATAATGATGCTTTATGTGAATGTTGTCTTGAATGAAGTGCGCATATATTTTGTTAGTGTAATGGGCTGGTGCATGAAATTTAGGTTTCTGTTAAAAAATCCATTGCTTAAATATATTTGTGTTAACAATTATATACAAAGCTCACTTTCCTATTTCTATGTTTGCAAGAGAATATTGGCAATGTGACAAACGTAGTTGATTGTTGGTGCACAAGCTTGATAAAATAGACATCATTTGTGTGTCAGAGTGGACAGGAAGTAAGACATTTGCAACTGGATACAATCTATCAATACGATAGTTGTCCGTTGTTCCCTAAATGGTAAATCTAAACACTTTATGTAATAGAAAACTTGCTTCCATGCTTCAAACATTCGTAGACACAAAATATAAATAACTATATTATTGTCTGCAAAGTAGCAAGGACCTTAAATAGCCTTATCAGTTTAATTTAAAATATTAAGGCCAGACACCCCAGGTGAAATGGTGTTTTTTACCAAAAATTCTGAAAATGGTTTTCTGCCAGATTATTATATCTTTGTATGCATACTATCAATAAAGTTCACTTCTATGACAATTACGTACCTCTAAGTGAGTTTTAATCATGGATCAAGCATGTCGATATCATGTAATGAAATCCATTATGCAATCTTTGACAGCCATTTTCTCAAAAACATTTTTCTTCAAATTTCTGCATTTGGAAACAGGATATCTCTTGGAATAATTATGCTATATAAATAATGTTTTTTCAGTGTTGCATTCAGCATAATCTACTGTGTGCAATGATCAGACACTTTTTTAAAATCATGAATAGTTTGAAAGATATAGCCATATTTGTTGCCAAAAAACTAGATTTGTTTTCGTATTTTACCAAAAAATTATTTAAAAAATTAAAACACAACTTTTCAAAAAATGCTCTGATCATTGCACAATAGAATCTACAGAGAACATGGATTTGCAAGAATTATAACTATATATGGATTCAATAAAAAATGGCAGTGTTTCCAAATTTGCCAATATTTGCTCAAAATGGTGGCCATTTTGTTTGTTACCATGGAAACGGGGGTCTGGCTGAAAAAAGTTATATATATTTTACTCAGTAAGACCCATTTCATGCATTGGGCATACAAAATTGAACTGTTTGTACAAATAAAAAAATAATCCTATCTACCTGCCGTGTCTGGCCTTAAGTCACAGACATGTCCACATTGTTCCAAAAATCACAAGCATGATTTAATGGCAATAAATTCCATGTGTCGGAGTGGAGATGATATTGGAAATTTCCAATACATTGTGGGTTTTTTTCAAAAAGAAAGTTAACATTTAAAACTGAATCTTAATAGTTCAGTTGTAGCATAGGAGCCACTATAAACCCCAACTTGATTGGTTACACAAGGTGGGTATTGTTATCATGATTGTACACTCTACAAAATTTTGGCCATACTGGTCTCCACATCCATGTAAGCATCCTTTGGCAGGCTAAATACGTTGTGATGAAGGTATACTTGATATCCTTTGAACAGTCAGTTTGTTTCATAGAATAGCAGGGTTGGGGTTTAACCCTGGTTAAACTGGTTTTGCCCAGCCCGGGTTAAACTAAGCTTTACTCTATCTGAAATATCGGGATGATATCAGAGGGATATTCTCAATATTAACACAGTTGGTATGTAGATTGATGATGGTTTAAAACTGTTGTAATATTATTGATGTAATGAAAGATGACAACTGCTCTTTAAATAAGTCTGTCAGTGTGTCTAGATTTTATGATAATCAGATGATAATCGTGCTATTGGGGTATTCTGTTACTGACTAATATAACTTTTTTGCACAAAGGTTACTTCAGATGTAAGTATTTTCCCCAGCCAGAAACACCAAGTTAATATCCACCTTATGCAAACAACTTGTACTAGATACCAGTTCAGATCATAATCCTTTTATGTATTGAAACCAGGCCAGAAAGTCCAGTATAAAAGGGACTTTTATCATTGTGCCATAACCATAAAATTCATGTCTCTCTCACACTGGACACTGCCATTAATTACTAGCTGAGTCTTCTGAAGAAGTGCAGTGATTCCAGTCAGACAACCTACACCAGTACAGCCTGGAGTCAGCTTGCAGGTTACCAACCAGGAGGATGTAGAGCCCTGGAGACTGGCAGGTGGTAATCTACCCTCTCAGCATTTGTGTTCATTGCCAACAACTGGATTCATCCTCCATCCTCTAAAGTTACCAGAGCCACCACTGATTCATTGTTAAGTTGATTATCTCAACTCACCAACTAAGAGAATACACAACACTGTGAGTGACAGTGTCCAGAGTGAGGCCTAAGCAGTGAAGCATGAAAACAATAATATATGTATGTGCATTTCTATGTACCATGTTAGTTAACTGTTTCATATTGATAAACGATATATGAAACACTTTGCCTGCTTTATTCTTTCATATTGTGATAAAATATGCCTGAAAAATAGTTTAACCCAGTTTAGCCCAAAATGGAGGTTTAGCCCTGGGGGGTGGGTTAAACTTGCCAACGTTGTAGAATAGCATAATACATATTCAGAATGTAGGATATACCCATGCTTCAGATTATGTGTCGGAGTGGACATTCCGTGGACACTGTATTTAACATATTTGTTCACATTCAAATTGAATATGTAGTAAATTTTCATTGTTTGTTGTTACATGTAATACTTACATGATTTTATTAAAAATGACTCCTAAACTGTTGTTTTCTTTTTCTGCATTTTGAAAGAGAACAGAAAAATTGTTTGTCGGAGTGGACATGTTTGGATGGAACAGCCTGGCATCCTACTATTGCATTCCAAATAAGCGCATATGTAAGGCTATTTATTTGGACAAAAAATGCCAGCCTATACTGTCTTATATGGGTCTGTACGCTTATTTAATGTTGGCAGTTCCACCCTATATGTTTTTTATTTGGGTCTACAGTTATTTACTGTTGTTAAAATGGTATTACCCATCAACTAACTTGCATTTATGGAAGAGTAAATTCATGTCAAAGCAATAATAACTGGCAGCCTAGGTCACTGTGAAATTGCCCATATATTGCAACAGAACATTCCATTCAGTAATATGATCAGTAGACGGTAGCCATTTTGTAAATTATGATTTTTATGTTTTCACACACGTTGATGTCATTTTATAAAATAATGTGTAATTTTAAAACTAACCATCAGAATTGAATACATGTTTTACGAGGGCAAAATTAACATATGGCTACATTTGCTTCACTGGATCACTTACGGTAGGTTCGGTGATTTTGTTGGTATACCAAGATGAACTTAACATTATAAAATTATGATGTCATCGTAATTGTTAAACTTTGCTTCAAAATCTGAAACCTTGAATGCAACACAGCAATTTTAACAACATGTTTTATTCAAACATTCATTTATATATATATATATGTATATACGTAGAACGTAATTAATTTCGTGTATTTTCGTGCACTAGTTGTGGAGATGTCCAAATATTAATACAAGCAATGTACAATATAACTCACAATTGGCCGCCATCTTCAAATTGTCTGCCTACAGCAGGATGTAAAATAAGAAGGCTGTCTACCCGGTAAAGAGTTAATAATGGTTCCATTGATCTCTAAGCATGTTTGTACCCCTAGTACATGTTTATAATTATACACAATCAGCACATCACAATTCTTATTAGATGTACCCGGTAGTGGCTATGTTAACATGGTTTCTGGTGGTATTGGCATATAATATAGTCCGTGAACCCAACATATGGATATATGACATTTGGGTACATAAGATATATGTGTACATGATAACAGCACAGGCATATATAATATAATACAGGTTGTTGACATCCATCAAGGTGCTACAAAGATGTGTTTTTGGCATATTTTGGTCCATGAATTTTGGATACGTACGATGACAGTTGAGCATACAAAGCTGGAATGACCAACGTCATGTGACTAATTAAACATTTTGTAAAACGATATCCAGTTAAATACGACTCATGCTCAGCCTGTCTATGAATTCCTGTTCTAGTCAAATTAAACAATTTACCGGGGTCAGGTATTCACAGGATCATGTGATATTAAGGGGAGGTTGTCTTTTCTCTTACTCGGAATCTGCCAATTATTGGCAGGAAGTTCAATGAATCAGATGTATTTAGCCTAATGTTAGGTTGTGTGTGTGGGAACTGTGATTCTGTGAACATAGGAACTTCAAAGGTATTTGCAGTTAGCCATTAGTTAGAGATGTGATCATGTGTGCCTCTTCAATTACAGGCAATAGATGCTGTTTAGTTTGTCACAGTTGTATTTATGATTTGGACATATTGTGGACGCAACTTTCAAGTTGTGAACACCATTTCCAGCCTATTAAATTATATTTAGTGTGAAGTACACCATTGACATATATACTCTAGTATTAAGAAGGATAATATGTATGTACATAAATGTCAATAAATGAGGAACAAATATCATGTACCTAAAGTTATAAGTTCCTGCATCCTACTCAATTCACAAAGTTTGTCTTTGTCAGACATTCACAGTATCTTGTGATGGCATATCATTTACACTCGTAGAATTACCTTCCCCTCGCATGCAGTGTTAACATGTGATACTTGGCATGAAACGTTAAAATTAAACAGATAACAGGGTCGTTCCGTGTCAAAGCAATCACTTTTAGGCCATTTTTGCACGACCCGACTCCATTTTTGTTGAAATTTAGCACAGTTGTTGGCTCACATAAGAACATAAAAACCACAGATTATAAAATATCTAGGACAATATCTATATTACAGAAGATATAGGTCACTGAACTTTGACCCGATTCACATACTGGACGTTACATTAACGTCCATAACTCTGCTTCTATTAAAGGTAGAACAGAAAGTAAGATATCATTAGAAAGCCAGTAAATAGGTGCACATCTACATTGCAAAATTACACTTTTCGTATAAATAAAAAAGTATAATTAATCATAATATGACCATTGAACTCCAATACCCAAAAAATGTATCCTCCGATATTTTTTATTTTAATTCTACAGTATACTACATCATTGTTCATGAGTCCCTGAAAATATTAGGATGGGCAAATAATAATGTTCAGAGATACAGTAAATTTAGTACAGCCGGGTGACCTATTTTTGGTCTGCAGATCAGTCGATACCACACTGAATGTCAGCGTAACCCAGTGTTTCCCCTGGGTGAAATGATGGGCGAGGTGGTAGGGGTGGGGCACGCGAGCGCCGCTGGCGCGAAGCGTTGTTAGGGGGGTCTGGGGGCATGACCGCCCGGATATTTTTTTAAACTAGCTTTAAAATGGTGCATTCTGAGGTATGTTTTAACCTTTACTCTTGAATATACAGGGGAAGATATAAAATAACAAGACACTACTTGTAAATGTAGTAATCATGATTGATAAAAGTCAGTAATCATGATTGTTTCATTGTGTTGAGGTGTGGTTTCCATTCTACCACTGGTACTCAGTAGAGGTGTGGTTTCCACTTGACCACTGGTACTTGGTTATGGTTATGTTTTATTGCACTAACCCTAGGCCTTGTTACCTCGCTGACAGAGTCAATAAAAAAGTAAACGGTGAGTTCTTATATAGCGCAGGACTGCTCAAAGCGCTTTACACTTTACTCCCTGGCAGACCTGTTCAGTCGAACACCATCTCGACTTCTCTGGGAACCATCCAGTGATATCATCTGAAGACTCTTTCATCATCACCTTTAAATTATTTTAATATCATAATATTATGGTAAATTGGTGGTTTATGTTCAAAAGATTATATTTTATTTGTTTGCTAGAATGTTATACAATTAATTAAACAGTCATTTATGGAATGCCACAAAAGTGTGTTTCTATTAATTGCAAGAATGTTTCTCAAATTGTGTCCTTTTTATAAAACAGTATAAGCTGTTTAGTACATCCAATTGCTGTGCAAACATATCATTGTCTAACCCAAGTTATTGATAACCCGTTAGTATACACGGTTTTGGGTAGTAGGCATTTTTTATGAGATGTGAACTTCGTTGGTTTATATTCGTAAGTATTTCACTCAAATCAACTTTCCCAAAAGTTTGTTTGCACAACTTTGTCGGAATATGTATTATATATGTAGCACAAAGATATCTTACGAATCACATTCCTTATTTAGCTAAGACAAAACCGCATAGAATATTAGTTGAATAGACTTGTGGGCATTTGCGTCGAACACGGACCTACTTTGTCATTGATTTTGCCGCTTGAGTTTTGCTTATCTTTGATACCTCAGTGAGATACACTGTAGTTCCATCATTCAACATTATCCTAGGCATATTTACCTTTAAGAATATTGCATCTTACGTCCATTTGAGACGTAAATAGCGCCCCGGTTTGTATCAACATACGCTGCTATATATATATATCTTTTTACGCTCGCTGTGCGGTAACGCACGGCCGCAGCGGCACAGACTAGCGCAAACCGGGTCGGTATTTGAACTTCAACAGGGTCCGGATTCGATACAAATGCCGACTAGTGAATAGGATTAGGATGCATGGTTTTTATTTGGGCTTCGAAAGAGTCCGGATTCGACACAAGTGACGTAGTGCCATCAGCCTGCACGGTTTTCACTCCCACCACCGTCATAAACCAATACGTTTGGGCGCCATTTTACATGAATGTCTAGATTTCTAGTATGTCGAAACTCCGCAAGGTGTCACCATTGGAGACACCGGGGATCCCGCAGGAATATTCAGTGATTGAACAACTGACAAGTGATATCTTTCACGTTGTCCAATGACGGCTAAACGATGTTGCTACAAATCTGCGATTTTGCAGGAATATAAGTGACTTTGTGGTGTCATTATGCGCCGCTCGCCGACGTTGAATATACCATGAAAGAACGAAAAAAAATGGGCGTATGAAATAGCTACGAGGCGGCAATTTTGGCACATTTTGGGCGAGGCGGCATAGAAAAACGGTGAGGCGGCCCGCCTCGCTTGTTATATACCAGGGGAAACACTGTAACCTTTTCAGATTGCATAACAAACATGCTGTAATGGCTCATTTAACATGTTCACATTTTTTACAAGGCCTCTCTTCTGTTTTCTCTTTAGATATCCTGTAGGTGCGATCAGTGTCAGTCGTTGGGTCAACATTGGTAAGGAGATCACTAAGTCAAAGAGTGTCACTTTGTTACGGGTAAAACTATGAGGTTTGGGGTGAAGGAAGATTAGTTAGAATAACATTTGTTACATACGCAAGCCTCCAGTATCCATCATAGATGGCTTTCAGATATCCTTTGGCGTCTGCCAGAATGAGGCCAACACACTGTGCTGTGACAAGTTCACAACCTCTTCTCTTTATTGAAGATATAGAATATGGTGCTACTTCCAAGTGATTCAATGATTATGCCTTAAAGAATAGTACCTTCTGTGTTCTTGCTATTACTTTAGCTGTTTACAAACAGCTTGCAAGAAGAGTTGCTTATTCATAACTCTTCTGTGGTTGAAAATACCTTCCAAAGTGCAGAATTTGATAGCAGGAATAAATAGACTGACGTGAACTCACAGGACTACATTGGTGTGGTGGTGTAATATTCATATAATTATGGTCTTTGTAGACTGGCTTTTGCATCAAGTCTGCATATTTCCCCAAATCCTGCTAGTGGCGGTAGAGGTTCAGAAAGTGTTCGCAGTCCGTATGCTAACTAGCACAACCATCAGGAAAGTTGATGTTTCTTTGCCCAGCTGTACATTTTGCAGTGAAAAAAATTATGCTGTGTTTTGGAAGAGGTGTACAACAATGGTGTCGCGTATGTTGGAGTCAGAAATTACAACATAACTGTGACACACAATCATTTCCTACTTCAAGATAGAAGCAATATAATTGGTGTGCACAGTGTTGCCTGTACACAGTGTTGCCTGTGCACAGTGTTGCCTGTGCACAGTGTTGCCTGTGCACAATGTTGCCTGTGCACAGTGTTGCTTGTGGACAGTGTTGCCTGTGCACAGTGTTGCCTGTGCACAGTGTTGCCTGTGCACAGTGTTGCCTGTACACAGTGTTGCCTGTGCACAGTGTTGCCTGTGCACACTGTTGCCTGTGCACAGTGTTGTCTGTGCACAGTGTTGCCTGTACACAGTGTTGCCTGTGCACAGTGTTGCCTGTGCACACTGTTGCCTGTACACAGTGTTGCCTGTGCACAGTGTTGCCTGTGCACAGTGTTGCCTGTACACAGTGTTGCCTGTGCACAGTGTTGCCTGTGCACACTGTTGCCTGTGCACAGTGTTGCCTGTACACAGTGTTGCCTGTGCACACTGTTGCCTGTGCACAGTGTTGCCTGTGGTTAGTTAGTATAAAAACTGCAAAAACTTTCTGAACCTCTGCCACCACGAGCAGACTCCAGTGTAGCACTTTTATGAAAAATGACGTGATGGTGTGGATGGAATGGTCAAGAGACCAGACCAAAAGCCAGTCTACAAAAAAAAAACATTTTATGCAGTTGTTTGAATCAGCCCATATACCAGCTACTGAGTTCTGCTTTCCAACCACAGAAGAGGATTCCCGGAAGAGTACTATGAAGCAGCTATCTTCTTACAAGCTGTATGGAAACAGCTAAAACATCAGCAGGAACACATAATCTACACATCATCAAGTAATTATCATTGAATCATTTGGAAGTAGCACTATATTCTACATCATCCCTGAAAAGGGAAGAGGTTGTGACAGCCTAGTGTGTTGTCCTCATCTGGCAGATGCCAAACGGTATGTAACAGCCATCTACAATGGACATTGGAGACTAGCGCATGTAACAAATATTCTGGCTGATCTTCCTTCACCCATATGGTCCAACACCATCATAGTTTTACCCGTAACAAAGTGACACTCTTCGAGTTAGTATTCTTCTCACCACCGTAGACCCAATGACTGACACTGCTTGCACCTGCAGGCTATCCAAAAAAAAGTAAAACATTTGAACATGTTAAATGAGACATTACAGCATGTATGTACACTCATTTAATTATAAGAGACCTTTTAGCATGCTTTTTATGTGATCTGAAAAGTTTATTCGGAAATTCAGTGTGGTAATGACTGATCTGGAGACCAAACATAGGTTGCCGGCTGTACTAAATTTACTGTATCTCTGAACATTATTATTTGCCCATCCTAATATTTTCAGGGACACTTGAACAATGATATAGGATGCTGTAGAATTAAAATTTTAAAAATCGAAGGATACATTTTTTGGGTATCGGAACTCAAAGGTCATATTATGATAAATGATACTTTTATATTTACATGAAAAATTTTGGCTTTCCAAAGATGCCTTACTTTCTTTTCTACCTTTATTAGAAGCAGAGTTATGGATGTTACTGTAATGGCCAGTATGCGAATCGGGTCAAAGTTCAGTGACACTTATCTTCATTAATATTTGACCTAGATTCTTTATAATTTGCAATTTTGATGTTCTCCTGAGTGCTAAATTTCATCAAAATTGGAGTCGGGTGATGTTTTGAGTGATTGATTTGACATGGAATGACCCAACAGTCAAATAATGTATATTGTAAAAATGTGATTAGGTAAAACACGTTTGTGTGGTCACAATGATAGAGTGGATGTAATCTGTACTAGAACTATTTTGCAGTAAAAGCCATCGAACTGTATACATTTCATGGTACATTTAATGAACAGATGGTTTATAAATATCATTATATGCCAGTTTACATATTGAATTGTTTATTATTCAAGTTATTCTGAAGGCGATGTTGTATGTTCACCCGAGTTGTATGTGTCCCTGCCAGGTATTGCACTGTTGGCTGCGGTCCTGTCATGTGTTGCTGGAGCGGATGCTGAGAATGGTGAGTACGGTGTGTCATGTGACAACTGGAAATACAATACCAAAATTTCACAGTCCATTAGTAAAATAATACTGAATGCATTCACAGAACAGAACATTTTGCAAGATCAAGTCACATAAATGAGGTCTGATTTTGCATTTTCTAACAAACTGTCAACATTGGCTGACTCCTGCATGGCCCATATGTCTAATTATAATCGAGCTACAGTATGTATGTTTATTATGCTAGTGTGTCGTAGTAAATATTAGATTGATATTTGCAAAAAAAATTTGAAATGAGACAAGTGAAAAAATCAAATTTAAGTGGCACTTATGTAAGTGTATAAAATTTGGTTCCTATTCATTTTCCATGCATTCGAGTAGAATTCTGACAACTTCATAATTTAGTAATTTTTGTTTCAGTGAAATGCGTACCACCAAAGACAACTGGCACCATCGTCTATCCAGGGAATTATTCTGCAGATAAAATCTTGTGTTGGAACCTACCAAATGCGTCATACATGCTGCTGGAAGAGTTCTTTCTTGCACCGGATGACTTTCTCATCATCTACGACGGTGTTCTAACGAATGGAAGCATCATTATCAACATGACAGGCAAACACGGTGGGTCATCTCACGAAATCCTTTTTCTAAAAACATTATATGCGAGACACCATTGTGTCAAAGTATACTGGGAAGTCAATATGATGTGTATATGTCAAATTAACCAATGGTCAAAACGATGTGGGCTCAGAATTTACTTTTTAAATTTTAGCCATTGATTAAGTTGAGTACTTCTGCAAAGAAGCTAAGCAACAGGGCCTGTAGGTCTCACGCAGGCAGGCTTCGAGTTACTTCCTGTCGCCAGTCGGCTTCACGCGCATGGAATCTCGCCATGTATCATGGCACACTTAGTGGCCCTATTACTTGCAAATTGTGTCTGTAACGCCCTATTGTATGAACAGAGTAAACACCCAGAATTGCACCCTTTCTATTTACTTGTTTTCGGGTGCCTCTAAAATGAGAAGTTTACAAGTTACATATCTGAATATTGCAGATTACGTAGACATTAGTAATGATTATCTGTGCAAAACTCAAGTATGATACGGAGAAAGGCAGTGGGTATACCAGGTCAAGTATGATACGGAGAAAGGCAGTGGGTATACCAGGTCAAGTATGCTACGGAGAAAGGCAGTGGGTATACCAGGTCAAGTATGATACGGAGAAAGGCAGTGGGTATACCAGGTCAAGTATGATACAGAGAAAGGCAGTGGGTATACCAGGTCAAGTATGATACGGAGAAAGGCAGTGGGTATACCAGGTCAAGTATGATACGGAGAAAGGCAGTGGGTATACCAGGTCAAGTATGATACGGAGAAAAGCAGTGGGTATACCAGGTCAAGTATGATACGGAGAAAGGCAGTGGGTATACCAGGTCAAGTATGATACGGAGAAAGGCAGTGAGTATACCAGGTCAAGTATGATACGGAGAAAGGCAGTGGGTATACCAGGTCAAGTATGATACGGAGAAAGGCAGTGGGTATACCAGGTCAAGTATGATACGGAGAAAGGCAGTGGGTATACCAGGTCAAGTATGATACGGAGAAAGGCAGTGGGTATACCAGGTCAGTTTGTATTTCATTATTGTGTTACATTATAATGTCCAAATTGCAACCATCTGTTGTCAGGGATACTGGCAATATTTTTTAGTTTTGTAGGTATTTACGTACCAGTATATTATACTTTCAGGATACTTCAGCTTTAAACTTCAACTTTTTATGAATTTCAACCTCCAAAATTAGAATGTGGGACAAGTCCTAGATAGTTATAGTCATATTTATTAATTCCAAGAATACAAAATACATTTGAACATATCACAGCAAATAAAAAATATTCAATCAATGGAGTGTTTGGTTTATTGGAATTGACCCCATGAGACATCACCATACTGTGAAACAACATTGTGTACTGTCTTGCCAGACAATTTAGTGGTGTGTTTGGCCTGTGAATCACTGTTGTGTATTATCTTGCCAGACAACTTGGTGGTATATTTGGCCTCTGTGTGTCAGCAGTTGTGTATTATCTTGCCAGACAACTTGGTGGTATATTTGGTTTATGTGTGTCAGCAGTTGTGTATTTTCAAGCCAGACAACTTGGTGGTATATTTGGCCTCTGTGTGTCAGCAGTTGTGTATTATCTTGCCAGACAACTTGGTGGTATATTTGGTTTATGTGTGTCAGCAGTTGTGTATTTTCAAGCCAGACAACTTGGTGGTATATTTGGCCTCTGTGTGTCAGCAGTTGTGTATTTTCAAGCCAGACAACTTGGTGGTATATTTGGCCTCTGTGTGTCAGCAGTTGTGTATTTTCAAGCCAGACAACTTGGTGGTATATTTGGCCTCTGTGTGTCAGCAGTTGTGTATTTTCAAGCCAGACAACTTGGTGGTATATTTGGCTTCTGTGTGTCAGCAGTTGTGTATTTTCAAGCCAGACAACTTGGTGGTATATTTGGCCTCTGTGTGTCAGCAGTTGTGTATTTTCAAGCCAGACAACTTGGTTGTGTATTTGGCTTTTGTGAATCACTGTTGTGTGTTATTTTGCCAGACAACTTGATGGTGTATTCGGCCTCTGTAAACAACACAGTCTACTTCAAAACTAAAGCCAAGTTAGAGCTAAAAACACCAGCACAAGTGACGCACTTCAGGCTGAAATTCTCACTTAACGGTAAGTACTGACAGCATATGGTAAGTACTGACAGCATATGTTAAGTACTGACATCATATGGTAAGTACTGACAGCATATGGTAAGTACTGACAGCATATGGTGAGATATGTTCTACTGAGAAAGTACAGCGAAGTATTAGCTTAACATCTAGAAGCTTCTAGGTTAATCCTAAAATAGCTGATTCAGTCTCGTATGCCTTATAATAATAATAAATAACACTTTATTAATACACCATAAACTCCGGGGTTAATGCCCCATTCACGGGTGTTTACAAAATACAGTAACAGTTAGCAAATCCTTCTGTCTTATTACCAAGGATACTATTTCTGTGACACACCTGCGAAAGTGACTCGGTGGCATTTCTTGGTGAGGACAATTTTCAGTATACAGGTTTAGGAATAAAATCAAGGAAGTGATAAACATCAGTAGAATGAAACCCGTACTGAGGATTCTTCTTCATGACCATGGTCACGTAACTGGTCAGGTGACTATGTGAACTAGCATGTTGTAGTGAATACTAAGCATGGTTCCTTTTTTATGAAATTAGTCTGAAATGCGAAGAAAAAAAATCTGATTAGAGTACTTTTATTACATAGATACATATGCACACGACTACACTTGACTGTAGATGTCAAGTATTTTTTTTTTTTAATTATAAATAAAAAGAGTGACTGCGACTTATGTCTAGTGAAAATACATGTGACAAAATATTGAACGTTTTTCAGAAGTAACTGAAATTCTTGAAAATGTTTCTGTACTAACACTGACTAACTAACTTCTGTACTAACACTGACTGGATCATATACTCTTAACATGATCAAAATGTTTTCTCATAAACCATTAAAATAATCAAAATGTTCACGTCCTCCAAACAATTCAACTTGCAACAGAACATGTTTGTGAGATGGCCAATACTGTGTCTTTTGTTGCAGCTATACAGCAGAACTTTATAGGCGTCAGTGGTCAGATCCAGTCACCCATCTATAAACCAGGCCAGGGACATGTGGAGAGCTTCTACCAACTGAATGTGTTAGACAGTGACAATATGGTAGTGTCATTATCAGGTGATACAGTTAACATCACGAATGGCAGTCTGGTTGTCCTTGGTGGTGACAACTCCACGGTGCTCCGTAACATGACAGGTTTGTTGTCTTCATAACACTATAAGTTGTTCGCCTCTTGTTTCCCGGTCTGCCAGGGGTGAGGCTGGCCTCGATTCTGATCCTCGATTTCTATTATCTGTTTTTCTTTTCCCTCACTGATCTTGCACTGTTGTCTCCATCAACCATCTCCACTCCCCTCTATCTCTGGCTCTAATTCTCCACTCCTCCTAATCCTTCCAAGTCTCTCTTTACACAGTCCTCCCATCGCAGTCTAGGTCTTCCTCGCCTCCTTTTCCCCTCCACTCTCCAGGCATCTGCTTTCTTTGCCAGCTGTTCTCCTCCCATTCTCTCCACATCCCCAGCCCAATTCAGTCGACTCCTCACCAGTTTCTTCTTCTTAAGGCTTTCTTTTACTCCAGCCTCCTCTCTCAACTCCTTCTTCGCTTGTCACTTCTTTTCATTGCCACAATTTTACTAACCGTGTTGTTTTTGCAAACCTGTACCCTCTCCTGTTGTTTTTCTGTCATTGCCATAGTCCCTCTGCCATTTTGGTATGCTTAGGTCACACATAATAAGGCCGTCAGAGTAATGTTTGTGTTTCCGGTTACATGCACTAAAATGTTAGGTAGGAGAGATTTTCTTTCTTTTACTATTATCCTGGGGATACTTTTGAGTGGGTAGGTATTTGCGAATTTTGCAGGTAATTTATCTCTGAAGATATCACCCAAAATTTCTTCATAACAATATGAGAGACGCATATTTATGGTGTTTTTGCCAGCCGAAGATTTGGTCATAAGGCCGATTTATGTGTTTTTCTTGTGCTTTGAATCTATGCAGGCTTGCAAATAATTTAAATAAATGATGTATTTTCCTTGTCAGTGTCACTTTGTAAGTACTTCTAAGGTCAGCTACATTTAACACAGTCAGTCTAGTAATGGTTAATGCAAAAATGTTTTTGAAAGGCCTTATTGAGAGTCCAAAATTGTTTCATTATCCATATGAAATATCTGTCAGTATTGCTTTTAAGCATATTTACAGTTAAGATTGCTGATATTGACAGAATCAGTAGATAGTTTGCTACATTTATTTATCATCCTCTGGGAGAGTGGGTACTTTCAGCAACTTTACATTTGCAAGGTGATACTTCAGTTGTATTAACATTATTGATTGGTTATTTTCATATTGGCCTGGGGTACCTGGAGGCCAATATGATTATGAGCAATTCAAATTTGTTGTTGACAATTTGGCATACAATATCACAAGTATCTATGGGCGTTACATTTACCGTCTTGCTGACCTGTGACATATTGAACTGGCAATGACATGAATATAAAGTCCCGCAACTATTTGCCATGTGATGAAACAATCGCATGCCTGTATTAATGTGGGATGATATTTGTATTTACGCAAACATCATAATCTTCATGATGAACTCTGCCGATGCAGATCAACTCACCACAATGCAGATTCTGACTATGCGTCATGCAGCAATATGAGTGGAAAGGTGACGACATTATTAATCGTCCATGATGCGGTATTAAATTAATAACTTACACAGTCAGTTACAATATTACCTGCCTGCTCTTGAAACCTGCACCCCTTATGAACTATGACTGGAAGTTAACCGTTTTTTGGGGAATACACCAATGTATGACACTACCCTCTGAAGCACTTTTGTGTACTATCAAACATCTACAGTAAAACCTCAGTAATACGGCCACCTCGCAATTAACCCTTTAGACCTCAGAGTGTTTCAGTGTAAAGCCCCTGGTTCCTCAGAGAATTAGGTCACATTCTGAAAATTGTTGGGAGTGCTCGTTTTTGTGGCATAGCTCTTTTATTATTGAATTTCCATTATTGCAAGTTGCAACTATTTTAAAGGACTTGGAATGCTCTTCACACTGGGTGTAAATATGCTTTTGTATGAATAACAATAGTTGTCCATATCTCACTAGGCGTGCCAATATTTAGGTATTTCACTACATGTCATATTATGAGTCATAACTTTTTTATGCTTCATTTCTTACTGCTACAAGTTGTGTTTATTTGAAAGATAATTTAATTACTTACATTTTGGTATAAAACTTGTTATTATACCTAAAATATACGTTGCACATACTGGAATACAATGGAAGCATACTTGACAAATTTGTAAAGCTGAAATAAAATATGAGGTACATCACTGTATGGAGTCTACCTTAAATGCACACCATGTTGCATATGTTGCAGTGCTGTAATTTATGTGATACTAAAATGTAATTAAAACAATATTTTTGTACAACATATGTTATTGTATCATAAGTTTTTTGCCCAAACAATATGTGGTAAAACAAAACCCTGTCGGACAATAATTTCTACACCGAACATAATGATTGACTACTGTGTAACTTTTTTATGATCAATATTGTACTGCTACAACTTTATTTTATTATAAAGAGCAGATAAATGCCTACACAATGATACCTGCATTGTTAAATTCTGATGGCTAGAATGATATATACTTCATTACTGTGGAATGGGAGTGCCTGGTCACAGGCACATGTAGCAGCCTCGGTCAAAACAACAAGTGAACAACAGGACAGTCCCGCAAGTTACAACACTTACCAATCACGAAATAATACAACTACAACATCGTCATACAATGTCCTAATCGAAATATAAATAGCGCAAAAATAAGGAATACAGAATGCGGGACTGGTCTCGTAGCGTGTTTACAAAATGGGCGTGAACGACCAGCTTCCCTGACAACAACAACAACGATCGTCCAGCCGAAGTATCGAACAAAGTCGCATATAATTACATGAACATCGTCTGAATCACTTTCTTCGATATCACTGTCATCACAGACACACGACTTCTGCAGACAAACGACTAGGACCAACAGACGCCATTTTGTTCTCTCAGAAACTGGAGCAGCTTGGAAAAACGCATGAAACTTCGATAAGTTGAATAGCAACATACACCACAAATACCCACAATTCATTGCCAATATGTTAATGAGACATTTTGAATGTGTTTCAAAAGTATCCTCCAGAGTGCGCCTCTGGAATAGATGAAGCTACGAAGGTAATCTTTTCGGGCGGGTTTGGCCGACTTGAGGAGTCGGAACTCGGGCGGGTTTGGCCGACTTGAGGTCTAATGGGTTAAGGTACCCTGTGACAGTCGCAGATCATTTTTGTAACAGTATCATCATCATCGTCGTTTAGAGGCGGTGTTTCCAGGCTCTGCTGGGTTCGCCTTTCTTCCAATTGCCCTCTTCCACTTGACACGGTCCCGTGCATCACGATGGTCGATACCCATCAGATTCAAGACTGCAGACACGGAGTTCTGCCAGGTCTTCCTTGGTCTGCCGACAGTAAAGTGTAGGAAATTAGCCCCGTTAATATGGTCACCTCGCTATTCAGGTCAATTTTGTCCAGTCCCGAGTATGTATACCTGAGATTAACCGTTAAAATAGTGTTACCTGGCAATCTGAATAAATCTGATATTGAAGTTGCTGTTTCTTTCAGGCAAACTGACCCACTTTGGCGACGTCTTGTCGAAACAACCCGTTATGTTCGTGAGGCTGAATTTGTCAACCGCCGTCCAGCAGAATTTCTCGGCTGCTTTCACCAGCACTACTGCAGGTAAGTTGTGTCCAGCTCCATTGACCACTAGGACAGTCCACAGGTACCGTATTTGACCCATTAAGCGCATATACCCTGATAAGCGCACTCCCTCATTTTTAATCCTTTGGGCCGAAGGTCCAACGGACTATTGCCTTCACTCTGCGTGCGCCGTTAGCTGCCGTATCTCGGAAACCGTTCAGCAACCTCTAATTTTGTATAGACATATCTTAGGGCACTGCCACTATGCACGAGAAATCTGTATTTGATTGAATCATTCTAAGGGCTCCCTAGGGCCTCCAAGGACCCCAAAACTGGTGAAAATGTAACATTTTGCCTATTTTTTCAAAAACTGTTGAGCAACTTTTTCTTTAATTTTGTATATACATTTCTTGTGGTAGTGTCACTGTACACAAGAAATCTGTATTTCATTGAATCATTCTAAGGGCACCTAGTGACCCCCCAAAAAGGACCCCAAAACTGGTAAATTTTCAAATTTTGCATATTTTTTCAAAAACTCTTAAGTAACTTTTTCTTTAATTTTGCTTAGACATTTCATATGGTAGTGCCACTATACACAAGAAATCTGTATTTGATTGAATCATTCTAAGGGCATCAAAGGTCCCCTAAAATGCTAAATTTGCTAACTAAATTGTCTGCAGCAGCAGCAGATCTATCATGCGTCCAGTCCTTTTGTTCAACTAATCCCTTTTCCTACAACATCTGTCACACCTCACTGTGGCTGCCTGATGGGAGCTGTGACTAATCTGTAATTGGTAACTGGCAACTGCTTGTGTCAATAGACAGCTCACTAGACCCCTGGACAGTTGTGCCTATATTCTAAAGGGTCATCCTGAAACAACCAAATGTCAACCATTAGTAGAGTTGACATAGTTCCGTTATACACAAGAAATCTGTATTTGATTGAATTATTCTAGTATCATCAGCATATAGTAGAACATACATTTGCAAGAAAATGTCTACATCATCATCACTAAGGTTGTAAATTTCACCAGCTGCCATGTCAAGTCCCTTATAATTATGACTAACAGTGTTCAAAATCATTCAGGTAAATAGCAAATAACAAAGGAGACAAGTTTTCTCCTTGTGGTAACTCTACATGACATGAGAAGAACGCTGACATAGCCCCCCAAAATGCAAAATGTTTACACTATCTAATGATGTGGTTTTGAGAAGGGCCCTTGAGACTATCCCCAAACAGTAGATTTTGTGTATTGTGCCAGAAACAGAACACAATTCCCCTTCCCAAAACATCTGTCATATGCGGAGTCTGTGTCTTGCATGGAAAACTATTTTGTGCAGTTGTTTTATATAAGCAGGAAGTTTGTGAAATTAGTTATTCTTAGGCCACAGAAAAGTAATTCCCGGTTTCTCATCGATGCATGTATTTAAAAATATGTGCCACAACATTTTATTTTCTATTATAAATATTCCTCTAAATGCAAGACGTGGTGCAATAAGTGAACAGTAAACATGTCAACATTTTACTTCCATCAATGGGGGTACTGTACTAAGTACTACTGTAAAAGAAAAGGACTTAGGGTGAGCCATTAGTGCTGATATGAAGGTTTCAGAGCAGTGCGGAATTGCAGCTTCAAAGGGAAATCAAATCCTTGGATTAATTAGGCGAAATATAACGTATAAGGAAAAAGAGCTAATAATAATAACAATAGTTAGGCCTCATTTAGAATATTGTATACAAGCGTGGAGGCCTTATCGCAGGAAGGACATAGATATGCTAGAAAGACTGCAGAGGAGAGCAACTAAAATGATACCAAAACTGAGGGATCTTAGTTACGAAATACGCCCAAAAAAATGCGATTTAACAACACTAGAGACCAGGAGATTGAGAGGAGATCAGATAGAAGTGTTTAAAATATTGAATGGTTATGAAAATATTGATAGAAATATTTTTTTTTCAATTAAGAAAGATAGAAGGACTAGAGGACATGAAGTTACATTAGCAAAGGAGCAGAGTAGATTAGATATAAGAAAGTTTTCATTTTCACAAAGGACTGTAAATGAATGGAACAGATTATCTGCTGATTGTGTGGGTGCTAGTAGCGTGAATATGTTTAAAAATAAAATCGACACATACCTCAGACGGGCGGGATACACATAGATAAAAGGGTCGGACTCTTGATAAGCCAAAGGGCTTCCTTGTCCACCTGCCATCTAGAGTTAATTCTCTGGGTGGCAATCTTGTTAAATCTTGTTAACCCTTAATGATCTGTAACTATGATTCACCAAAAAAATTTGATTAATAATTACCTACAGGGTTGTTTGATTTCTGTCGGGCAGAAATAGTTTCTGAAACGGCAACAATAGGAAATACATGCCATTGATAGGCAAACGTGTTCTTTTTATATAAAACGTCAGTTTCTTTCTGTACTTGTCTAAGTATGATAACCATTTGTCTGCCCTGCTCATAATAAACAAGAAACATCACATTAATGGTAAAAGGAAGATCACTGCCACTTAACTTGTGGATTATTATTATTATAAAACTGCTCTGCTACTGCTTGGTGGACAGTTAATTAGTGGCTCAAGTTCAAATACATCAGGACGTTTTTCACACCTGCATGGTAGTTCAGGCTCAGTAGTGTGCTGGCAGCCACCAAACCTATAGACTTGTATGAAAAGGATAGTTGGCAGAACTAACTTCAAAGCACCATTGCATCCATTTAGCCAAGTAGCAGTCACACTGTCAGAGTGTCTGCTGCTATTTTTGTAAATATAGGCTTAATGATCCCAATACACCAATCTGTTGGCACAATGTCAGATAATAGAACTAGGTTAAACATCTTAACAATAACTATAATTAGTTCTGTGGGGCTGTTTTTAAGTATTAATTTATAACATTATCAATACCACATGCCTTTTTGTTTTTGAGTTTTTTGATTTGCATTAGTATGTCATCTTGTATGAATGATCTGTTTATGTGTAATGGCCCCCAAAAAGGATCCCAAAACTGGTAAATTTTCACATTTTGCCTTTTTTTCCAAAACTGTTCAGTAACTTTTTCTCTAATTTTTCATAGACATTTCATGTGGTAGTGCCACTATACACAATAAATCTGTATTTGATTGAATCATTGTAAGGGCACCAAAGGTCCCCTAAAATGCTAATTTTGCTAACTAAAATTAATTGTCTACCTCAGAGTATCTATATTTATAACTTGTTGTGTATTACACCCAGCTGTGGAGATAAGATTCTCTGCCTGCTATTGTTTGATGGAAACTGTGACTAATGTGTAATTGGTCACTGGCAGTAGCTTGTGTCAACAGACAGCATTAAGCCACTACACCTGTAGACCCCTGTTAAACTGGACAGTTGCCTGTAGGTTTTAAACTGTGTCAAACAGTGAGTCTACCTTTTGCTCTCAGATAATCTGTCCTCTTAGTTTTACACATGAAGACATAATCTGGCATAACTTGATAAGTCTTTGTAGCAGCACGTTTGTACTTCCAGTGTATCATTGTAACATAACATACATATTACATACTGTGTGCCACATTTGAATGTCATGCATGTAATATTTCCATGCAATCCATTTGCATATATAATGTAAAACTTTAACAGCCGTTTTCTTCATTTTCACTTTTTGATCCCTACCATGTTCAATGCTCCAAAACTTTGCCAATTTTTGTTGCAGTCACAATTTTTGAAACCGTGTAAAGCACCCTACCAAACCTTTACAAGAATGTAGGAAAACAATGTTACAATTTTTCCGACTTGTCACTCATTTGGTCAGCCAGGGTCACATATAGACGTATTAGTCCAAAGGACTTCAGGGCCACTTGGCCCATTTTTAGTCCTTTGGCCGAAGGTCCAAGGGACTATTTCCATCACTCTGCGTCCGCCGTCCGCTGTCCACCGTTAGCTGCCGTATCTCAGAAGCCGTTCAGCAATGTTTTCTCTAATTTTACACAGACATATCTTAGGGCACTGCCACTATGCACGAGAAATCTGTATTTGATTGAATCATTTTAAGGGCTCCCAAGGGCCTCCAAGGACCCCAAAACTGGTGAAAATGTTACATTTTGCCTATTTTTTCAAAAACTGTTCAGCAACTTTTTTTCTAACTTTGCATATATGCATCTTAAGGTGCTGCCACCATATGCAAGAAATCTGTATTTGATTGAATCATTCTAAGGGCACCTAAGGGGCCCCCAAAGTGCAAAAGTTTAACATTATCTAGTGATGTGGTTTTGAGAAGGGCCCTTGAGACCACCCCCAACAGTAGATGTTGTGTAATGTGCCAGAAAGTCAAAAGCTGTGACTAATTTCTACAGCCTAGGCCATTGAGACCTTGACTAATCTTTAATTGGTCACAGCACCCAGGCAGAGTAGACACACTTGACCCCTGTTAGACTGAACAGTTGCCTAACACTTTTAAAATGTATCTTCAAAACTATTGATTTTCTATAATTGCAAGTTGTGTTTATTTTGATGTTCATTTAATTATTGTAAAATGTTGTGACTGTGGTGTCTATTGGTTAAAGATGTATTGTCTGTAGAAACCTGTAGGTGACAAACATAGAAAATTAATATTCTGTCACCTGTAGGTGACAAACATAGAAAATTAATATTCCGACAACTATAGAGTGAAATATCCGACACTTTATTTATATCAAATGCATTCTACTGTTCTGTTTACGCTTGCCATGCCTTGTGTAGACATGGTACTGTGTAAATAAATTGTATCAATATAGACTAATAATTACAGATTCACAATATAGTTGACACCTGAAACAACCAAATGTCAACCATTAGAAGAGTTGACATAGTTAAGGCACAATAAAGCCTTTTGTGTCAAGACAAATACAATTCAACCAATACCCCTATCTGAACACTGCCTGTTCTTCACCTATTACATTCGCTTTGTTTAGGTATGTGGTTCTTTTTATAGAAAATTTTAGTTTCTTTCTGTACCTGTCTACGTATGATAACCATTTGTCTGCCTTGCTCACAGTAAACATCACTTGAATGATAAAAGGAAGATCACTGCCACTTAACTTGTGGATTATTATTATTATTATAAAACTGCTCTGCTACTGCTTGGTGGACAGTTAATTAGTGGATCAAGTTCAAATACATCAGCACGTTTTTCACACCTGCATGGTAGTTTAGGCTCAGTAGTGTGCTGGAAGCTACTAAACCTATAGGCTTGTGTGAAAAGTATAGTTGGCAGAAGAACTAACTTCAAAGCACCATTGCATCCATTTAGCCAGGCAGCAGTCACACTGTCCCAGTGTCTGCTGTTATGTTTATATAATAATTATATAGGCTTAATGATCCCAATACACCAATCTGTTGGCACAATGTCAGATAATGGAACTAGGTTAAACATCTTAACAATAACTATAATTAGGTCTGTGGAGCTGTTTTTTTCAGTGAACAGTAAACATGTAAACTTTTTACTTCCATCATAACCCTTAATGATCTGTAACTATGATTCACCAAAAAACATTTGATTAATAATTACCTACAGGGTTGTTTGATTTATGCCGGGCAGAAACTGTGTCAGCCCGGCAGAAACAGCAACAATAGGAAATACATGCCATTGATAGGCAAACGTGTTCTTTTTATAGAAAATTTAAGTTTCTTTCTGTACCTGTCTACATATGATAACCATTTGTCCGA
This sequence comes from Paraescarpia echinospica, assembly GCA_020002185.1. Classification (NCBI taxonomy): domain Eukaryota; kingdom Metazoa; phylum Annelida; class Polychaeta; order Sabellida; family Siboglinidae; genus Paraescarpia; species Paraescarpia echinospica. The sequence goes on along the minus strand of CM034540.1, from coordinate 47,829,398 downwards.
CCTGCTCACAATAAACATCACATTAATGATAAAAGGAAGATCACTGCCACTTAACTTGTGGATTATTATTATTATAAAACTGCTCTGCTACTGCTTGGTGGACACTAAGCTGCAACTGTCTTTGAGTTTGTTTACATTTTGACAAACTACTATTATATAGCACTAATTTTTGAATGAATCACATTTTGAGAATGCATGTCATTGTTTGCGGTGTAACTTTTGTATGCTTCATTTTCTGCTGCTACAAGTTGCATTCATCTGAAAGATTATTCAATTACCTATCCAATGATAATACATATGTTGTGGTGTTAGAAATATATAGCTTTGGTATATTGTACACGAGGGTTGTGATAGGAAACTATTGGACATTTCGACAGTGCAGAGAGACAGTACGAGATGTGTCACTCAGTATATGAAGTGTGACTTTCAGATACTTCATTTTGTAGTGCTATGGATTATGATGGGCCTCTCCATTAGCTCCCTATATATTTGTAAGTTAGGTGAGTAACACCTTCGAAGTTCTGACAGCAGGACACCGCCTTCGGTGAAGTCGAGACAAACGTTTTACAAAGGCTTCAATTTCAAACGGTCTATCACCGTCCAGCTGACCCATTTTTACTTTTTGACCCCTACCATGTTCAATGCTCCATAACTTCGCCAATTTTTGTAGCAGTCATAATTTTTGAAACCGTGTAAAGCACCCTACCCAACCTTTACAAGAATGTAAGAAAACAATGTTACAATTTTTCCGACTTATCACTCATTTGGTCAGGGGGTCACATATAGACGTATTATTCCAAAGGACTTCAGGGCCACTTGGCCCATTTTTAATCAGTGATGTTATTCTTTCAAGTCTGTAAGTCGTTCTTCTTATATGTCATTCTTTTGTTGTGTAGCCTTGTTTCCAACTGTGTTATCTCGAAGCATGAACTCAACAAGAAAAACTAAGAAAGTGGGAGTTGAAACGAGATTTAAGAAATTTTTCAGTCAATTATTTAATAAGATTACCACCCAGCACAAAACTCCCAGAATGCATGTGGACAAGCAAGCCACCATTTGTGTAATCTATGTGATCTTCTGAGGTATTTATTAACATTGTTTTTAGGTATTCATGCTGTTGTGATGCAGGTAGTGTTGCATGTTTATTAGATTACAGAACAGAAATGTTCATTGTTTTGACTACAATTCTTGTTTTCGTATTCAAAGGTTAATTTATTTGTTCAGACTTTTCCCACTTTTAACACAATAGCCTCATCACTGTCAGGCACCGATGAAGCCATACGTATAAATTATAGTCAAAAGTAAATTACTCTTTGGATATGAAAATACGAAATGTGTTCAGTTACATGTTTATTTCTTCAGATTGTACGAATACACTGAACATTACATCACTAACAACCATCACGAGTCCTGACTACCCAAACAACTACCCAGCCAACCTGAACTGTCGTTGGGTCATCCAAAGCCCGACAAACACAACTATCAAAGTGGCCTTCGTCAACTTCCGACTGGCAGACTCCTATGATCATGTGATCCTGGTCGATGGTGATGCGAAGATAGACCGATCTTTCGGGGTCTATAACAAGCTCAGTCCTCCAGGTATGTTCAAAACACATTTTGTCTGCATGTTATAACCTATACAGTAGTCCCTCTCTTCAGCGGATCCTCTGACGAGGGGACACCCGCTATGTCGGGACAGTTTATCAATGTACAGACCGTTTTGCCATGTTAATGTCCCTCTGATGAGGGGACACCTCGTGTACGCGGACAGCAGACAGGATATTTTGGTTATATGTCCCTCCTAAGACAGACAGTATTCATTAATTCAAAGATGTTTTTCCAAATTTGTTTAGAAAATGGCAGACATACAGTTTGGTGTGTGTCAATGGTAACACCAAGGACACGTGTACCCGTAACAACGAGCTTGTCTTCCTTGCTGTAATCGTTGTGTTTGTCCAAACTACTTAAGAGTTCCTATGATTATGGTTTGTAAACTTTAGGCAGAGTCAATATGGAGGAAGGTATTGTTAATTTTGTGCTGTTGTCAATCACGTTTGCTGCTGGCGATGCCATGATGGCTTCCCCGTTCGCGCCTCCAGCCCCAGTCATGGCTTCGGCTTGGCATCACCTTTTCGTCTTGTAAACTGCAATTAAGATTCACAAATACAGTGTATAAAAGGTTCACCTCAATTGTTTTCAATGTAGCCCAACATTAAGCCTAAACTTAGGTGAAATAATAAACAAGCATCATCAAAATTAATTATGCTGCACTACGTCAAACGGCAAATATTACCAGTGCCTGGAAAAGATGAACTGGTTGCCAGCGTATGAAATGGTGGAACGCATTATCAAGTGACGCACAATTTGTGCATTAATGAATCTTTCGAAATTGGATGTAAAATGAAGTGAGACAATTAATGATTGTACCCGTTACCGGTTTTAATATTTAATTAACGTTCACACTGCATGTAGCAACTGATTTAAATATTCGGTTGATCATTTCCAGGTTATTATTTTAGCCGGTAGGTGGCAACCAAATTTGTCAACTTGCGAATTACTTACGAAGTATTTTAGCTAAAGAATATCTAAATCATTCGAGAATACCAATTTGTAAAATGCTGTAACGGAGATGTTTTGTTCAACATTTTTGATTGAATGCTGCCATACGTGCAGCAAATTCTACTGCAACGCCGGGCCGATACCGTTGCGTAGGCTAGTGGCAGTGAGTGAGTGACCAGTGCGCATTTGAGAACAATCTCAGATCGACAGAGGGAGTCGGGCGGACGGTGCCGGGCGTGCGATATGACTTCATGACCAACTGTTTATTTTGTAATACATCACAGTAATAATATAACATATATATATATATATAGTGCTTAATTCCTATCAGTCAATGCGTTGACATATTGCCACACCTTTACCATGTGTCGGTTGTATTGGTCTGAACTCCGGCACTAAGATGCCTGCCCTCCGATGAGCGGACACCCGCCATGTCGGGACACTTATACTTGGATACAGATGTGTCTGCTGAAGATAGGAACTACTGTATAGTGTACTTTGTTTATGTTGATATGTAGAATGTTTCCCTATCGCAAATGTGCTTATACTCAAATGGTTGAATATGTTCTAGGTCTTTTAGAATAACGTTTGTGTTTCTTGTTACATGTCTGCAAATGTTACGGTAGGTAGGACAACTTTCTTTTTTATATTACATATATTTTTCTGGAGAGAAATAGTTTATGGTAGATAGGATTCTGACTACATTCTTTGTAAGCTACTGTTGTGAAGAAGTCACCCATAATTTCTTATGACCAATAGTAGGAAAACACATTTCTGGTATTTTTGTTGCTTGAGATTTGGTTTGGCAGCAAACGTTTTTTATCTTATGCCTGGATTTATACAGTGTTGCACTAAAGTATTTCTTTGTCAGATTGTCTAGGGTCATCTACATTTAACAGGGTCAGTTGAGTAATCGGGAACACAGATAATATTCAGGAAGGTTTTTGTTATTAAATTTCTTTTTTATCTATGCATTAATTCTTGAGAATGTTTTATTATGCTAAGCTGCAGCCAATGTCCAGTATGACATTGTGATGTATTTTATAGACAGTCACTTGTGCTATGCTGCAGCTAGTGTCTGGTGTGACATTGTGCAATGTGTGTTTATGCAAAGTCACATGTGGTAAGCTGCAGCCGGTGTCCGGTGTGACATTGTGGCATGTGCATTTACAGGAAATCACTTCTGCTAAGCTTCAGCCAGTATCCAGTGTAAAATTGTGCAATGTTCGTTTATGCTAAGCCGCAGCCTATGTCGAGTGTAAAAAACATGATAACGTGGTTCTGCGGCCATCACGTTTTCAAAAAATTATTTAAGATGGCGGATGCACATATACGAGACAACCGTGTTACCATGTAATGTGCGATGTGCAGAATTTATTTGTGCTAATCTGCAGGCGGTGTGCGGTGTGACATTGTGATATGTTTGTTTACAGGAAGTCACTTGTGCAAAGCTGCAGCCAGTGTGCAGTGTGACATTGTGATATGTGTGTTTGCAGGCAGTAACTTCTTCCTGACCAGTGGCAACAATTTGTGGCTGCACTTTGGTACGGACGAATCACTCAGTGCTGCCGGATTCAACCTCACCGTGGAGCCTCTTGGTAAGTTCCTCTTCCTTTAGCATACATTCTCACAAAATGTCATTATTGTTTCATTAATTGTGTCTTATTTACTTAATGATGTGGCTGTCTTACTCAAGCGAGATAGTGGCATAGTGGTTATAACATTGGACTTTCAATTGAGAAAATCAGGAATAAAATCTTGTTGCTGGTTTGAAGCTTGTGCAGTTGTGTTCACTCCACCTTGCCTCAGTTCACCCAGCTGTATAAATGAGCACCTGATCACTGCTGGGGTGATATGTGTTTGCAGGTTTTTTTATATTGTTGACCACATGTTTGAATTCGTTTCTAGTGTAATTCTGTCCACTGGTGCCAAAATTTGGGAATGTGTTCATTTTATTCTCTGACAAAGGTACTGGTTAATACACCTGAATACCCAGTGGGCACTAATGAAACAGTTTTCTTTTCTAGACTATGGAGGAAGATTTGTGGATAAAGGCATCATTAAGCTTGCTCCGACAGATGACGTGCAAAGCTCTAAGCCGGTCTATTTCCAGCTGACAGTCCCGGCTACTCATCAGGTATCTGGGGCGAATAAACTAAAACTAAACTGACACATTTATTGAAAATATTGCTTCTTTTGGTGGTGTCATATTAGTTAATAATAGGAGACGGGGACGACCAAGACCGAGATGGGAGAATTGTGTAAAGAGAGATTTGGAGGCATTTGGAGAGGAGTTGAGAACGAGAGTGAAAGATAGAGTGATCTGGCATTGTCATCTTGATCACCTTTTTCCTCATTCCCTCCTAAGTCCCTATCCCACCAAAAATACTCTTCACAGTCCTCCCATCTCCGTTATACTTGTCCTAATTCTTAAAAGTGAATACAATTACTTTATGGACAATGTATGCATTTATTTACACTGATTTGCATACATATTAGGTTAGAATTTTGTTTAATAAAGTAAAAATCAAAGTATATATAGTTAATGAATTACCAGAACAAAGGTATAGTATATGTATAAATATGTATTATTTTTATTACAAAATGATGTCGCTTTGTGTGTATGCTTCAATAAATTGAGCTAGTGATGTTTTTTAATTGTGCTCTGTAGGAGATACTTGTGTATTGCAGGTGTACCTTAACTTCAGTGAGATGGATCTGACGAATTCCACCGCAACAGTCACATGTTACAACTCCCTCAGTGAAGACAGTGCTGCCATCATTGCTAGATTCAGGTAATGTTTGTTCAGATTGTCCTTAGAGTCATAAAAGTTCTAAGTTCACTTTATAGCCATCAGTGTGTCTTTAAAATAGGAATTTTTAAAGAAGCGCACACACACACTCGCTAACTAACACGAATGTTAAAACAAACTCTCATAACTCTCCCATAATTTCTGGGAGTTTCCTTGATTTTGGGAGTATCTTCCGATCTACCGGAATACAGGCAAATCTCCCGGATTTTTGCTGAAAGTCTCCAACAGCACCCCCCGTCTTAAAGACAGCGGGAGACATGCTGAACTGCTGAAGTTCCAGCGAGAATTCTCCAACAGCACCTCCTCCCTCATCTTCCTATGTTAAGATTATAATAATGACATGGGAAGCATGCTGAACTGCTGTTGAATCTCCCGGAATTCATAAAAAAGTTAGCAGGTATAAAATGCTCATACAAACACACACACACACACACACACACACACACACACACACACACACACACACACATGCTATCTTGATTCTAGTTAGATATTTAACTGTGTGTGTGTCTGTCTCTCAGTAACGCATCAGGAGTTCTGCCCCTGCCTGTCTATTCCTCTGGCAACAATCTGCTGGTGGTCGCGTCCAACTTCTTCCTCAACGACTCACGCACGCAGGAGATGCCTCATTTCAATGCTTCCTTCACCGCCGTGCCACAAGGTTAGTATTACACCAATATCCAGTAGCACTCTTTAATACCATATTCGTTCTTTTAAAGAGAGCACATTGTAAAGTGCCTTGAGGCTTGAGTAGTCCTGAGGACTGGATACTGTGCTATATAAGAACTTACATTTTTACTTTACAAGATTTATGATCACAAAGCTGATAAGAAAAAAATGTATTAGCAATGGTAAATCCATTGATGCAATAAACAACATAAGTCCAATGTAGCAGAGAATCGAAATTGGCCAAATGAATTATGTTTATTTATTGTTGGACTGCTTATCGTGCAGCCAATTTGGGAATGACATTAAGGTGGCTGGATCAGCTATTATATGCTTCTTTTGAATTAATAATTTCTAATATAAGTTTTGAAGATAAGCTAACCATTTTTTCTCAGAGTTTGCCTAAGACACTAAACAATACTACAGACCAAAAAGAATTGATTTTTTATGTTGTTTAGAGATATTTAAAGACAAAAAATAGGTCAAAAATCACCCTAAAATGGCATTTTATTTCATTTTGAGAAACTCCCCAAAAGAAAAATTTGTATGGTTGTAAGTACAAACATGTTATTGACATTCACACGGGTTATTTTTGTAAACAAATGCATCAGTTTGATACAGCTTCATAAACATTTTGCTACAATATTGATTGAAAGACAGCAAAAATCCGTACTGTATTTTTGGCACGACCCCTTCACCAAACATAAAACCATCGTGTGCAATTTTGGGTAAACACAAGTCGAGTTCATATGCCAAGTTATGGCTTTGTAAGTATTGTAGTTTTTATAAAAAGTTACATTAAGTAATACTTCCTGGTTGTTACTGATAATATAAGTGTCACCAGATGCTTGTTTTTTGCTTAGGAATGTGACTTTTTACTTGCATGTGGCTTATTTCAACACGATTTGACAGACACTTCTATTACTGAGATTTCCCCTCAAGGTTTTCCCGCAAAGTTGTCTCATGATATTGTGTTATGAAGGGCCCAGTGTTGAACTTGTTGTGGTAGACAAGATTGATTGACACCTGCTGGGGTCAGTCACATGTCATTGCAACTGGCGGTGGAGGTCGGGCATTATCGGAGAATAAACAAAACTACTGCCAGTATTTGGTGATTTGACAGTGTGATGCATTTAGGTAATTATAATACAACAACATAGTGGCATGAGAATAACCAGACTATATGATCTGCATTCATGGTGAACGAATTGTTGTTTGAACTGGGCTGACGCACACGTGATCATCACTATGGAAACATCGTCAGTTTCCAAGAATCTGAAAAGGGACTTTCCACAGACACACTAAAAATACTAGTTTTTAAAGGACGGATTGGTGATATATGGCGATAGTGCCTTGGTTTTTTTAATAGTACACATGTTCATACTAAGACCTACTAATGTCCTATGAAGAGAAAAATAAAGAAATCAACTGACATGTTACCCGGCCCAGCTACCTTAATAGGAATGTGAACTCTAAAATCCAAACCTGATATGACACTGAACCCTTGTACAGTGTCACCCTTCCGGTTTCTCAGATCCCAAATTCCTACAATCTTGACAATAACAATATACATGATTCGTCCCCACCTTATAATGCACTAAAAACCACTACACGTATAAACGTAAGATGTCAAGAATACATACATTCCCCACCTAAAACACAAATTCTACTTAGCAAGGTGGGGCTAATTCGCCACAAGGTCACCAAAAACACTGACCACCCCACCGCATTCCCTGAAGTATTGGTGTGACTAACAATCAGTAGTAACTATTTCAGTTGAAGTAAATGTACCATCTAAAAAACCTACTTGAGTAAAAAGTAAAACTACTTTCCAAAAATACTTGAAGTAAAAGTAGAACAGAAAGATTTTTTGTCAGACAAATAGGCATACATGATAGCATCAACGAACAAAAAAATGAAGGCTGTGTGAAAATAATTATTGTTATGTCCAACGTATCTGAATAATGTATGAATAATGTTCTATAGAAATCTCTATTTTATGTTTTTGCAAATTCATGGGGCACTTATGAAGCTTATTAAGATTTAACAAGATTTAACAAGATTGCCATCCAGAAAATTACTCTGGATGGCAGGTGGACAAGGAAGCCTTTTGGCTTATCGAGAGTCCAATAGTTTTTATCTACATGTATCCCGCCCTTTTAAGGTGTGTGTCGATTTTATTTTTAAACATATTCACGTTACTAGCACCAACACAATCAGGAGATAATCTGTTCCATTCATTTACAGTCCTTTGTGAGAATGAGAACTTTCTTATATCTAATCTACACTGCTCCTTTACTAATGTAGCTTCATGTCCTCTGGTCCTTCTATCTTTCTTAACTGAGAAAAAAATGTTTATCAATATTTTCATAACCATTCAATATTTTAAACACTTCTATGTGATCTCCTCTCAATCTCCTGGTCTCTAGTGTTGTTAAACCACATTCTTTTAGGCGTATTTCGTAACTAAGATCCCTCAGATTTGGTATCATTTTAGTCGCTCTCCTCTGTACTCTTTCTAGCATATCTATGTCCTTCTTGCGATATGGCCTCCATGCTTGTATACAATATTCTAAATGAGGCCTCACTATTGTTTTGTACAGCGGTACTATTAATTCTTTTTTCTTATACTCTATATTTCGCCTAATTAATCCAAGGATTTGATTTCCCTTTGAAGCTGCAATTCCGCACTGCTCTGACACCTTCATATCAGCACTAATGGTTAACCCTAAGTCCTTTTCTTTTACAGTAGTACTTAGAACAGTACCCCCCATTTTATATTTTACCTCTTCATTCCCATGACCTGTGTGGAGGCATTTACATTTCCAAAAATTGAACAGCATTTGCCACTTTTCAGACCATTTGATCAACCTGTCAAGATCATCTTGTAAATGCTGTCTGTCTCCATCACTTTTAATCCTTCTAAACACTTTTGTATCATCCGCAAATTTCAACACCTTGCTTGTTATTTCATCATCCAAATCGTTGATATATATTAAGAATAATATAGGTCCTAGTACTGATCCCTGTGGTACCCCACTCAATACCGATTTCCAGTTTGAAGCCTCCCCATCAACTACTACACGTTGTCTTCTGTCATTCAGCCATTTTTCTATCCAGTTTATTATACCATTTCCTATGCCATGGGCCTTTAGCTTAAGGAGTAATCTTTGATGTGGTACTTTGTCGAAAGCTTTTTGAAAATCTAAATAGATGATATCTACTGGTGATCCCTCATCTACCCACCTAGTGATGTCTTCCAAAAAACATAACATATTTGTTAAGCATGACCTCGCTTTTAAAAACCCATGTTGAGATGGGTTTATCAAGTTATGTTTAACAAGAAAATCCACCATGTGATCTTTAATTAGTCTTTCTAATAATTTGCAAATCACTGATGTTAAACTCACTGGTCTATAGTTCTCTGACTTGTTTCTCGAACCTTTTTAAATAACGGTATAATGTTTGCCTCTTTCCATTCTAAAGGAACCACTCCCTCTTCTAATGACAAATTGAAAACTGTTGCAAGCGGTACGCTAATTTGTTCTACAATTTCCAATAGTAGTTTGGGCGGAATCCCGTCCACTCCAGGTGATTTATTATCCTTCATAGCCTTTATTTTCTTAGCTACCATTTCCGAGGTTACAACTAACTGTCCTAAATAGTCTGAATCTGCCCCTTGAACTTAGCCTCTGGTACTGGCAGTGAACTAATATCTTCCATGGTAAACACTGAACTAAAATACTCATTCAGGTCTTCTGCCATTAAGAATCCCTGTGATATTGTATTTCCAGCACTATCTTCTAGAGGACCGACCTTATCCTGAACTTTCTGTTTGCTTCGAATATACGCATAAAAACTCTTACTGTCATGTTTTATATTACTAGCTAATTTTTTTCATAGCTTCTCTTTGAATTTCTAATTTCAGCTGTAGCTTGATTAAGTGCTTCTTTATAAATGTTGTAGTCTTCATCATTTGCAGTACATCTATATGACTTCCACATCATTTGTTTATACTTAATTTTTCTAATGGCTTCTTTCGATAAGTGTTTCTTTTTAGACCGTTTCCCTTGTTTTTTGAAAGGTACAAATTTATCGACCATGCACTTAATTTCACTATTTAAGATATTCCAGCATTCGGTTGCTGTCTTATTCTTCAGTGTGCTATTCCAGTCTATCTTTGCTAAATATTTCCTCATGTCCTTATACCTTCCTTTGTGGAAATTTCTCCTATACTGCTTTTTACTATTCCTTTCTGATTTTACTTTGATGGTAAATGTATCTGGTTGTGATCACTACTCCCCAGTGGCTCACATATCTTGACATTGTCAACTAATTCTTTCTGTGAGGACAAAACTAAGTCTAACACATTCTCTCCCCTGGTTGGTTCTAGCACATGTTGAGAAAGGAAACTATCTTGTACTAAAACTAAAAACTTGTGGTCCTCACTCCCCATACTCTGTAGAGATTTCCATTGTATATGCCCATGGTTAAAGTCCCCCATAATAATACAGTTCCGTTTGCTTACTTCCTTTATAGCGTTTTGTATTTTTTCATTCTCTTCTATGCTTATGTTTGGACTTCGATAAACTAACCCAACTGTTAACGTTGAGTTTCCTGTAACTATGTTACACCAAACAGCTTCTTCACAATCTTCTTCTCTTTCTAATTTTATTCCATAAGCCTGGATAGATTCTTTAATATATAAAATAACTCCACCTCCCTTTCTTCCTATTCTATCTTTCCTAAACATTACATATCCTGTTAGTCCCAATTCGGCATCTGATATACCAGTGGTGGCCCACGATTCGATTATACCTATTATGTGAGGGTCAATATCTTCTACCATAATGTTTAGTTCACTTCTTTTGTTTACTATGCTCCTTGCATTTAAACAAATGCATTTATATCCTGATTCAGAACAGTTTTCCAGGCTGTTCTTTGCCGATTTATTTCTGCTGTCTTTATCTATGCCTCCAGTTTCAGGCTTCTCTGTGAATCCCCCCTGCGAATCTAGTTTAAATAGATGCAGCCTGTCCCACTGTCAACAGATTGCAGCAAGTTCTCTGAGAAAACTGCTGCCCCTTTCCACTTAGATGAAGGCCATCTCTCATGTACATATCTTCCCTCCCAACAAAGTATCCCCATAAATCTACGAATCCCACCCCCTCTTCTTTACACATCTGCTCAACTAGTGCGTTGATCGCCATCCTCTTGCAGTTTCTATATGTCGGCCCCCTTCCTCCCATTACTGGCAAAATTCCTGAGAGGATAATCTGTTCTACTCTTGTCTTCTTTAACTTCTTCACTAACTGTCTGTACTTCTGAACTATCCCAGTTGTTCCCTCCCTCTCTGCGTTATTTGTCCCTACATGTACTAGTATAGACCCTCCCTTGCCATGCCCCAGTACCTTCTCTACCCTTTCAGTTACATGTTCTATCCTAGCCCCCGGTAGACAAACAACGACGTCCTCCCCCTCGCTTAGAGTCTTATCTGTCTTTCTCATAATCGAATCGCCCATAAACACCCTCTCTTTCCTCATTGCCCCCTCAATCACTGCCTCAGTGTAGCTCTTTCTACGGTTTGCATCTGTCTGGTTGTAATCTTGTTCCCCTGTCTTCTGCTCTCCCGTCACAATCTCGTCCGTTCCATTCTTTCCTGACGCTGTTTCTCTTGTCACCTTTCTTCCTGTCATCGTCCCTCCCGACTTCTCTTCTGTCACATGTACTCTCACTTCCTTTCTTCCCGTCATCTTTCCTCCCATTGCATTTCCTTCTCTCCTCTCCCGTCTCTTTTTCCCTCCTACCTCTTTCTCTACGGTCACTTTCTCTCCTGCCACCTTCACACCTGTCACATTTCCTGCCGTCGATCCTCCACTTTCTTCCCCTCCGATCACCTTCCCTCCTCTCAGTCTCCTTTCCTCGGTCTTGTTGCCACTACTCTGCTCCTTCAGTCTCACAGTATTCCCAACTTTATCCCTGTCGTCTCTCTCCATTCCATCTGTCTCCTTGCTGATTCTCATCTCCATCCCCTTCACAATATCTACCAACCTAGCTACCTCTTTCTCCAGACATTTCACCTTCCAACACCCCACGCACTGAAAGGTGAATCCCTCTTCCTTGGTTTCTGTCCATGACTTCGTACAGCCGGATAAGGCAAAATCTACCCAACTGTGGCAGTCGTCGCACACCAAGTGTCTCTTTGCCTTGACTTGCCGCTTGCAAGGCGCCATATCAGAATTTATTTAATAATAATAATCTAATTAGCTATTTAAAATAGTTTTGTCAACTGTGTTTACACTATTCACTGTCTATGTAGTCTTTAAGAAGACTGTTTTCTGTGCACAAATGTTACACTTTACGTAAGATTGCGTACGCTAGACTGCCTTATTTATTTAGGTTATACAGCGCCCTAGCGAATAAGAGAGACACTAGCTACATAAACTTAGTTCGCCCGATTATCGCAAATGCTTAATTTTAACAACAAAGCTACCTTATCAAAATGTCTAGCAGGTACTGACTTACACATATATTATCTTATGTAGGTAGTTTATGGTTGTTACTTTATCACCTATATATTCTACCACATAACGAGGTTTGTTAAATCTTGTTTACAAACTTATCGTAGCCGTAGGCTAACGTACCCTATTATCACTCACTAGACTAAGTGTCCTAAAATACTTTATCTAACTAACTTTAAGCACAACTGCTACTCAATATATGTTTACTGCTACTTTATGAATGATATTAAGGCAAGAATAATACTTATCAATCAGTAATTCCACTTGTTTATGAACTTTGATACACCACCAATTTCAACGATCTATTTCCGCCAAATATAGCCTAGTCCTCTATGCCAGCCAACGTCAATTTGTATAATATTTAAATGTCATACACTGTTGAATGTTGTACAGTTCTGAAATAGATTACCTGGTAGGGACCAACAGACCAAAGTGAACTGAACGATAATAAGGGCACCTCTTATCACCGTTACAGTATCTTGATCTTATACTCATTCCTGCTGATCATTTTATTTCAGCTGTCACCAATTATAGCATTGCATGCAGGTGATAACCATGTCCCAATAAATGAAACGTGCCAATATCGCCCTCTGGTGAATGTTTCATCACTCAATTTCTCCGCTAAAACTAAATAACTCTAAATAACTTCCTTTTGTAATTAACATATCACCAATTGGTATATCAGAGGTTAATGGTCGAAGGAATGACATAGAAAAAGGCGACTGGTCCGTGCCACTTGGGAGGAGATACACTTATCACCACCAAATTAGCATATGAATGTATAGTTTCATTGAAATGATGATTGCGGATGTGACAAGTGACAGTCGTGTACATGTTCTCTGTGCTGGCCTACAGACGGCCTGTTGCAGACTTCCCTGGCGCCGTCTGGCACCTACCAGCTGACTGCCCTGGCCTACCCAGCTAATGCCACCTGGCTCCTGCCTAATCTGGACTCACAGGGAAAGTCATCAGGTTAGCAACATTCTGTATCATCTTTGTAACTGTAACTGGATGAATGACCTATGGACACATCTAGCCAGTGCCCATGGTGGTTCGGTTTGGCTTAGTCCCTGAAATGTTGAATGGATTGCTGTGGGATGAGTTGGTTTGATAAAACCAGTTGTCACCATACATGTATATGTATATATGCACAAGACAAGAACTAATTGATTATACAACAAATGTCAACAAACAACGATCCAGCTTTCACCTGTTTGAATGACCAAAATAAATTTATATTTAGTTGAGTAATGACAATGTAATGTGTAAAACTGCTGCAAAAGAATGCACCGTAGAGTACGTAATACAACAGAATAAGTGCAAAGATTTATATTAACTAAAATATTATTGTTTTTATTTGATTATTTTGCTTGATGTTTAACTTCATATCAATCTCTCATAACTCTCTTTTGAGTGTTCGGTGTATATAATACCTGTTTTGTAAATGATGTACATATATTTTTTATTTTTATGATTCTAATTAAATGTACATTTTTAATTGTTCATATATACTGTACACCATCTGTCTCAAAGAACTTTTTGTTCCAAAAACTTTGCTTAGCATTGATAAATGTGCTTTATTTGTAGCTGTAACCATAATCTGGAATCATCTCCTCATCACTTTAGAAATCATCTGAAACTTTTGCCTACTGATTCTTGTACATTGAGCCTCTGAGTTCAGATTCCTGGGGATATAGGCGGTATAGAAGTTTACAATTATTATTTCCTGTCTTCCTCAAAGTTCCTTTTATAAAGTGGTCCATGTACATAATGAGTGATGTATTAATAAAATATGCCCTCACATGATTAGTTTCTACCTGTGGCAGGTGTGGTGGCCTTGAGAATCGCCAGCGTCGTCCTTGGACCTCACAGTCGACTGACCGTCTACGGGGGCACTGGTCGGAGATCCCCCAAAGTGGCCGAATTCACTCGTAACACAACCAGTGTGCCAGTGATCTATGTGTCCAGTGCCAGGTATAAGTCTGTCTGACCACTCTGCCCAGTTTAGTTTTTTTCTGATTATTTTAAGAATTTGATATATCTGTTACTCAAAGCATGTCCCCATGTTATGCAGTGTGCTATATAATTTTTTTGAGGGTAGGAACAGGTGGGGCAATTAACTTGACAAGTTTATGGAACTACAAAATTAATCTAACAGTTTTCCTGTATTAAACAATTTAACCTGGCAAAACTGCAAATTGACAAAGGGTGATGCATAATGTCATTATAATATGCAAAAACTTTGATGCAAGCTGCCAAATATTGATATTTAGTGTCAGTATAACACAGCAAAACTTTGGTGCAAACTGCCATATGTTGATATTTAGTGTTAATATAACACAACAAAACTTTGATGCAAACTGTGCAAACTGCCAAGTGTTGATATTTAGTGGCAGTATAACACAACAAAACTTTGATCATTGATATTTAGTGTCAGGAACTCAATATTAACACAACACTTTAGTGCAGACTGCCAAAATGTTCTGCTACTCTGATGGGCTGACATAGTGTGACATGTGTCTAACAGGATTGTCTACAGCACTGAGGCCAAATACACTGACCCGACCAACAGCACAATGGTCCTTGTGAAGGCATCCTACAGTGTCCTCACAGGTACACACTTGATGTCATATATGAGAAATTAACAAGGAAAGTAAGCATTGATGTGACAGGAGAAGCTGACCTGCTGGTCAAATTCACGAGGTAACATCGAATGATGTGAACTTGTGAAATAACGTGTAGTAGAAGTATCATGAAGTGACATGTAGTAACGTCAAGTGTAGTAACATGTAATGATGTGAAGTAACATGGTATTGTGAAGTAACATCTATTAATGTGCAATAGCACGTAGTATTTAACATGCAGTATTGTGAAGTAACATGCAGTATTGTGAAGTAACATGTAGTATTTAATATGTAGTATTGTGAAGTAACATGCAGTATTGTGAAGTAACATGTAGTATTTAACATGTAGTATTTAACCGTCGCTGCTGCTGTATCAACCTCACAACCCACTGCTGATGATGTGTCAACCGCTCTACCACAACCAACATCAACCACGGGTAACACCACTCATCCACCGCTGTGGACCGTGGTTGTCGCAAGAAATGCCAAAAAACATCCAAGCTGTCTTCTACTAAGTGTGGACTCAAATGCGCTCCTGTTCGACTCATATCTGCTGAATACTTCTTAACAGTAGGATTTCACGCAGATACAACTTGTGCCAAAATTTCCACTTATGTGACAACTACTTTGAACATGAAATGCTCATGTGAACGCTTACCAACTAAACATGACTTATTCATCCTTCAAACTCTGTGTGAACATTGCTAAACCGAACCTACTCAATAATGCCAATCTCTGGCCTGCTGGAACAAAGATTGGACGGTACTTCCCGCCTTGAGAGCACACAATAACAGATTCGACTCACCTGTAGACTGTCAACTCTGTATTGCTTCATTTAATGCTATGATGTTTTATGCTGTACTGACCCGAATTGTAATGATGAAGCCCATCAGCTATTGCTATGCACATTTTATGAAGGTATTATTAATTTACTCAGGGATGCCTCTGAAATAATACCTATTAAGGTGCATAACATGTCTTCGAAGCATGCCGTTTTTGTTTGTAATGATATGGTCATAGACTCCCACCAGGCTGCTAGATAGAGAGTCTTTTCTCATATGGCAATCTGCTGGGAGTCCCCAACATGGTCCTTTGTATGACATAATGAAAATTAAACGTGCTTAGTTTAAACATAATAAAAGATTGAAAAACTGAAGCCCTTGAAGCTGAACGACTTGCTTCAAAATTAAGTAGTAATGACTTTAAAAACTTCTGGAAAGATATAAAACAAACAAACAATGCTAAGTTGCCAAATCCTAGCAATGTTGGCGGTGCATGTGGTGCTGAAAACGTAAAGAATATGTAGCTTCATCATTACCAGTCTCTGCTTAATTCTGTTCCTGGCTCTCCAACACATACTAAAAAGATTGACATGTATTGCAGCAATATGTAATTTAATGATCAAATGATTGTTGATGTTAAAGAAATATACAGGAAATGAACATTTTAAGTATGCTAATGAAAAACTTCATGTTTTGATGTCACTTGTTAATTCATGGGTTTTTACCTGACGCTATGATGGTCACAATAATTGATAACAAAGCTGGTGATTTGTCTGATAACAACAACTGCAGACCTATGATTCTTGCATCAATTGCTAGTAAATTATTTGAATCTTTAATATATCACTATATGCTAATAGTTCTATTAAAAGATCTTTTTCGACACTACATAGTGAATGGCTCTTCTGTGTGTGTCACTATGTTGGTTGCCTCCAAGGCCTTCGACAAAGTAAACCATAGCAAGCTATTCACTAAACTAATTGACTGTCTCCTGCTTTTATTGTGCGCATTCCATATCACTGGTACAGTACCCAGAAATTCACTGTCAGATGGTGTCAGAGCTTTTCTAGGTTTTGTACTGTCTCAAATAGTTTTAAACAAGGTGGAATCGTTTCTCCCCACCTTTTTGATGTGTACATGGACGACTTAAGTGTAAATCTTAACAAATTACAAATTGGATGTCTTTATGCAGGCACCATAATGAATCACTTGATGTATGCAGATGACCTCTGTGTTTTTTCACCTAGTGTTTCTGAGTTGAGAAAAGTAACATATTGGTGTGCCAAGTATGGTGACATGTTTAACATAACATATAATGCCAACAAGTTGTATTGTATGGTTATTGACAACAAACCTCAGGACATGAAAATTATTCATCCTGTCACTCTCAATAATCATCCATTACCTCACACTATTAAATGCAAATATCTGGGTCATATAATTAATAATCTTACTGACGATGATGACATTGTCAGACAGAAAAGATGCATATATGTTCAGGCCAACATCTTAGCACGAAAATTTCGCCTTTGCAGCTCTACCATTATCCTTATTTAACTCTTACTGTGGTACTATGTACACCTCAAGTCTTTGGTGTAAATTTTAAAAACAGAGTTTGAGAGGTATCACTGTTGCAAATAACAACAATTTTATAATTTTACACAATTTGTCATCACGCTGTAGTGCAAGTTTTATGTTTGCTACAAACTGTGTTAAATCTTAATGAACGTATGCATTCATCCATATATAGCTTCTTAGGTCATTTTCAACAGTCTGAAAATACACTTTTTGTTAATTATTTTTATACTGATATACATTTTAGAAGTCTTGTGTTTAAACACTGGACTACCCAATTGTATAGTTAAAGTTGAACATACATTTTGTATATACTTTTTATTAACCACCTATTTTTTATTCCATGTGTCTATATCTTTGTATTTTATTTATGTATTTTTTATTTACGTGTATTGTATGTATACATATGGACTTTTGTCTGAAATAAAGATTATTATTATTAACATGTAGTATTGTAAAGTTATGTGTAGTGACATGTAGTATTGTAAAGTGACATGTATTATTGTAAAGTAATGTGTAGTGACATATTATTGTAAAGTAATGTGTAGTGACGTGTAATATTGTAAAGTAACATGTAGTGACATGTATTATTGTAAAGTAAACATGTGGTGACGTAGTATTGTAAAATAACGTGTGGTGACATGTAGTATTGTAAAGTAATGTGTAGTGACATGTAGTATTGTAAAGTAACGTGTAGTGACATGTAGTATTGTAAAGTAATGTGTAGTGATGTGTAGTATTTGTAAAGTAACGTGCAGTGACGTGTAGTATTGTAAAGTTCTGCTGCACCGGTTTGCCAAGGGGTGGAATATACAACACTTTGACCAGTCCTAAAAACTGGATACAGCTTAGAATAAGTGTACGAACTTACCTTTAAATTACCTTTACTATTGTTGCGTCTAAGTTGTCATCGTACTTTGTAGATTGCGGTGGAAACTTGAGCATGCCAAATGGTGTGGTCACCTCACCGCAGTACCCGAACCAGTATCCATTCAATGCAAACTGTACATGGCGCCGGAAGTTGACATCGAAACAGCTTCATGTGGCACTGACAGACCTGGCGCTGGTCGGCAAGCACAGTGTCAAAGTCCTCGCTGTCAATGTCACCTCAGTCGCGAACCACACCAAATACAATGCCAAGGTAGAAACTTACTTAACTTCCTTAAGAACTATCTCATTGTGGAAATGTAATCATCAACGTACATAATTCTGCTCTTTAATATAAGTGGTAAGTTGTGTACGTGTACTGTATATAAACTAAGAGGAGACCAAATAGAAGTTTTTAAGATTTTGAATGGTTATGAGGATATTGGTAGAAATATTTTCTTCAAACTGAAAGAAGGCAGTATAACAAGAGGGCACAATGCAGCATTAGTCAAGGAACAGTGTAGGTTGGATATCAGAAAGTACTCATTCTCTTAGAGAACAGTAAATGACTGGAACAACTTATCTGATGATTGTGTTAATGCTAGCAGGGTGAATATGTTCAAAATTTAAATTGACAGCTATCTGGCTAGGGCAGGTTATAAGTAGGTGGAAAATTGTTGGACTCTCGATAAGCCAAAGGTTTCCTTGTCCGGATGCCGTCTGCAGCTTACAGGTCTGGTCAACAATCTTGTTAAATAACATCACATCAGCAATGATTGCTCGGCTGTCATTACAGTAAACAAGTAGTAAGTATGTATGTACAAAACACGTAATACCATTTACATTTTTAACTTTTATTACCACTGCGATTGTTAGTGGTGAAGTTTTATAAAAGTAATTGATGTTTCACATAAATGTGTGCATGTATCATTGTGTACACTTGTACATGTATAGTGTATCATTGTGTACACTTGTACATGTATAGTGTTACCAATGTTTGAATAAATTCACTCGTTCATTCAAGGTGATGGCCTCCTACTCGAGTGATGCGTCTGTCCCTGTTGAGGACCTCATTGTTGAGAAGACAGACGAACTGTGGCTGCGTTTCCAGTCTGCTGCCAGCGGAAGTGGCCAAGCGATGGTGGCACGTGGTTTCCAGGCATCTTATGAAGATTTGCGTATGTCATCTGGATCTGGATAATTACTCAGCTAAGGATATTTCACTGCGGGTTTATTTCAGAGTACCCTTTTCTAGGATTAGTGAGTTCACTGAAGGTTACACATTTACCCCGCTTTGGCGTAAACACCAGGTAGAAGGGACCACCGGGTTATAGTGTCTCTTCTGAAAGACACCAGCAATGTGAGGTGAATGAAATTGGCCAATTTTCAAAACGGTGGTCAGTACCAGGATTCGAATCCTGTTTCCGTCAATCAGCAGTCCAATACTAACCCTTTGACCACACAACCTCATCAATGGTTGTATATAAGTAATTTCAAAATTGTTAGCATTTTGTTTTGTGTAGACTTATTATGGTTTATTCTTCCTCAGTGTCTGCTGTCATTAATCTGTTTTGTGATTGTGTTTGTAAAAGTCTTGTTCATTGTTTGTGGTGGCTTCAACATTAATTGGAATTTGATATTGTTTGGCTTCTAATATTTATCAGAATCGACCATGAAACAGATTTAAACAGATGTCGCATTAATAAACAAGGGCACTTTTTAGTTTTTCGTTTTTGATAAATCTCAGAATTGGTGGCATTATTTAGTGTAATGTTTATTTCTCACGAACTGCCCGTTCAAAGTTGGGTGGTGTTGCTATTTATTCTATTGATATGAAATTGGGCTCTCAAAAAGTGGCTAATCTCGTATTGTGAATGACTATCACGGAACAACTTTTAGTCGGATAGTACTTGTTATTTCCACAGAAGCAGTCAGAAGCAAAACTATTTTTAAGTACTTCAGTTTGCACGTTTTATTATAGCCAGATGTTTGCTTACATTCTTCCAGTACTTGTATGAAAAACGTCTTGTGACACGGAGAATTAAGTTATTTGAGGTGCTAACACAGATCTGTTGGATGTTTAATGATTTCACTTGGTGCAGTATTACTCTGGTATTTGTTGTATTGAATCCTTGTTATATTGTCAATGTTATATTTATTTTACTTTGTCCGCTTTAAAAAATATAAATCTTAGAAACCAATTAACAACGCAATGTTCCAGTAATGTACTTAGTGAGACACTGCACTAATGTTAGATGCTTACAACAGAGTGTGGAGGGATCAAAAGTTCTGACGGGGAGGTGAAAACACCGGGATTCCCAAAAGCGGTGAAGGTCAATACAACGTGTGTGTGGATCATCTCGTTACCAGCGAGTACTGGCAAGAAACCAAGAGTCGTCTCCTTCCAATATCAGATCATACCACTGGTCACGAACGACTCAAGGTATGGTGGAATGTTCTTATAGTACAGTGGAACCTCGCTTTATGGTCACCTCGGTAATACAGCCACCTCGCAATTAAGGTCACCCTAGAACAGTGACAACAGTCCCAAATTATTTCCACCTACATTAAAGTATTGCATATTAGTCCCACTAATACAGTCACCTCACTATTCAGGTCACCTTTGTCCGGTCCTAGAGGTGACCATAATAGTGACATAGCAGTTACGTAGTTACCGTAATAACTATGTATTCAGAAACTATGTTTTTGGACACCCCAAAAATCTATGAAAATAAAAATTTGTCTATGTTTTGGGACACACATCATAGCTACGTGCCTGAATACACACCGTCCATAATTACTTTTCAGACACCAAAAAGTGTTTTTTTACTATATGATTTCAGACAGCTGAGATTTTATTATTTTAGGTGTCCAAATACGCAGGAGTCGTTATGGCAGTCAGTGTAATAGTAACACCTTTATTTCACTATAATGACCATGTCACATATATGTATGGTTTTCAAAGGGCCACCACGATCATATACTCCTGCATCCAGTTATATAGCTTTAGATTTAAGATATACCATTCACAACAATATATCAAGCATGTGTTTCCGATTTTCCGATCAAACCTGTTACATGTATAACCAATTCCAGAAGTTCGTACAAGGAAAATATATAAATGATTTTCGACCCTCTATAATTCAAATCATAAGGAATAACATAAGTCTTTACATTTCATCTACCTAAGGATTGTGAGTTTAAAGCAAACGTACAGGTAAACGAATGTTTAATGCTAATATTTATGTCCGTGGTTGTGTATTGTTGTCGTAGTTGTTGTTTCTCGTTTGCCAGTAACACCGTAGAGATCCGTGACGGAGCATCCACCTTGTCCCAGGCCATCCCTGTATCCGTGGGTGCAGGCAAGAAGCGGCAGTATTCCCGCACATCCCAACTCTGGATCAGATACACATTTCACAAGGCAAAACAGCCGAAAGGATTTGCCTTCAACCTGACCTACAAAGCCTACGGTGCGTTTTCCTGTTCACGCTGCTGTACGATTCATAGCAGTTAAGCTGTACGGTTGGGAAGTTGACACTGTCACAGAGTTTATATCTTTAGATGGTCTGTGCAGCGGTTCTCATTGGTCAACAAATCACAGTTTTATTGGACTTTTTTGACAATGTATTAATTAAATGTAACATCTCGGTTGGTTAAAAATAATATACATACAAAACTCGTTACTAACATTTTTAAAGCACAGACAAAGTGTTGTCTGTTGGCTGTGTGTTTTGCTACAGTGAATCTTGTTGCAGCATCTTGTTGCGCACTGCAAGGATGTTTTTTTTAGCAGGCTGTATGTTGTTGCTGTGTACACTGTGAATGTTGTTGCAGACTGCAATCTTTCATTTTGTAGCAGACTGTTGTGTTGTTACAAGTGTTGTTGCAGACAGTAGGGATGTGTCATAAGGTGCAGTGTCGTTGCCATATATACCACAGATGTTGTTGCACACTGCATGATGTATGACAACAGATTGTGTTGTTGCTATGTGCACTGTGAATGTTGTTGCTATACACAGTGTGAATGGTATTGCAGACTGTGTTGATGTGTGTGACAATGGCATGTGTTGTTGCTATGTACACTGTGAATGGTATTGCAGACTGCGTTGACGTGTGAGACAACGGCATGTGTTGTTGCTATGTACACTATGAATGTTGTTGCTATGTACACTATGAATGTTGTTGCTATATACACTGTGAATGTTGTTGCAGACTGCGTTGACATGTGTGACAATGGTATGTGTTGTTGCTATATACATTGTGAATGTTGTTGCAGACTGCGTTGATGTGTGTGACAATGGCTTGTGCATGCAGCCTGGCTGGAAGTGCAACAACATCAGTGAGTGTACAGACGGCTCGGATGAGAAGAATTGCCTGCCCCCGACCCCACCCTCGGCCCAGCATGGAGGAGGTAGGGGAACAAATTAGATACTTTGGGACAGGGAAACTGTGGAGGAGGTAGGTGGGAGGGCAACAACATATGCCATGGAAAGGGTGGGAGAAGAGGAAGGTTGAGTGCAGTGGTCATGAGGTAGAGAGCCTTATATGTTGCGAATATTGTCTATCGCATGGTTAGCATCTGAAATATACATGACAAATACACCTGTGACACCGTGGAACTGCCCTGAAGTAAACATTGCCCTGTCGTTGTTTCAGTGTCGGTCGGATGGTTTGTCGCCATGATCTTCATCATGTTCTTCATCGGCATTGGAGTTGCGTTCCTCGTCCCTGTCGCCTACCGCCGATTCCGCTCAGCCAGATACCGAGAGCTTCACGACATGATGACCCCCGCCACTTAGATTCAACGAGACTCGACAGGCGGCTGTGAAAGAAATTTTTCTGGGCTTGCCATAAATGATGGAGAAATTGTGGAGTAGAAAATTTTGCTTCAAAGTAATTTTAATCCAGCGTTGGTCTTTCATTAATCAAATGAACATTGTTTTCTTTCTCAGTCCGTGTAGTTTTCATGTCGGGTGAATTTATTAATGGAAATTTCACATTAATGTTAGTCCAATGATTGGATTGCAAACGTTGTATGTAGACAGCATTCTATTCTAGCATGCTGTGATATGCACACGGTGGTTTACTTCTGTTGATATGCTTGCATATGGTCTGTTATAGCAGACACTCTTTTAGTCGCTCTTTCCTTGAGAGAGATGACCCTTGGGATGTACGTTTGGGTGATTCCCCTTCATGATAATGACTACCATTTATCTTTTGTTATTATATCCAAGACTGATTTCTGGGCAGGTGTCATTGATGGTACCTATTACAAATGCATTGCTTTCCTCTGAAGGTATCCTATCTCGAAATCTTGCAATCATTTCTCCGTTTCTGAATACACGCTTTCACATCCATAGATTAAGATGTCGTCGTCTATTCCTCATTTCTTAATACAACATTCAGGTTATAAACACTGTTGGTAACAATGTAGCAGATGGCAGCTGGTATAACCACAAAGCCCTTTGATGTTCTGTACGGTTGCCATGTTCCCACAATCAAAACAACCAATTCGGTGAATTCCTACCAGTAATTACAACTCTGTGATACTGAGAAATGGAGCAAACACCCTTCTTCTAACGGCTTTTAAACAGCTTTTTCTTGGTAGCAATACTGATGGTGATTTTTCCAGCTTTGTTTTGCAGCTGATATAGAAAGGCTGTCTTGTTTTGTTTTGACTAGCATTGCTTCTTAGTTGAGTTATTAGCCCAGATATTATGAATCATCTCATAATTTATGAGGTTACGATTATATTAACTCGTCTTCATCCTTTGACCGGGACTACGAGTCTGCACCAGTCTGCTATTTTCTGTGGTATCTAGCACTGGTCCACACCATGAGGTTGTCCAGGCAGGTTTTATTCTAGCGGTCCCTACTTCTATTGCCCTCTTTGTTATCTTGCAGGATAGTTTTCGAAAACCGTATCAACGCAATATAAAATTGTGATGGTTTCTTAAAACTGCTGTTGCCCACGTATTGACTGTACGTAATAATCTTTAGAAGTCTGGGGAAAGTGTTAAAAGGTTCGTCGACCTATTAAAGCACGTGAGGTTTTCAGCTTTGATTTCACAGTGAATTAACCATTATCTAAGCTTCTGATGATAGTTGTAACTGGTTTGTTTTAATGAAGATAAATAGTTACACTTCATATGAATGTGTGGTTTTTAATGTTGACAATTAGGACACTTTTTAGTGTTTGTTTGTGAAATGTATTACTCGAGACGCTGTCCATATGTATGTATTGCACCAACAGACAGCGGGAAGATTATCCCAGTTCATTTACTCTAACAATGTAAACATTCCTTTTGCACTAACATGTACTCGTAGTGTCTGTATTTTTGTGATATAGATTTCTTTGAAAATAGCTGTTCTAGTTGCTTTTCGAATTGTAAAGACCTTCATTATACATGTACTGGGTATATCCAAGAAAAGAATTGGGGTATTTGTGTTTTTTAAGTGATTTAAATATCATGTTTACTTCTTTTATCTGATAGCCTTGTCTCACTCACATGAGTGATGTAGAATAATACATCTTGTGCACCAGATTATATTTTACATAATTTTATGTTGAATTTATAAAAATGTTCTGTGTTCCATTGATGTTAAGCACTTTTTACGTTTCTGTAGGCGAGAGCCAAACCACTTAAGATCTGAGACAAAAATTATGCATTTCTTTCAACTCCTGTTAGTCGACTAATTTGTTTGGTTGCATTCCAAGTATATGGTCAAAAGCAATTTGTTGATTTATATTTATCCAAGAATTTATGTATTTTAATCAGCATTTAACATTTGTTACTGTTGGTGTTAATTGTACAATTTGCTTGTTTGCTGTTGTGTGCTTTTAAATTCTTTGTTTGCATCACAGTTAGAGGTGGGGGAAAGTAAGAAATTGATTTTGCGCATAGAATAACACCGAGTGTAAGTCGAACATTAAGTTAAAACCAATGTGAATTGATCCTCAACAAAATACTTATTTAATAGATTTACATCACTGCTTGGCATACTCGGAATACTTTTTATAGAGTTGACAAATTAAATTGTGTGGTAACCAGTTGATCTGCATGTCTAGTCTTTTAAATGTGATAACCACCGTCTGGTGGAAAATACAAATAAATGCTAGTCTATTATGAAGATGCTTTGTTGCAGCTGTAAAATGTACCAATGACTTGCTTTCTTAAAAACAATAAATGTATTGATACAACCAAAATGTGCGTTATTAATTAATGTTGCACAACAGCATTTCTTTTTAAGTACATTTGACGGCAGACACGGTCACGAACAAAAAGGTATCGGTACTTATGTCACTGAACAATTCTAATTTCTTGCATCATGCAGATTTCAAACACAACATCAAATATGTTGTATATTTATTACAGGCACTACATGGACTTACTGCAACAAGATTTAAAAATAAACTGTAAGCAACTGATTAATATCCCTCATTGTTCCACGTAATACTGGCATA
The DNA here is from genome assembly GCA_020002185.1 of Paraescarpia echinospica. Classification (NCBI taxonomy): domain Eukaryota; kingdom Metazoa; phylum Annelida; class Polychaeta; order Sabellida; family Siboglinidae; genus Paraescarpia; species Paraescarpia echinospica. Next base: position 47,803,526 of record CM034540.1, on the reverse strand, counting down.
GTTCTTGTATTTCTTCTTCAGTAAATCACATGTGATAGAATGATCAGGCAAGCCATAACCCTGAAAAGTAACATACAAACAGAATTACATTGATGTACCACGCATTGAATGTTGTGTACATTGCATGCTAAATGGTAAGGTCAACAGATATTCATAACATGCTAAGTAAATAACTCTAAATCACTAATGTGTTTTCTTAAATACTCGTAGCTCAGATGTTGGTGCCTCGGAGAAGATGTACTTACAATAATCCAAAGTTAGCGTATTATTATACAGTGTACAGATAATGGTCAGACTGTAATATAACAATATTTTACGTTACAATGGTCCATATGTGTACCTGTTGTGTATTAGTTATCCCTATTGCCCCAACATAGTCACAAGAAAATTGATTAAGAGATCCACGGAAATTGTCGTATGTTGAACTTGAAAGGAAGCATTATTATGAGACCATTTTAGGTGCATTTATCTGTACAAATTTATACAAGATATCATTAAAATATTTTCACACAGGGTAAAAAGAAACTTGGGACCTAACAGTTATATGGACAATGATATAGAAAGGGGATCCATAACAAAGATGCCTGTCATTGTACAATATCATGGTGGATGATTACCACACCTGTGAATAGCCGTAAACTGTTATGGTTTTCTTCTCTGCTTCGTGCAGGATGCGTCCGCCGCCCATGCATTCTGTGTCAAGTCCTTTCTTTTGAACTCGGTCGTAGATATCTTCATAGATGTCGGCTGCAACAGGAAACAACAAATTCTGCAGTGGATCCAAAATAGCATGTCTACCGAGGTGGTGATCAAATTTGGTTTAGATTATGGCAGAATATTACTCCTTGGTATCTTCCCTGCTGGAGGGAGATATCCCTAGTATATCTTCCCAGTCCTGGATATCTTTCCCCAATCAGAAATACATAACTAAATGCAGTTTCACATTTTCATATGGCAACAAATATGCTGTAAATATTCTAACCAGCTTAAATAACTCTGGACATACATTTAGTGAATTTTGCGATCAGAATCATCCCAAGGTATCCTAAAGTAAAGGTATGGTACATATCCAGAGAGGGAAGATCTATACTGTTACACCGGGTTGGTTTTTATTACAATGGTCAATTAAAATAGGGCCTAGCACTATTACCAAGATGACCATAAGGTGAGGTTCGACTGGACAACAAAATTATGTATTCAGCATTGGTTCAACCTCCCCTCACCAATATGTGGTGTGAGACTTGTGATTTTTACCAGATCAATATTGCTATTAGCATCAATTACATGTTTTGCTTCCTTGGTAGTGTCACTGTAGCAATTTATTTTCCCCGCTATACATGGTGACGACCAAACCACATACCAGCTGTGTAATTTCCTTAACATATTTGTAATTTGAGGACTGATTTTGCAAACATATGCAGTAAGATGAGGTAAGTTCATAGGTTGAGACGAGTACACATTTGCTTTGTTTTTCTTATAAAAACGATTTACCTTCAAGGTAAATGTATGATAGACGGCAGCATTATGATTACCCAATTAGGGCTTTAGAATTTGCCATCTGCTAATTTTAAACAAAACAATGCAACACAAGCCAACAGCCTAGGCAACAGTGTTTAAAACTACTGACAGTAAGTTAGTGTTAGTTGGAAATACACAAAATGCAATAATATAAGTATAACTTCCATAAAATCTCAATTAAAAAACTTAAGTTTCGTGCCAATTATTTAGTTTCGTTGTGTTTGGGGCAACTGAACATGGGTTTCCGATTACTGCCATGATTTAGCATTTCTTAACTTGACACTACCACTGGCATTGTCATTGACAGGTGCCTGGACTCAAGTCTGGAAGCTGTGTCAGTGACGATTACCGTGATAGCCGGCCCATTTGTACCCTCGTACTATGTACTTGAAATTTTCTTCTGAATCTGGATGATATAATTTAATGAGAACATATTTAAATTTTCCATTGGCATCGATGTCAACATCTTCAACTTCGTCTAAATGTGCCTTTTCCATACCGAAAACTGTAATCAAAACTCGTTTACAAGAGATAAAATTGCACGATAGATGGCGCGACAGGGCAATGATTTCCGCTTCCTGTGTCCACCGATAAAGTCACATTTGAGACAGACGTCAATGTGGGGGTGAATCTAAGCTCGTCCTTTTATGGTTTATCGTTTTCTTTAAGAGTTATGACAACTAACGAGACGTAAACGATCGAAATGGCTTTTAAATTAAGGTTCAAAACCGCCCGAAGTTATAAACGTTTTCAGATAGGAGCTTTGGTGTGTGCGGGGACCATTTATTTTAGTCGACAAATTTGGGATTTCATTTTCCACCCACTTTACAACACGTACTACGACTTCAAGGGTATGCACCGTTTTTTTGCATTGTAGGGCTAATAATCCAACCGATTTGTAGTTTGATAATGATGCTTTGAATGGCAAGTAATATCAGTTTGCTTAAAGTTATATCCATCCATGATCCATGCTTGGCATGCATCTGATCTGTCAAACAAACATGTCAGGCCAGCCTCAGGGCTAGTTAGCGTGTCATTATCCGTTTATCTCCATGATGGGTCCCCTGAATCTCCAAAGATCTAACCGCTAGATCCGGTGTCATCTCTGAACGACTTGCAAGAATTTAACGTGACTTCCAAGGCAGTTACTTAGACTTAGTCTTAGTCAGAAGTTAGATAGTTATCTTTAACTAAGTCTTAAGACGTAAAGTGTTGTTTCTCCATACAGCTCCTTCTTGGGCTAACCTAGGAGTTATGCAGTGCATATTGCGAAGGGTGCATGAAACTGAATTTGAAAAATAATTGTTTAAAAGTAAATTAATTGTGTAAACCAAGTGTAATAATTTGTGCAGATTAAAAACATAGTCTCTGTCTGCATCTATAGTCTGGTAAGGTGGGCTGGAGCGACAAGATGGATGGTACTCAGAGCTTGTTGGAATGGGTGCAGTGTGGGTAGGTTTATTATTTCTGGGGGGAGTACATTCCAAGCTCTTATAACTCAAGGATAGAATGAGTATGCATATGTATTTATGCGTGCATGTATTTGTATGTAGGATCACTGTTTCGTGTACGGAGCATGGGGCTATAAGATGTTGTGGTAGGGTAATGTTCAAGAGGTGTTTTATTTTGTAGAAGAAGGTAAGTTGGTGTTGTAATCATCTTCTTTTTAGAGTCTGCCAACCAAATTTGTTTATGAGGCCGGTTACGCTTGTTGTGCGGCGGTGGTCATTTAGAGTAAATCTAGCTGCGCTTCTTTGAATTTTTTCGAGGGTATCAATATCATTTTGTATATAGGGATTCCATGCTACAGCTTCGTACTCTAGTTTTGGCATTACAAACATATTGTAGGCTGTTTCCTTAACTCTAGATGTTGCGGGATGAACAGTTGGTTGTAACCGTCCAGATGCTGATGATTTTTCATATGAAAATTGCAAGTATTTCACTAAAACCAACTTGTCCAGAAATTTGTTTGCATAACATGAAATAAATAAGTGTTAGGAAGTTACAACTTGCAATGTCAATATGGGTCTATTTCACAAACATTTCTTAAATTTTTTTAAAAATGGCATGTTTATATTAAGGTTATTAATTAGGTCAATGAGGGAAATCATCAAAAGTGATTGTTAGCTCCTCACTAAGCTATGTTTAAATAAACACTGGTGCATGTAGAAATGTGAACTACATGTAGCAGACGAAAATAACGAATCCGACCCATCTCCTGCTGAGCAGATAAAGAACACCGCTGAGTGTTTCGACAGGCTGTGTCATATACAATACTTCATCCGTAACAGGGCTACGCAATCACATGACGCTGCAGCACACTGTGATTGGCTTGATGATTTCCTTTTGTTTGGTGCCCTAGCCAACAGCAAACAAATGTCAATGGAGGACTTCTTCAAAGCAGATCAACTGGTGTCTTTCTGCCTGTGTTGTACAAGAAGAAATAGTTACCGCGGCTCCATCCCGCCACAGATAGTGATTTAGTGTGTTTACATGCAGCATGCTCGCCATGTGTTTACGTCATATTTTGTTACTATTTCACAGACGCTGGACTGCGATGTTATACTAGAACTACACTTAATAGTAACATTTGTAACCGTTTTATATGTCATCTAAATAAATGTTACACAACAAAATATCTTTGTGTTTGACAGACACCTGGCGAGTAGTTTAAAAACTGTCACAAACAACACTGCCATCTAGCGGGTAAACACGTACATGCATATATAATGAATTCACGGATATAACGAACTCGTTAGCTACCGACAAAGTAGTTCGTTGTGAGTATGTTACACTGTACCTCAGGTTCCAATGCAGGTTAGAGGCGATGCATTATAGTGTAACTGCATTCCTTCTTCATAAACATCACACATCGTGTTATTTTTATAGGGAATCTGCAAATTATAGTTAAGTTCCGTAAGTTTCTGCTCTTAGATGCACCATGACACCATGAAAAGTGTTGTTTGTTCCCCACTACTTGTCTTCTATACCAGTTTAACCTTAGTACCAATTTATCATCCCATTAAATGGCTTTTCATTATTTATTTTTGTACACTTCTTATTTCCGGTTTCATAACATTGCCATGTCTAACTGTCGCTCAGACACAGTCTTAAGGCAATATGCAAACTTTTTGCTATGTTGTGTAGAAAACAAGAAGAGGGCACTTGAGGGGCAAAGAACCGCCATTGTCGGGGCGGCGAGTGACTCCTTACAAGCGTCAACATCAACACCGCATAATGAAGCGAAGGAAAATAAGCAGTAAGCTGCCAAAGTCATGGTCGGAAGGTGAAAGCCGTTTGTTGACAGTTGCCGACATGGTAGAAGTGCGTTGTTGCTCAGTCCAGGATGGGGCTGGTGTGACAGTGTCATCGCCATCATCACACCAGCATAGATCCCATTTTCCATCACCGACAGATCACTTGAGCCAGATGTCACTGGAGATCCTGTGTCACATCATCAGTTATTTGCCGCTGTGTGACACGATGAGGCTAGAAAGCCTCTGTCGGAAGCTCCATGAAGCAGTCGGCATGCACCTTCGCCTCGTGTCACAGGTCAACTTCACCGAGGGTCAGATCTACGGGACAATGTCGGCACGGTTCAACGATCGCACGTTCCTCTCATTTCTACGGCGATGCTCAGATGTGCGTCTTGTGTGGGGTCTGCATCCTCCGGTGCTCGCTAGGCGGCGCCAGCGAGGCTCCGAAACATTGAGTGTGCCCGGAGTTATCACTGCACTACAGCACTGTCCTCGACTGAGGGGAGTCGAAATGTCAGACATCTTTCTACTCGAGGCTCTGTTGTCATATCTGCCCCACATCGAGCTTCTGCAGACGTTTAAGAACCGCAATGGGTGTTTTCCCCCTCCAACAGGTGAGAAGGGGTTACATCAAATGCTTAATTGTTGTCATTTTGTGTCAAGAGCTCTGCCTAAATTTTAGCGTTAAAATATGACGAATATACATTATTGTGTGTTCATTATTATAATTATTTGTAAACTTCGTTGTAACTATGAGAGGTAGATGGAGCAATTTTATGTGATAGCATGTTTTTGCAACATGGATTTTTCGTCATTCAATAATCAACAAATTCTTTCGAATTAATTTTGCTAAAAATTTGTTTGCACAAAATCAATAAAATAAGCTTAAGAGATTTAGGAAATGGATTTTTAGTTCAATATTTCTTACACAAGGGTTTGTTCAGGTTTTTGTGAAAATGGCATAGTAAGGCAGATTCAACCCGCACCACTATACCTAACCATTTTATCTGTTTGCAGAAAACAAGTTGACCTTGATGACCAACGCCCACATAACGACCTTGAACCTCACCGGGGTCACCGTGCCGGAACTACCAAAGATGGACTATCTGCAGCATCTGTTTCTCAGATGGGTACAGATCACCGACCCCCACCCGTTCCGTGACTTTGGTGCCCCTAATCTTGAGACATTCACAATGAACAACTGTGCAGGGCCCATGAATGCACTCAAGTATGTCCCCCTGGTGACAGGTCTTGCAACTTCACATTCGCTGTCGAGACTTGAACTCGTACGGGTGCCATTTCTAGGTGAGACACATGGGTTGGAGATCTAGGTCTGAGTAGAACTAGAGGAAATGCGAAGTCTTGTCTTTACCATAAGTTTCCATGTATAATACGCCCCCATGTGTAACCCGACTTGCTAAATTCTGATAGAATTTCTATATTACCAATCTGATTCAAATGCAAGTGTTTTTTATTCAAATGCAAGTGTTTTTTATTCAAATAAAAATGCAAGTGTTTTTTATTCAAATAAAAAAAATGTTGATCCTAAAAATAAAATACAAGTGACATTTTCAAACGCATTTGCATTTGAACTCAAGCCTGATTACCATGTATAATACGCATCCTAACTAATGGCATCGGTTTGCTTGAAGCACAGCTCAGGGTTGGTCACTGTCATTTCATCAAAGTTTGTTTGCACTGTTATCCTTGAAATCGTCTCGGAATCATAAAAAATTAAGGAAAAAATGCGTATTATACACAGATACTTATGGTTTAAAACAACTGGAAGCCTGGAATAATGTTAAAGCCAGGTTGATACATAACTGATTGTGTTTATTTTGATGCAACATTGCTAGTAATATGAAAAATCTTTGACCATTTAAAGATGTAGCCATGGCCTAGTTGCGGTCACGATATTACCTCTTGTGAACCTGACTTGACAACCCTGCTCATATACAAAATTGTGTGGTTGACGGTATACGAAATTTCCAATTATACCCCGGTAGTTTGACATTTGTTATAGACACACAGTATATATTTTTATAATGGCATAATGCATCAGAGGTGATGACTGCAAAAGCATGTTGCTTCAGGGTTCATACTATAAAGGCTTAACTTGTAAGAATTTATGAATACAAAGACATCTTTTCAGGGATATTATCTGCAAAGGTACATCATATCTAGGGGTGAAAACTCTCACCCATAAGCGTGGTGTTTGTTTCTTTTGGTAGCTGGCCTCATACAACACGTGGTGGAGGAGAGTTGGCCTATGCAGGGCTTCCAACAGCTTAAGAGAATCGTCGTTGGAGCCTGCAAACATGTCCTTGAAGTCGACATTGGCTATCTCATGATAACCTGCAAGGAGAAGTGAGTTGTCTAACACTTCACATTGATGTGCCTGGAAGCTACTTGTTGTAACAGTTGGTACTTTTCTGAAGTGTTGATATGCCTGGAAGCTATTTGTTGTAACAGTTGGTACTTTTCTGAAGTGTTGATGTGCCTGGAAGCTACTTGTTGTAACAGTTGGTACTTTTCTGAAGTGTTGATATGCCTGGAAGCTATTTGTTGTAACAGTTGGTACTTTTCTGAAGTGTTGATGTGCCTGGAAGCTACTTGTTGTAACAGTTGGTACTTTTCTGAAGTGTTGATATGCCTGGAAGCTATTTGTTGTAACAGTTGGTACTTTTCTGAAGTGTTGATGTGCCTGGAAGCTACTTGTTGTAACAGTTGGTACTTTTCTGAAGTGTTGATATGCCTGGAAGCTATTTGTTGTAACAGTTGGTACTTTTCTGAAGTGTTGATGTGCCTGGAAGCTACTTGTTGTAACAGTTGGTACTTTTCTGAAGTGTTGATATGCCTGGAAGCTATTTGTTGTAACAGTTGGTACTTTTCTGAAGTGTTGATGTGCCTGGAAGCTACTTGTTGTAACAGTTGGTACTTTTCTGAAGTGTTGATGTGCCTGGAAGCTACTTGTTGTAACAGTTGGTACTTTTCTGAAGTGTTGATGTGCCTGGAAGCTACTTGTTGTAACAGTTGGTACTTTTCTGAAGTGTTGTTTTTGTTCTCCTCTTGTTTATCTGTATATCCAGGGCGAGGCTGGCCTGATACTGGACCTCGATTTCTCTTTTCTTTTTCTCCCCCCCTCATTGTTCTTGCACTGCCGTCTCTACCAATCGTCTCCACACCCTTCTGTCTTTTGCTCTCATTCTTCACTCTTCTCCCAATCCCTCCAAATCTCTTTAATCCTCCCAACACATTCTATGTCATCCTCCTGAGCCGGTACCTTCCACTCACTGGGCATCTGCTTTCTCTGCCAGCCGTGCTTCTCCCACTCTCAAGTTCTCAACACGTGTCCAGCCCAATTTAGTCAACTCCTCACTAGCTTCTCAAAGTGTTCTTACACACCAACCTCCTCCCTCAACTCCTCCATTCTTCGCTTATCAGTTCTCTCCATCATGCAGTTCTTCTGACCCAGAAGTGTTTTAAAAAAAAATTAACATATATATTTATGCAAGAAACAACACAGAGACCAATGTAGATATGAAAAGGCCAAATGGATGACGTTTATTAGGGGGGTCCAGTGTGTAAGCCCTTTTTGGCACACTGTGACGATTTAAGTGAACGAAATGTGGACTCTACAACCCAATGCCAGGCCTGTGACTGAGCCCATACTAGTCTCCTGAACATATGTCTTGCAAGCGCAGCTTACACAAAGATGAAAAATTAACCTTTATGTCTGTGGCGCAGTGGCTATTAGCATCGGACTAAATGTAGAGACCTGAGTTCTAATCCTGTGCTGCTGTGCCAACCCTTGGGCAAGTTCGTTTACTCTATGTTGCTCCTATTCACTCAGCTGTATGAATGAGTACCTGGCTACAGACAGTGGTGGATATTTGTGTACGGATAATCTTCACATATTAATTGCAGCATGGCTGAATGCTTCCCAGAGAAGTCGAGATGGTGTCTGAAGTAAAGTGTGAAGCACTTTGAGCAGTCCCAAGGCCTGGATAACATGCTATATTGCCGCTATATAAGAACTTACCTTTATGTTATCGTGCTCGCATATTGTTGTCTGTCTCCAGAGTGGAAGATTTGTCTCTGCAGCCGTCTCTCAGCAAAGACAGCTTCTTTGTTTCTCTAACCCTTGCCGAAGTGGAATTTCCGAATTTTGAGACACTTCACGTTGGTTTTGTGGATGAGTTTCCTGAGTTTGGTAAGCAGTGTCAGTGTGAATGAATTGAGAAGGCACCTGTAAATGACGTGTTCAGAATTTGTTTCATTAGAATGTGTAATGGCTATGCAAGATTCATGTGAAATATCTTGTTGCAACTGAAAGTATATAATACTTTTACCACATTAAAATAAACTGCATTGATCACTAAACTAGAGGTTATTCAAAATTGTCGACATTAATGAAAGCGTACATAGAGTACTCTTTTTTACGACCCCTTCCTCAAAGAATAGGAATAATAGAAGAAGATAAGAAGAAGTATATAATTCTACCTGTACATTCATTTTAAACTCGAAACCATTAGGAAGATAAAATCTACCATCTGCAGTGTGCTCTATAAAGGATGAAATGGAAGGGTATGACATCGAGAGGATAGAAAGAGGTCAGATTGGCCTAGGCAGTTAAGTCAAGTGAATCAAGTCAAATTTGAATGGTGTGCTTTGCAGGCAAGTGGTCTAATGAGGAGCTGCTTCGCCACGGCCTGGCGGAGGTGTCGGAGAGTCCGGCCAGCATCAGTGACGTCGGCATGAAGGCGGCAAGTCAAGTGTTACCTAGGCTGAAGACACTGGTGCTCTACAACTGCCCGCACCTACACAACCCTACCACCTGGTTCCCACCAGGTACGGTCTGATACACTAGTTAGCATGCACCTCACCATGATAGATTGCTAAGGCCAAATACGGTTGGAGCTAACAACATATACATTATTAATTTACACGTGGTCATAGGGGTATCAGAACACTAATATAGATGAATGTTTTAACTTCTGTCATCATTGAGCCATGACATCAGCATAGAGGAAGTTATTGTTTTGACCCCCGTAGACTTGGGATTGCTGATCTTAAATGGGATGTATGCTTATTAGGTTGTGTATGCTTAGTAGGTTGAATAGGGTATATATGTAAGGTTAAGTCAGGGCTATGTCCAGTTGTCATCTAAGGGGCCATCCTTAAAGTATGTCACAATATTTGTGGACATTTTTTAGATGCGCAACGCCTTGTAATGCTGGCATGTATGCCCGTTCTAAAATTAAAAAATTTGACATATCCCCAATGATGCACACATCTGTGACAATTATCATATTCATTGTATTGAATCATTGTTTACATGTCAAATATAAGTCTGTAAAAGTAATAACAAATAGTAAACTGCATGTTTTTATTAGAATGCTGTTGAAATCTACTCTCAAAAACTGGCTGAATCACCAGGTGTGGATGTATGTTCACCAGGTGTGGATATGTGTTCACCAGGTGTGGATGTGTGTTCACCAGGTGTGGATGTGTGTTCACCTGGTGTGGATGTGTGTTCACCAGGTGTGGATGTGTGGAGCAGTCTACGGATGCTCCGTCTGTGGCGGTGTCACGCAATCCGACTCTACGACTTCTGTGAGATGATCCCGCTACTGCCGGCCCTTGAGTCGCTCCAGCTAGAGTACATGTTCCGGGAACCTCCCAAAGGATGCTCAAGGTAAGGGGTCTGCTTTGTAAAAATAGGTAAAGTTCTTATATATAGTATCCAGTCTTTAGGACTGCTCAAAGCGCCTTACACTTCACTCTCTGGCAGACCTGTTAATTTGATCGCCATTGCGAATTCTCTGGAAACATTCAACCATGCTGCAATTAGTATGCACAAAATATTCATACACAACTAACCACCACTATCAACAACCAAGGTTTGAAATGGCAGGACGATGATTCAAAACATTAAAGTCTTCGTTGAGAGTCCGCAGCTGCAGCCACTACACAATCACACTCCACAGTCAGTTAGGAGCACTGTAACCAGATCTTCTCCCAGACACCGAGGGACACTGGTCTCTTTCTACGCTTGTTCACTTCATGGGGCTGCTGACCCCTGATCTATCAACCGGCGACACATTTCAGAAAACACAACAATTAAGACCGATAAAGGGGTGCCATGAAACTGCATAAATTTAGTAGTGTCAGAACTCCTTTCATTCAAGTAAATGGTTGTCTGCCACTTTTTCACATCATGATTGCATCATATTGTCAGCAAAATTTGTTCCGTCATGATTCACAAGTCCAATTACTGCAGCCAAGTGTTGCATGGAGCACATTGGATGCCGTTGTAAGGAAGTGCTATATAACGTGTTTCGATGTGAAGGGTTATTTTTTACTATATTGTAGACATTTGCAGTCACTTCACATCGAAGTAACAAACACATAGTCTGTGCACATCAGCAGGGTGATCACTGTTTGGAGTGTTAATTATAAAGTGGGACCAAGTTCAATTAATTTAATAGGTAATTGACCTTTTTGTTTGTATAAACTTAGTTATTTAAAGCGCTTTCATTTCAGAGTTGGGCTCAGTGCTGGTACAGGACTCGGTGTGTCAGCCGCACTGGTGTCGAACAACGGAACTACCCCAAACATAGACAACAACAATGCGCCCGCCCCAGCAGCAGCCGCACCTCCACCACCAGGGGTGCCACCAGAAGATGCCGAGCCGCAACAGGGTGACGGAAATGGCATAGGACTACAGGCGCCACCTGGTGACATCCCACAAAATGACGTCCCGGTTGTAACAAGCAATAAGAATGGGAGCAAACCAGCAGATGTGCAATTTTCTCCGAACTCGGCCATGGCAAGAAACGTTGATGGAACTTCCACAGTAGGTGGAGCCACTGTGGCAGGTGCGTCCATGAGCTCGGCGGAACCGCATAATAAAGCTACGTCATCAGCCACATCTGGTTGTGAAACTGCTGCAGAATTCAGCCAGTCGAAGCCGGAAACATCAAACGCAGGGTGTGTTACCGGCGATTCAGGTGCCGAGAGTTGCAAGCGGCAAGATGTGCCAACATCAAACCAATCCGGTTCTGTGTCAACTGAACAACCGAAACTTGTCTCGTCCGGTCGGACAGACATAGACAGATACGCCAGCGCATGCCACGGTGGTCCCTTGCAACATAACTCCACAGCCGCCGCCAGGGGGCATGGCGGTGACAGCCAACCAAGTGCTTTACAAATACAGCTAGCAGACAAGAGAAATGAGAGACAAACCAACAGAGACACGCCACAGTTTCACCTGGTGGATCCATCGGGAACCAACGCGCCTTGTGGCAAGGGTAAGAGTCTGATTGGTAGTCGGAAAGGGGTCGTGAAGAGGTCACACCCCAGTCGCGTGGTTCATCAGTCGTGTCAGGCTGTCAGCGAGGAGATCCGGCAGTCAACGAAGAAAGCAAAGGAGGAGGATGACCTTGGTGACCCCAGCGGGGCAGCTGACCCCACCCTGGGGTCAGATGAGTCACCCCAGCCGGGCACCAAGAGGCTGCACTCTCCAGCGGCGGATGCACCTCAGGGGGAGACAGTTGGCAGGAGGGTGGGAGGGAAACGACCCAAGATGTGTGACCAGTCCACCAGCACCAGCGACCCGGTCATTGAAGATGACCACATCCAGGTGGGTGGATGACGTAGCCTTATCTAGAGACCCGTCCGCCCATCTTTTGGACGGGCTAGGTTAATTTTTGGACGGGTGGAAATTTCAGGAGCAAAAAAGTAGCTTACATTATTGGCCCGTTTATTTATATGTCCGTTGTTGCTTTCAAAATGTGTTTCTCACTTGTGTATGCATTTATTATTGTTCACATATATGTACGTATGTTCATGTTTGGAATGGATTGTTTGTGTGTCAGTGCAGACGCGCCTATCTACCAGGTTATTTTGGGATGTGTAAAAAATTTATCCTACATAAAGGCCTGGTGGACGACTGTCTCTTGTTGATCCACTCTCTCAAGTCCGTGACGAGGCTGGCCTTGATGTTTGTTTCCCTGCTCCTACCATCATTGATCTTGTACTGCCATCGCCATTCTCTCACTATCCCTTGCCTTCATTCTCCCCTCACAATTCCGTTTAATCTCGGTTCAGACAGTCTTCTAATCTTGGTCGTCATTTTCCGCTTTTTCTACTTTCAATCTCGTAAGTGTCCATACTTTTTGTTAGCCTTTCCATGTGAAGCACATCATCTTGCCTAGCAACAAACTCACAAAATTTTTTTATGCAGTGACTACATTTGATTACTCGACGCTGGTTAATGTTAACCTGTTCCATGTTGTAGGTATTTATGCTGCGTTCCTCAACGCTGGTTAATGTTAACCTGTTCCATGTTGTAGGTATTCACGCTGCGTTCGTCTACGCTGGTTAATGTTAACCTGTTCCATGTTGTAGGTATTCACGCTGCGTTCCTCCACGCTGGTTAATGTTAACCTGTTACATGTTGTAGGTATTCACGCTGCGTTCGTCTACGTTGGTTAATGTTAACCTGTTCCATGTTGGCATCACAGACTTGGTGATAGAGCAGACGCCTTCACTACAGATTCTATCAGGTGCAGTCCACATAGCAGTCATATCTTCACGATTTGTTTGTATTGAAAGTAATAAAGTCAAAGACTTTAGCGTAAAACTCCACGAATGCCTAAAATATGAGTAATGATTAAACATGCCCAACCATCTTCTTTATCTGGACTAGGAGCTGGCCTAGTGGCCCATGGTTTGGAATAAGAATTTTTACTTCTAGCCCAACTACCTGGCATGGTTGGTATATTTGATCTACCAAGACTTTGAATCAGAGTTGTCTTTCTCTTAAAACCCAAACATGTTAACCTGGGGCTGTACTGGTGTGCCCAGTTACTGTAGTGTACCAAGGAGGTCATGCTAAAGTCTTGTCTGTGACTAGTCTGTATTACCAGCAGAGGAGGCTTGTGTGCTCATGTCCCTGTTCATCAGTGTGGGGGGCTTGCTGTCAGTCGCAGCAGAAAGTGATAGTGAAATTTATTCTCTATGAACCACTTACTACACTGTAACACTTGACGCTTCACACAAGCCTGTCAGGAGATTACTACACTGTAGCACTTGATGCTTCACACTAGCCTGTCAGGAGATTACTACACTGTAGCACTTGATGCTTCACACAAGCCTGTCAGGAGATTACAAAGGAAATGTGATTAGTTTTAATGGAGAATATTCTTTGTGATACATGAAATGTGATAAGTTTGTAATGGTGAACATTCCACATGACACAGAAACAGGCCCGTACCCAGAAATATTGACTATTAATCAAAAGTGTGCCTTTTAAAGTGCAACCTCCTTGCATGGAAGTCATTCACGTCAATCACAGCAGTTATTGGCCAGTTTATTTTTTTCAATGACAAACCCATCACTTGAACCATTTATTTAATGAATACTCATCCATTTGATTTGTGTCACTACCAGTTGTGCCAATGATAGTAATTAATGTGGGCCCCTGCAGTTGGAACTATTAGTTAATCTAGTGTCCAGATGGCCCCCCTCTAAATTCCACCAGTCTTATCAGTTGTAATTACCTGTCTTGGCCAGTCATCTGCCAGTCTTGAAGACGGGCAGACGGGTCTCTGGCTAAGCCCCTGCACAGAAGTGTGACCAGTTTTTAATGGTGAACATTCTATGTGACACAGAAATGCGACCATTGTGTAATGGTGAACATTCTGCGTGACCCAAAAAGGGTGATCAGTTTGTAATGGTGAACATTCTACATGACACAGGAACTGTGACCAGTGGCTAATGGTCAACAGTCTATGTAACACAGAAGTGTGACCAGTTTGTAGTGGTGAAAATGTTTGCTTGTATAATTTTTTTTAATTACTGTTTTCATCTATGTATTTATTTTTAATACATACTGATTGTTTGAAATAAAAACATTATTATTATTACATTATCTACATGACACAGACATGATACAAGATCATAATGATGAACATTCTGTGTGACACAGGAAGTGTGTAATGATTTAACTGTTGCAGGATGTGCGTGTCGTGTGCTGAAGAATGTGTTGATTCGTAAAGCTCCGCGACTGTCTCGAGTCTCGTTCTCCCAGTGTCGTAAACTGAGACACGAGGACCTGGTGGATGAAGTCTGCACGCAGGCTGCAGACGTCAACAGGCTCATCATACTGAGACCCTTGCAGAACGTGAGTGATACAGTATCATCTGGTTCAGGCCTTAAAGCAGTATCAAATTTTACCAGTCTAAAAATGCCCTGGTAGATACTCGCGTGTCTGCACACACATACAGTCCCGTCTAAAAATACATACAGTATTCATTCTATTAAGCATACAGTATGCTTAGCAAATATTTAAGACATGGAAATATGTCAAATTTTGTGTTCTAATAAGCGTACAGGGGGTGTGCACCCATTTTCTTTGGTTCCTGTGGTTCCTGAGTACAGCCATCTCAGTAGACGTGACTGGCAAGTGATTTATGCATCTCACATACGAGCAACAGGATACCAGAACACTGTAGAAATGTGATAATTTAGGTGGACCTTTCGACGTTATATCATCATCAATCTTTGAGTCTAGTGTGATATTGGTAGAAATTAAAACACGATGGATTCAACAGTCAAGGTTGGCATTGAGATCACTGTCACGGCGTCAGATCCTGCTAAAAAGGGGGCATACGCTAATTAGGGCATGTACGAACGAATACGGTATATATATTATGTATACACTTGACACAGATCATAGAAGCATAATGGATGTACGCGCATGAATAACGGTGACAGTCAGTAGTGAATAACAATGACAGTTAGTAGTGAATAACGGTGACAGTCAGTAGTGGATAACAGTGACAGTCAGTAGTGGATAACAGTGACAGTCAGTAGTGAATAACCTGTTTTGCTCCTCAAATTTCCACCCGTCCAAATTCAAATTTCAACCTGTCCAAAACAAACTTTACCTGTCCAAATGACAGGTTGGTGGGTTTCTAGATAAAGCTGTGGTTTGGTTGTAAAATTACCTCAATTGTTCTTTCCATCATCAGATCCATTCCGGAACTGGAATTGATTTTTAATTAATTTTTGGCTGCAGGAAACATGAATCAATGACCTTGACTTATTTGACTGAAGTTGAATGAACAGTAGTGACTTTTTACTCATCTGATTAAATTTGATTGTACACATGTTTCAGGTTGAATTAAAACTGTTAAAACGAATTGGGATGGATTTTTTAAATTGTTTTTAGGTCCTAAAAATACTACAACTACGACTAATATAGCAAAATTATTTACAGCTAGACACGCATGAAAAATGGCGCTTTGGCCCCCACGCATATTTGCGTACATATACTTCCATTGATGTAAGCGGAAGGGTCTGTCTTACAGTATGAGGCGATGCGGATGGAGAAACTTGTGTTCAGCACTCGCAACTTCAATTGTCACATGTGCCTCGTGCATGACTACTCAACTGACCCAATCCAGATACTGCAAGGTCAACACAAGGCAACTGATTGGCTGGACATCGATTCTGGGGTCACTAGGTGCGTTTATCTTTTGTTGGTTGTTTAGTTACTGTGGCAAGGTTTAACGAGACAGAATGGTTTGAAGAGTTCAAATCATGATGGTTTTACCTACCCAAAGTTTATTAACTGAATGCTTATTTTGTGATTAAAGTTATTCATTTAGTGATTAGCATCTTTGTCGTTTTTTTGTGACTATCCTTATAAAATAAATGGATCAGTCCTACAGATGTTCTCTCTCTTGGATCAATCTAATTGTGTTTTAGTCCTTGAATGATATATTTATGTAACAATTAATCTATGCCACCCACTAAACAACATTTATGAAGTATTTATGTAATACATTAACACTATTTCTGTTCAGTTAAGATGTCAGAATACATGTGTGGCTCTTCCTCGCGCGCCAGGGGTCGCTGCTGCTGATTAGTACCCCCTGGCTGATCGTTTTGCGAAACTCTGAATTTAAGCTCAGCCTATGAAATCGCTCACTAGATCAGTGGATGTTGGCAGGTCAGGTGGTCAAAATAAAACTAATTTCAACCAATCGTGGCTCGTATTATATGCAATGTTTAGAAAGTAGAAGCAATTATTTGAATACACAATACTGCTAAGCTGCTCATGCTAATGGGCGAACAGGTCATTATATATTGGGATTCCCAGAAGTCGTTTATCCGTCTTCAAATTAGGGCAGGTATTTCCACTGTTCTCACGGGTGATGCAGTTGCAGCTGGCGAAGTCAATTGCTAGTTTGACTCGGCTAACTTTCGCACTTCATGTAGGGGATCGACCAAGGCTAGTTTTGCATGGCAATGGTGTGGCTGTTTTGTAAACGTTCCTTTCATTCCTAAAATGTAATGCCTTGAATGTATGAAATTTGCTGATCACCCTAGATTGGTAAAAATGAACACCAACATTTGGTTGTTTTTATTATTTGTGGTTTTGACCCTGTTTCTGGACTTGACCCTGGTCCTAGTGAGCTGCTGAAGACTGGCTGGGAATCATCGACGGAAGACGCCCATGAACCATCTGCAGTGTATCCTTGGGGCAGAAATGTCTGCCGGCGATATAGTGAGTGCGACTCCAGGCAAACTCCAAATCCAGTCTGATCCCAAATTCTCAAAACATCCCAGTTTCTCCCAAGTGTCTTTACAAAGTATTATTCAGTATTAAAAAAACTTTTATTAGTTTTAATCTCTCAACCTCTATTGCAAGTATGTAGTTACTGCCAGAGTGCCTGTGTGTTGCTGGAATGTACAGTCTACAGCCAGATTTCCTGTGCCATACATAAAACAGACCACCTGTAATTCACACTACTTATGAATGGTGACTGAATCGGGTGGTGAGCCACTGATCAACAATTAGTAATATTTCCAATTATGTAATAATTTGACAATATTTTTTGCAAACACACGTCTATTTGATTCTACTAAATGGCTGATCTTGTTATCCATGGTTTTGGTAAAGTGAACACTGTCAATACACTGTACATATAGAAAAATGATCTTTCAAAAATCGTATGTTTTGTTTCCATCAGTGCACAACAAGACGCCACAAACATTTTTATTTGATTCTACTAAATGGCTGATCTTGTTATCCATGGTTTTGTTAAGCGAACACTGTCAATATACTATCCATATAGAAAAATGGTCTTCCAAAAACCTTGTTTCGTTTCCATCAGTGCATGACAAGACGCCAGCACATAAACTGGTGAGAGAGACGGTGAGCGACATGCCTTGGTGGCGACACCTAGTGGCATCGGAGAAGTTTGACATAGCTCTTCAGCAGGAAGAAATGCATGCAGGTATGGGTGGCATCGTTGTGAAATATCGATGTGTTCATGTAGCTAGTAATATTTAGTTTGGATTGCTGTTTCTTGCAGAATTATCTCGATGATCCTCAGTGGTTTTGAATTAAATTCTTCATTTTATTTTACATTTTAACCATGTATTTTAGGTCAAATAAAATTGTTATTAGATCAGTAGACGTGTCTTCAGTTAGCTCCTTTAAATCAGGTTTAACTCTCAAACATGCATTATTTTTAAACGTGTCTCCAAGGAGCTCACTATGTGACAGGCTGCAATGGTTCAGAGAATAAGATACATTTAGCACAATTTAAGAAAAGCCAAAACACATTCGGAAAGTGAAACTTGATTTTTTGCAAACACTACAAGTTTGAATGATGCAATTTAGAATTATCATCTTTATGTTGTGTTTTTATGCATGTTTTTGATTGAGTGGTATGTGATTTGAAATATAAATACCTCACTTTGAAGTAGTCTGTCGCAAAACATGAATTCTTCCGTAACTTTGCAACAAATTGACGTACATGAATGACACTGACATCATTGTAAAACTGAAATGTCCCCCTTTAACATGGTGCATGAACCTCCATACTGCCAAAATATACCTTATCTTAACATTTGTTAAGAGCGGCGTTCTGTTGTTTTGTTTGCATTGGTAGGAGTGACTCATGGCCCAGGGGCAAGGCACTGGCTCTACCAGAAGGTGTGCAGTGACATTCTACCCCAGGAGATAGCCGAAGCGAAGGAGACTGGACTGAGACTTTATCCACACTCCACTGTTGTTTACGTCAATGTGTGCGATAGCAACGGCACGCTCACGCCTGACATATACCTGTAGTGACACCTGGTGGCACGGACACTATTTGGTATCCTACAGTGAGGAATATCCCACAAATTTTACAAGGGTCTGCACCGCACTATCGACGCTATGTGGCATGGCAGTGCCCTAGCAAATATTATATTATTAAAAGTTTGGAAGAAAGAATTTCATGTTTGTTTGTCTTGATATCATTGGTACAGTTTTTAATTAGTTTCTTTATTTCTGTAGCTGCCAATAATTTGTACTATTAAGTCTCATTTGTACTCCCCTGTTATCGGTAATCTGTCTATATTTTAAGATTGTCCATTCGAATAGTTAGAATCATAAAATAATCTGATGATTTCATCAGAATTAAATAAAAAATTCACAAACAAGCTAGCATTTCATTGTGGATACTAGATGGTTCAACTTTTTGCAAAATGATTCTAATGCAAGCGAGAAACAGATTTAATAGCTGATCCCGATTCCCAGAATCGGTGAATGTGCTGATATGACACATACCGGTACACTCATTGATTCCGTGAATTGGGATCAACGTTGACGATCCATTCAATGAAATGCTCAGCTTTACCTATTTATCAACCATGACCGGCTATAACCTTGTGCATGTATGAAGGCCAGCGTTCAGGGTACCGTTTCATTAAGAAAATGAGCTGATAAGGAAAATCCATCATCAAACAGAATCCGCTGTTAAATTTAAACCTTTTCAAAATGCAAAAAGCAGCAACAGTATCACTGAGAAGATTATTTCCGTGACACACTACCGAACTTACATCCCATTAGAGCATTGTGGTGTTGACAGTTATTACTACACAAGTTACTATGCTGTTAAGGAGCAAATCTATTTTAAACAGCAACATTTATGAGCTCATAAGAAAGTTAATGAAAGGTCCCTGGACTCGTAGTACCGTTGGATAAAACAATAACTGGTTCAAAGTAAAATCCACATTTCATTAGGTCAATATACTATGGCTAGGTATTGTCCATTGACACAGTTTGTTTGTTCATACACATACAAACACTATGGTGTGTCTCTAAATGGAACTAATACCGGAAACAATGGTTACCTGCACCATCCTTGGCCTACTTGGTTTAATCTGACATTGTATGACCCCAAACACTTGGCGTTTCATTAACAATACAACAAGTAGCTTAAAATGTTTATTACATTGTATAAAATGTTTATTACATTGTATAAAATGCGTTATAAATGATATGACTTGCCTAAAAAAGTACATATATAGACAGAGTACAAATTGGGTGTTGACAACGTATCTGACATACATTTGTGTAACATCCGAATTTTTTCGGCAAAAGTGGATGAATTAATAAGTGGCAAACACGGGTGCCAAGCTAGTTTTGAGCATGCATCACAAACCACCAGATGTAGATAATCATAGGGGGTTTGTTTGCATGTTTTATGAATTATGTTACCTGTTTCACAGGTGTGTAACACTCACGATTGACAGCTACGATTACGTCGTTATTCTTCTCGTCTTACGGCCACTTCCATTTATAGTGTCCCTGATGCAGGGAAATACGGCCTACCTTACGTTTCAGACTTGGTTGCTTCATCTTCAATGCGGTACATGGTCTGTAGTTGTATCACAGTTTGAACTGTGCTGCCAAAATCAACAGCACACGCCACTTTATATTACGTTTTCATTTGTGTCTGTCACTGTAACTGTTATAAACACTTCCTGTCTTAAGAGTTCTCTCTCACATGGTTTGCAGATTATTTTCCAAGCAAATCTGTAGCATCAAAGAAAATGCAAGAGATAGTTGGTCAGCTTATCATGATACCTTGTCAAATGGTCACATCAAGGATGACCTACCATAAAATCATGTGTCATAATATTTAGCAGGACTACCTCCATGAATGTCACCACACTGCATGACTTTTCACAAGATCACCCCACTGTATAACATTCCACAAGGTCACCACAGCATGACCTTTCATAAGCTCACCCCACTATATAACCTTCCACAAAGTCATCCCACTGTATAACCTTCACAAGGTCACCACAGCATGACCTTCCACAAGGTCAACCCACAGGATAACCGTCCACAAGATCACTCCTTTTTATGTACTCTCAAGGTCATACCAAAGGTCAGCCCTACAGACTGACTTCCCACAAGATTTTCCAACAGGGTGACCTCTACCATTCGCAACGTCACCAGAGGATACGTGCTACATCTGTGGAACTAGGTGCAGTCAGTTCAATCTTTGGCAGCACTGTGTACGACGAAGGTTGTTTCCTTCCGTCGTTCTCCGTGGAAGACACCAGGGCCAGAGGCCTGGACTGCTGGGCCTTTGTCTTTAGGGCCTCGTGCTTCCTCCGATCCATCTCCTGAAGATACTTCTCGAAGCGTTCGTTGGCGGGTGTAGCTGGGTTGTAGAAGTCACTGAACGTATCAAGGCATTCTGGGATATCTGTGCGACTGTATCGAGACGTTTCCATTCGAGACGGATCAGTTCGGGGTGTGACTGTTAGCGGTTTCGTCCTGCTCGTGACCGTAGCGACATCGCTGCGACATGTGATGAGCGGCCTCTTTCTGGAGTCCTCCACCAGGTGGCTGTGTTTTTTCGTGTGGAAATTGTGAGTACGAGTCTTCAGCATTTGAAGGTCATATCGCCACGCAAAGTCACTTGATGGGCCTGTCATGGCTGCCAGTCTACAACACAAGCCAATCATAATCATGTATTACTGGCCAACAGAGGTGTTTGTACAGAGGAAATGTTTCGGTGGGAACTTAGACCTTTAGACCCAATGTTTTAATGAAATGCTCTCCATTGTGCAATCATTACAATGGTTGCACTACAGTGTCATTACAATATTATACACTGTTGCAGCAGTGATGTATGTAATGTACATTGTCATTACAATAGTATACACCACTATGTCGATAATGTGCACGAATATTATAACACATTGTAGTTTGCACTATTATGCATCACACCGCATACGTGTGTGCATGCATGAGTGTGTGTGAGTGTGTATGTGTGTGCATGCGTGAGTGTGTGTGAGTGTGTATGTGTGTGCATGTATTCTAAGCACAGTTATGTAAGTTTTATGAGTTTTAAGCCCATTTTATCAGAATTATGTCAGTTTTATGCACAATTGTGTCAGTTTTATGCCTCCATTATACACCACAATGACAAAAGTGTGCACCAATATGCCAGTAGTGTACACCACCATTCCAATAGTGTGCACCACTGTGTCAGTGACCACACACAATGTGACCAGTACTACAACAGTGTACACCACCATTCCAATAGTGTACACCACTGTGTCAGTGACCACACACAATGTGACTAGAACTACAACAGTGTATACCACCATTCCAATAGTGTACACCACTGTGTCAGTGACCACCCACAATGTGACTAGTACTACAACAGTATACACCACCATTCCAATAGTGTACACCACTGTGTGACTAGTACTACAACAGTATACACCACCATTCCAATAGTGTACACCACTGTTTCAGTGACCACACACAATGTGACTAGTACTACAACAGTGTATACCCCCATTCCAATAGTGTACACCACTGTGTCAGTGACCACACAAAATGTGACTAGTACTACAACAGTATACACCACCATTCCAACAGTGTACACCACAGTGTGACTAGTACTACAACAGTATACACCACCATTCCAATAGTGTACACCACTGTCTCAGTGACCACACACAATGTGACTAGTACTACAACAATATACACCACCATTCCAATAGTGTACACCACAGTGTGACTAGTACTACAACAGTATACACCACCATTCCAATAGTGTACACCACTGTGTCAGTGACCACACACTGTGTGACTAGTACTACAACAGTATAAACCACCATTCCAATAGTGTACACCACTGTCAGTGACCACACACAATGTGACTAGTACTACAACAGTATGCACCACCATTCCAATAGTGTACACCAATGTGTCAGTGACCACACACAATGTGACTAGTACTACAACAGTATGCACCACCATTCCAATAGTGTACACAACTTTGTCAGTGACCACACACAATGTGACTAGTACTACAACAGTATGCACCACCATTCCAATAGTGTACACCACTGTGTCAGTGACCACACACAATGTGACTAGTACTACAACAGTATGCACCACCATTCCAATAGTGTACACCACTTTGTCAGTGACCACACACAATGTGACTAGTACTACAACAGTATACACCACCATTCCAATAGTGTACACCGGTACTCCAATTCTGGTCTGGGAATTGTAGAATGTTTAAGTTAATCTTCTGAGTGGCATAAAAATGCAACTGCCTTGCTTACGCTCGCTCTGTAGGCCTTTGTCACGAGAGGCAGCAACCAATGAATAGACTAACTGATTACTAAGACTACAATTTGATCATATTTATATTTCAGCTGTCTTAAGAACCGTGTCAAAGTTATAATAGTAACAATAGTTCTTTGCTGCTCGAGATCTAACTTTGGTAGGTACCAGGTATTCAATGCGTTCACAAAAAGTAAAAAATATTCATATCAATAAAAAATAGACAGCTGCTATTCAATAACACTGATGGCATGTAATCTTGGTTCGTATTACCATCTACACAATTCTCAATAATTTCTGCTCTACGTTTTTACATTATGTCTGCGTAATTCAACTTCTGACTCCCTCAATCTGGCTTTATTAAAGAAGTAAAAAATATACAATCATTTTCTAAAAAGCAGTCAACTTTCAGTTCAATCTGTATTGGCAAATATAATAGTACAGGTGTCAGCTTTAACTCTGAGATAAAAACCTGTGTTAACAAATTCTATAATTTAATGTTTCAATGTTTACAACTGCAAAGTATTTTAGGTACAACTGAGGGCTTACTGAACTAGACAGCAGTGGAGTTGTATATCTAATCCATGCCACAACCATGTATAGAGTCCCTACCTTCAAATTCAACATCTGTTGTCACTTCCTAAGTGGCTCATATCTTGTCGCCAGGTTCACATACGCTCGTCCGCTTGCATCAAACCACATCTGTGAGAACAAAACGAAACATTTTAGCCAAGTTCGACCCTACATCTTCATCTGTGTTGAACACTGATGCACTGCAAAGCCTGACTTCGGTATATACCACCTAAATTAATGTTTATGTCCCTCCTGTTATATTTCTGTACATTGGCCGTTGCACGCGTCTTCAAAATGTCAACATGTAGACCCTTATTAGTTGAACGAATTAATAATTAATTAATAATGCAATGACGTACGTGTTGTGGGCTAATTCACGGCAGAACATTGTTAATTTTGTGCCGATTGGAGACTTAATGAGGAGGACGCATCTAGCATTGATTGCCTTTTGTAGAGATGGAACTCTATCGTAGGACAAGATTACACAATGCTAGTCCCCATCGATCATTACCTACTTCACAGGATATTCCTGTTGATATCGTTTTACGGATGCTCAAACACTTGGTCATGCTTCAACACCGCCCAATACAGATAATTAATCTTCTTCGTTTTGATACATGCCAGCCATAATGTACTACAAAATACTCAGTTTCATGTAGTTTTAGTTACTGTTATTCATATATTCTCCTGATGTGTATTAAAGCCAGCTATAAGCCGTGCTGAGTTAGACAAACGTGCGGAACGAAAACACTGACACATCACAAAATCCTCATCTTTGCCAATACTTTACTATGCCAGGATGATCCAAAGATTGCAAGTTTCACTTTTTCCCAAAAGAATCATGACACATCGTAATGCCAAGCCAAAATTACCAGATACGTCAACCAATTAAATTCAGTCAGTTAATATATATTATTAGTTAGTAATAAATTGTTAACTCTTGATTTAAAACAGTGCATAAATTATGCACAGCATTTTTAGCCTTGATACAATAAAAACCATAATTATGAAAACATTCCAATCCTACATAAGTGTCGACCTTTTCTGTCTTATGCTGAAATAGGGCAGTTATTTCATCCGCCAACAGATATATTCACAGGTATGTCAAAAAAGGTAGGGTAAATCATATTTAGTACGGTATATCCAACAACAACTAGTAAATCACATCAAATGACTGCACTGAGTACGTGAACATTCGACACAGCATACATAACACAAAAGCACGCATTCAGAGAATGCGAAACGTGAAATGCAAACTCGCCGCTTGATGCAAATGTCGCAATGCCCGCTGTGCTGACCGCCCCGCCACCTATTGGAGAACAGCAGTAAAAACTACGGCATCTATATCAACACTCTACGGTGAAGTATCTCAACAACAAAAACAACAACTGCACAAACCAACCAGTCAACTACATATCTTGTACCAACTAATTTCCTCAAAAATTATTCATAGATTTAAATTCAGATTTACATGTGCTTGTCATACCATTCATGATTCATAAGGCAACATTCAAAGTTACCCGAAACTTACAAAAAAAATTAATTTAAAGCAACAGCAAATTTTGCATTGTCATGGAGGATCAAATTCATTGTGTACTGTATTTATTTCCCCGCTGCATAAACAGTTTCAAAGAAAAAACATGTTTGACACCCCATGTAAATTTATTAGATTACCGGGTAGCCCAAAATAAAAATCTTAAAAATCCATAACGTTTTACACTTACGGCTGTCATGGTTGATACCTGGCCCTGGTTGAAAACTGGTTATAACTGAAATAATTTGAAGGCCAGAGAAACAAGGCCTACAGGCAACAGACTTAAACAGGCATAAGGTAATAACAACTACACCTTGTATCTACAGAAAAAGGTTTGCTATGACTAGTTGACTAGTTGGTTGTTTGTGCCAATGCATTGTGCAAGTGAAGAGAAGACCCACACACTCAACCACTCTGTGGAATGAAACATAAACTATATACCCCATGTGCCATAGTCTTTGCTGTACTCGCAACACAGGGGGCGCCAGTGGCTTTGGGCAACAGCTGTGACTGCGTAACAGCCAACTTCTTCAGATCCTTCAAACTGCCGTTCTTCATTGCTGTGCTAAGGGGCAGTGGGTTTCGCCGATTGAAAGTCGTCGATTTCTGCCCGAAAATGGCAATCGGACACGGATGGTGACTCCAGTCATATGACAGAGTGAGCTTTTTGTGTAACATTTCTATATTTTCTGCTACGTCAGCGTCAAGGTATGTTTTCTGTTCCTCTGGTGCAGTGAAGTCGAAGGCCTCTACAGGGGTTGCCTTCAGTTGTTGCCATAGGCGCCAGTCTTCCTCATCAGCGGCAAGGTCAAGTAAGTAACGCTTCATTGTCTCGCATTTTCCCGGTTTATCAGTCGGCAACACCTGCACACCTTCCAGTTCCAGATTAATGTCTGACGTCGACGTTATACTGACCGTCTTCCCGAGAGTGCTGTTAGTGTATTCCTTCTGGACACTGTCCAGTTTTGATTCCTCTGATACGGTCGCTGCCTTCTCTCTATCAAACACTTCTGATTTCAACTTCGAGCTGTTAGTGCTAGTTTTTGGGCTATACAAGTCTGGATTCTTGTGGGAACTTCTCTTGTTCACACTGTTGTCGTCGGTCACTGGTTGCCGTGACAACCCTTGACTGACTAGCATGTAGCTTTTCCCGAATGAAGTCCCTCGTGGTGTCTGGTGGAATTGATCCACCGATGACTCCAACTTGGGCAAACCTAAATGTCTCTTTGCCATCAACAATTTCGAGGTACCTTTCTTTTTCCGTTTCTTGACTTTACCTCGTCCGATTTGCAATTTTGTGATGGTGTTATGGGAGAGATCTGGGTTTGTTTCAGAGAATTTTCTAACATGTGATGCTTGAAATGTCAAAGGAGGGGGCAGGGGATTTACTGGATAATCTTCTATCGTATCTTCTTGGGGTGAAAATTCCATGGGATTATCGTCAGAGTCTTGGTTCATTTCTGTCGAAACTAAGTCTGTCGGTTCGACAATGTCGGACACATCTATGGGATCACTTTGATCAGAGGCATTCATCAACTGGTTTCCAGTTGGTTGGTTTCCAGGTGCGTGCTGTGGGGAGAATTTGAAACGATCAGACAGGAGTTAAATGACTGGTGCAAACATATTCTCACTACTGTGTTGATAGAATTGTGTAATTCATACAGACACACCAAGAAATAACGCATTCTCCCAGAGCCTCTAGTGCTACTGACATAGATGGAAAAATATAGAGACAAATATAACACAGCTATAAGGGTGTAATAATCGGGAAAATTAAAAAAAAACTAAAACTTCCCCTCAATTGATTAAACTCATCATGAATCAGGGTTATAGATATGTTCATATAGTGAATAGTATTTAAGTAATATGCAAAGAAGATGGTTTAATAGTGTCTACATTCTCACTCTAGGACAAATTGCCTACCAATATATGTACCATTTCAAATGCTATGTTTAACATATCTTTCTGGTTTTGTCTAAAGGGTAAATTTTATTTATGTTGTTATTTATATAACATTTTGTGGCATTTTAAACTCTCATTTATGTGCTTATTACATTTTTTTATTCTCTAGATTACACTGGTTAGTGTGTAATAATATAATTCATTTATTTATCTTACATCTCTCACTGTATTTGGTAATATTGTGTTATTCATTGGTTACAACTTTTACAAATAAGTTGCAATTTAACTTTCCACCTATGAAAGTGGTTTACGGGTTTGATTATTATATAACATATCTTAAACTTTTTGTTACGTATTACATTTCATATTAGTAATTATAAAATAATTTAATAATAATCATATAATAATAAAATGATTTCTTTGTTGCCTATATATTCGCAGATGATTATGCATTCTCATGAACGTGCCCAGTACAACAGTTATTAATATGCTATGAAGCTAAGGGCAATTGACAACATTAAACACAATTTACTATAAACAAAGGTACATACACTCTTACCAAATGCACCCAGAATCAAAATATTAATCAAAATATTACCAAAATAGCAGATATGTTTCTACTATCACCATTACAGTGTAATTACTGTATTCCGCCATAGTTTAATTACTGCATTTCCCACACATCCACCACTGTCTATAGCTTGGTACTTATGTACACAATTGAGTGAATTGACCCAACACGAAGTAAACAAAATAAAATTCCCCAGTGAGTGAAACAGTAACAAGAAGATTCAGACCCCGATGACACAGATTGAGAGCCCGACTTCCCAACTACTATGTTACAAACACAGTCTACAAACATGGTCTGTAAATCCACATTCTTTCTTTAACAGTGTGCCAACATGAAACAGTAAACCTCGAGTGATCTCTGAACCGTGATTGCTGAGAAAATAAGACAACTCCCAGTAAACCAACAAACTGACAGTATGTTTATCAAAGTCTCCTGTTCCCTGTAATTATATAAAAATATACCTTGATCTATCCGTATGTGCTGGATATAACCTGTCTGTTGAATCCGTCGTGTGTAAGTCGATACCGAGCCCATATATGTGTGTTGAAGAAACGAGAACAGGCTACGACTATGGTAGAGTCCCAAACAAACACAAAGATCAACATAGAAACCAGTTGTATGTAGAGAGTACACAGCCAAAGACAACATCTACAAAGCCACAAGCAGTGCTACACAAGGCCTGGTCCGTTTTAATTGAGTCTTCATTCAGCCTGGTAAACATGCACCATTTTATGTCACACGCTGTTGTGTGCTGGTCTAATTAAAATGTATCATATATACACTATGTTGCAGACAATGGGGAGGATTGTATTTCACTGTTCTTGTAAGGTGAATAAAATAAAAGGTTTGTTTAAAAACGCTGTCTGATATATGACGTTCTTAGTATGTGTTAGTTATATAATGTATGTGTTACTTATATAATGTATAATAATGTATAATTAAATAAGAAATAAACCTTAAGGACACAACTCAAAAGATAACATGATATATGACATCATCATTATAATTTATGTATTCGTTGATGGTAAGAAAACTTGTAATTTGTAGTAATATTTTATGACTTCTTAGCTAATGGCTATTATTATAAATTAGGTAGCAGTTATAAAATGTATCTGATAGCAAGCATTACACAACCGCAGCAAGTTGAGCAAGCCCTAGCACATGCAATACCAAGTTAACACTATTAAATTACATGTGCACCCAACCATAACCATTTCATTCCTGTACAGAAGGTGAAATGTGTAGACTGTAAGACTCAATAATCAACTAAATTCCTTGCCCACATATCAGCTGGAGCTTGTTCAGTTCCAAGTGCAAAACAGCATCCGCTAGTGTTCAAGTGCTTGCTATGACAGCATCTACTCAAGTGCTTGCTATGACAGCATCTACTCAAGCGCTTGCTATGACAGCATCTACTCAAGTGCTTGCTATGACAACATCTACTCAAGTGCTTGCTATGACAGCATCTACTAAAGTGCTTGCTATGACAGCATCTACTCAAGAGCTTGCTATGACAACATCTACTAAAGTGCTTGCTATGACAGCATCTACTCAAGTGCTTGCTATGACAGCATCTACTAAAGTGCTTGCTATGACAGCATCTACTCAAGTGCTTGCTATGACAGCATCTACTAAAGTGCTTGCTATGACAGCATCTACTAAAGTGCTTGCTATGACAGCATCTACTAAAGTGCTTGCTATGACAGCATCTACCAAAGTGCTTGCTGTGACAGCATCTACCCAAGTGCTTGCTGTGACAGCATCTATCCAAATGCTTGCTGTGGCAGCATCTACCCAAGTGCTTGCTGTGACAGCATCTATCCAAATGCTTGCTGTGACAGCATCTACTCAAGTGCTTGCTGTGGCAGCATCTACTAAAGTGCTTGCTATGACAGCATCTACTAAAGTGCTTGCTATGACAGCATCTACTAAAGTGCTTGCTGTGGCAGCATCTACTAAAGTGCTTGCTATGACAGCATCTACTAAAGTGCTTGCTATGACAGCATCTACTCAAGTTCTTGCTATGACAGCATCTACCCAAGTGCTTGCTATGACAGCATCTACCCAAGTGCTTGCTATGACAGCATCTACCCAAATGCATGCTATGACAGCATCTACTCAAGTGCTTGCTATGACAACATCTACTCAAGTGCTTGCTATGACAGCATCTACTCAAGTGCTTGCTATGACAGCATATATTCAAGTGCTTGCTATGACAGCATCTATTCAAGTGCTTGCTATGACAGCATTTATTAAAGTGCCATTTATTAAAGTGCTTGCTATGACAGCATCTACTCAAGTGCTTGCTGTGACAGCATCTACCCAAGTGCTTGCTATGACAGCATCTACTCAGGTGCTTGCTGACAGCATCTACTCAGGTGCTTGCTATGACAGCATCTATTAAAGTGCATGCTATGACAGCATCTACTCAAGTGCTTGCTATGACAGCATCTACTCAAGTGCTTGCTATGACAGCATCTACTCAAGTGCTTGCTATGACAGCATTTATTAAAGTGCTTGCTATGACAGCATCTACTCAAGTGCTTGCTGTGACAGCATCTACCCAAGTGCTTGCTATGACAGCATCTACTCAAGTGCTTGCTACGACAGCATCTACTCAAGTGCTTGCTATGACAGCATCTATTAAAGTGCTTGCTATGACAGCATCTACTAAAGTGCTTGCTGTGACAGCATCTACCCAAGTGCTTGCTGTGACAGCATTCATCATTTTGCCAACTATCATTATTATTGATAGTCAACCATGCTATCGGCGATAACTATCAATAATACATATCGAAACATTGACTATCGTGATGCATCAACAGTTCAACGAACCGTTATACCCCAAATCCTAACCCGTTCTTTTACCTACTGTCTATGCCCGGCAAAATATCCTACAAGGGGATAGTTGTGTAACCTCACAGAGTGGTGATTTCTGTCTCTAACCCACTAATAGTGCAAATGCACCTAGCTCAACAATACACCAGCCACATTACACGTGGCCAATACACCAGCACAAACTACAACGGAAGACGAACTTACCTAAGATAGCATTTCTTTGACAAGCAACGGTTCACATACAACTGCTAAGTTGACTGCCACAGTGCACTCGGATCAACCTTAGAACTGATAGAGATCTCTCTTTAAATGCACATGAATTTCCTCCGTGCTTTTCCTCACTAGAAGGCGACTTTCAGAATCCAATTCTCTGCCAGGTTTGTGCCAAACTGTGACCGTACTTATGTGTGAACAGTTATGCGCTTAACACAGTGCACGTGACATCTTGCAGGTGCTGTGGCTTTGAGCCCAACTGATCAACTGAGTTTCTTGATTATATCTTTACACAACACCTTTTAAGACAACAAGCTTCAGCTGTCCCAGGAATACGGTTCTACGTAATCTGTGTCACTGACCAAACGTCTGAACTACTGCTCTTTGCTGTACAATACAACAGACTTCTGGACTCTCGAAGTGATTCGCTGGGTGAGGAATTGTTTTATTAATTAAAAGAAGCTTTACCCACAAAGCCAATGGGGTTTAATTCACTGGAATCACAAAAGACATCTGATCGGGTTAATCGGATTGTAGTGAGGTTATTATTATTGGATCGCCACACTCTGTGAACACGGCATGATCACAAATAACTGTGTGCTTTGTCCAACACCACAATGGACATTGGCCAAATCTGGTGCAATGTCAGAGCAGCATATAAACGAGCGGCTTCATAATCCAACGATTTAAGAACTTACAAAAGAGAAGTCATTGGAGACCAGATCAGACTGTAGATGAGGACATAATTGTGGTGGAAGATTACAGGACACTGACCAATGTTGGTGCCAATTCTCAGGGTTAAGTGACTTTAGCCTTAACTACAACTACTCAATGAGGACAAACACAAATATGTTGATACTGATAGACTCCACAGTTGGGTGATAAAAATACATAACTTAATTAAGGTTTTGTGATCAACATGTGGCAACATTGTCTGACTTCTAATGTACACAAGTTGAAGACATGCACCTTCCTAGTTTGATTACTCTACAATTACAGTAAACCTCGCCTATCAGGGGTAAGTCGGATTCACCTAAGTCGGATCTTCGCTCAACTCGGACAGGAGTCAAAGGAACGGTTGATTTGTAATGTATTTCCCATAGAAATCTTCACTTGGTTGTTTGGAGTATCTGTACCAGATGAACTATAAAGTGAAACTGCTATTCTAAAACAATAATCCAGACAGCCACATCAACGTACGTAGGCATCACGTCTTCACTCATCTAATACAACTGCATCACCAAACCAATGGACACTGGTATAACCAAGAACATGACGTTCAATTACCGATACATCCTAACTACCAGGAGACCAGAGGCATCAGAAAAAATTGCACCATTTTCTCAAGAAATTGAACTATGTTGAGCGTTGTCATTGCCCTGAAACCAGCGTGGAACAAACTGAAACTGGAAACATTTCTAAACTCCTACAAAAATGGGATTCGTCTAAGGTGTTGAGCATCAAGACGAGGATGAAAACAAAGCAGCTCCTTCATTCAAACACATACGGAATAAGCTCCACGAGATGTTGTTTGCACGATAGATGACTGTGTTGACGTGGACGAGACAGCAGAAACGTTGGCTACTCCAAATAATGAGCAGATCATTGAAACCGCACAACACCCCGATGCAGAAGGTTGGTTTACTGAGCGATGATAAGGGTGACGAAGTCTCTGTGTCTGAAGATAAGATAACAAAACTCAGTGGCACACCTGCTGCATTACGGACGCTAATTAAGACACTCTAGTTCGACGCTCATGAAACCGAAGAGTTAACCGACAAGTAGAGGCCATTATCATGAGATATTCGCAACAAAGATTTACGCAGCGCAAGATGACTGACATTTACAATCAGTAATAATTATTAAGCTACAACCTTCGTGCCAAAATTAAGCACAAAACTGTTCTAATACTGCATAGTGTTGCTTATGGACATCAACATATGTAGAATTACCACAGTATCCAGTCACCTTCAAGCGTTATTCACAGTTACCTAAGGGCTTTTAGAGGGTTGCCTTTGGCGCTGGGATATGTCATCTTCGGCTAAGTCGGATTTTCGCGTAACTCGGATTAAATCACTCGGTCCGATTGAATCCGACTTAGGTGAGGTTTACTGTATTGCGTGTTCATGTACAAAAACAAGTTTTATAAAGTCACTTTGAAGATAAATGCATATAAATGTCTCTGATTCAATTTGCCAATAATATGCGCTAGAAAACTATAATCACAAATAAAACAAAACATTGAATAAAACAACCTAACTCCAAATATCTATAAACTATTATGCTAACTTTGAATCATTATAAGAGCATCTCCCCTGAGGCGACGGCAATGTGTCAAGTCGTTCTGATCAATGAAACATCTCATTTTGTTCTTTCTTCCATGGAATACGCATCATGCAAATGCATGTTGTCATCCCACGGGCCGCATTGTATGCAATTTCATTCTTAGTCCGCAGGCCGAATGAAATAGCTTCACGGGCCGCAGTTGGCCCGCGGGCTACTGGTTGCCGACCCCTGTATTGCAGAAACAATTAGTTGCCAGTAGGTGTCTCTGCTGTGAACCTAAATAGGCTACACCAAGGTATGAAGAGTATAGGAAAGAAATGTAGGCAGTTGTGCCATTTCTGTGCAGAAGCATTTCTGAGTTTTGAGCCTACAGAAAACCTCCACCAGAAATGGATTATACAAGTTACCTTTAATCAAAATTATGTCATTACTCCATATTTTTTCCATACAACAAACTAATATTGTTTTAAACGTTGCATTATTAGAGTACATAGACCAACTAACATATCAGAACTATCTTTAGTTGATATTCACAAGATGGAGTAAACAAGGCCGAATTGAAAAACATCTTGAAATACAACTTGTAAAAATCAATATCAGCTGAGCCTGTCAACAATTACTCTGGGCAAATATAATGATCAGAACCATTGTCAACTGACAAATTGGTATATATACGTATGAATTTATTTTAATCCCAAAAATTATTAATTCTTTTTCTTACATAATTCTCCACGACGGATAACTAACAGTACTGGCAGTTGTTGTCCTATAATATTTTTTTCTTACAGTTAGAATGACATCTTAGATACCAAGTGAAAATACATGGCTTCATTGTAATTATGTTTTATTAAATAAACTCGCAATTCATGATCTTAATTACGATAACTGATAAATATGTTTTTACACACAAGAACTACTCAGCTCTGTTGAAATACAAATGGCAATTTTATAAGTTGGCAAACACAGGCTACCAAATAGCCAATAAAATTACTTTTATATTTCATTATGCTTCTCTAGAGATCCACCTGGCACATACATGCAGAGCTGGGACGTAACGAAGTACAAGTACTTCATTACTGTACTTGAGTAGAAAAGTTTACTTGTGTAACGAAGGAAATTTTTTAGGAGTACTTTTACTTGTAACGAAGTACAAATGTGTGTACTTTTCATATATGTAACGAAGTATCTATAATTTATGCATTAAAAATTTGGAGCTCCAAAAATATTAGTAATGAACGAAAATGCCTGAAGCCCGGAACTGGTTTCCGCCAGCATATAACTATAAATAGATATCAGCTGGAGCAACAACTGGTAGTCTTTTCTGATTGGCCTATCATTGCCATTACCAGGCATGATCACCAGGTGGCGTGAACATTGCCAAGATTATATGGTGTCATTCGCATTCAAAGATTTATCTTGGAAGTATCAGCCGAAAATAATAATTTGCAGCATCCATGGCCATACTTATCCAGCATGTTTGAGATTAAGTCAGTTCACGGGGCTACTGTTAAGTTGATCTGTTTGTTGTGTGCGTCGATATACCATATCTGTTCGGCGTACAGGACATCTCCTTCAAACCTTCCTTACACACATGGTCGGTAAATTATTAGTGTTAGACCTACGCAGTTAAAATGTATTCTTGCCTCTTTTTTGCTGAGCAAATAAGTTACACTATAACACGTCGTTATTTGTACAAAAGGTGCAAGTGCACTTAATATGAACAAAACATGTTCTTAGATTTAGGTTCGAGCTACTAGTGACCTGAATAACATCCTGAATTGCATTAGTGATAAACGCACATCGAAATTCACACATTATCGCCCCAAAACATTCCCTTCACTGTGGCAATTTAAACTGCTAATGGTTACTCAGATTTATCTTAATAATAAAGTAAGTATTGTTAGGGCCTATAAATGTTGTTTATAATTATATGTATTCTTGGTTCATGTTTTCAATATTTTGTCTCACATATTGACCCCCAGGCCTGGTCATAGACAATATTTAGTGTTCACTGTACACACTACTGAATATGGTATTACTATTATTTTATTTCTTTTGTCACTGTCTTGCATAGTATGTATAGTTTGTTTGAGGAGCCTGTCACTGTATCCAGCTGAGGATCCTGTCCTGTTCAATAAAGTGTTTGTTTTGTACTCTACTGAATTTACTTGTTTGTTTGCAGTGGGTGACCATGTCAAAAGTTTTTTTAGAAAAGTACTTTTGCATTTACTTCAAGTACATTTGTTTACTTTTTACTTGTACTTCAAGTACAGTTTCAAAAAGTACTTTTACTTTTACTTGAGTAGCTTTTTCCAAAGTTACTTGTACTTTTACACAAGTACAAAATAAATGTACTTGTTACAGCTCTGCATACATGATAGAAGTAAGATTACCAAGCAGGTCCCAGGTTGTGTTTGTCCCGCCACCTGGTGTTTAGTCTGATATAACTTGCCAGTGAACATGGCAGGATAACTCAGTGGTGCTGCCACCTAGAGGATTATGTCTAAAGCTATATGAACTGGTCATAGCAAGCATTATAACTTTATAACAAGTATTTGCTAATATTTGTTATCCAATTTATGCTCAGAAATGTTTTATTACGCTGTTTAACTATCTTTTAGCTTAAAATATATATTTTGAGTTAGCAGATACTTTATTTATATTATTATGGGGGATTTGCATAATGCCAGAATAACTATTTTTAGTTAAAGATTAAAACACAAAGTATATAATTTAGATATAATTTGACACCGATAAGAGAATTAATACATTTTAGTAAATAAAAACCACACTTATAGGTCCCTACAAATTAGCCAATAAAATCGCTGTACATTTACTTTAACAGATTACAGAATGAAACTGCATATGTCAAAAGGGTTTCTATTAAACAGAGTCCTCAGTATAACATCTCTATATAGGTATCATGTTTGCATCATGTTTTCAAGTAATCTTAAAAGCATACCTAATAAACTTTTTTGCAGATACATTGTAATATAAAACTTGACAATCTGAGATTATATCTATTATGTGCATACAAATCAACACATTTTGTTTAAAATGTATCAATGTTCATGACTAGCTGAATATATTGATTGTATTCACACCAATAAATAGATACAACCTGCAGCTCTGTAAAGTATTTGTTCAGCATATTATTTAGACGAAAAATATTTGTCAGTTTTCTATGCAGAAGTTAAACTTTTTATTTTAAGAACTAACCATCCAGACTACATTTTGTTTAGAAAACTGCCTTACAAATGTGGAGAATAAGAATGGCCATGTCTTGGGTCTAACCATACATAAATTACAGTGCTCTCATCCATACATACGTGCATTCATCCATACCTACAATTTCCTACATATATACAGTTTATCAAAGTTATACAGATCACAAAAGAGACCAAACATCAAAATTACAAAAGTATAACAAACTCAACAAATGTTATAAGTTACTAGAATAATTTATGTTAGTGAAATATGTTGATGTTACCGTTTAAATAATTCAGATTTTCCTTAAAATGTTCACCAAAAATCAATCAAATAATAAAAAAACTCTAGGAAAGACAAGAATGTTGATGTCTAGAGACATAATTTCCCGTAAGAACATAACAGTAAATTGTTATATTATATCATCAAAATATTTGGAAATGACATTTCCAAATATTTTGATACCTCATTTAATTACAAATCATTATTTCATAAATAGCCTGATTAAAAAAAGAGCGATGTCTATAAACAAAATGGCACTACAAAATATTTTTTGGTAAATTTTATCACCTGAAAGCTTCAGAATATTTGGTCAGACTTGAAAGTTACAGAAGTTTCAGTCAATGTTGTGATCAGAATAGCTTTAAAAGTAACTAACATTGCAATATTTACAGAAATGTACATAACAAATGTTTATGTCTGAATACGGTATGTCAAAAGTAGGTCAGTCTTACCTGCTTGTCGATGACAGCGACACTAGACAATAAGTCTAGGGTGCGCAGGTTCGTTGGCGTCACCATCATGTGTCGAGCCTTGTGTCTGAAAACAAACACATCTCAGTTTCATGCTAATATCTGCGGTTTCAGATCTCAGCTTGAATAATATTTACATTTTATAGCGTTGTGTACCGTATACCAGTATACAGATTAACCATTTTTTCTAGTTTTGAAACTGTTTCTTACTCAGCCTAACCAGAATTCTATATGGTATGTAAATATCATCAGCTAATAATACTTAAATATTCCTAAAAACATAAATGTTACTGAATATGAACCAAAATCCAAAACAAGCCACGATGTCAATGCATCTAGAGGGCAACCAAACAACGAACGGGCTTCGAACTGTGTGGAACGATGCTATATGCCTAGATAATTCGTCCTTCTTTTTGTGTGAATGTCGTCTATGTAAAATGGATTTTTCATTTGTGAAGTCAATTATGTTTCAAACCATTGATTCCAACCATTGGAATCGGCCAGTGTGGTAATTATTAACCTCAGGTAATTTGCTGAATAGGTTGTCTTCAATGTGGGAACATTGCGACCATGCTGAACATCAAAGATCCTTGAGGTTAAAGTAAGTTCTTATATATATATCTATATATATATATATAGTGCAGTATCCATGCCTTAGGAATGAACTTGCCCAAAGTTCAACATGGTAGCACAGGATTTAAACCCAGGTTCTCTGGACTGAGCGTCCGATGCTCTGACCACTGCGCCACTGTGCTCCATCAACCATTATATTGCCAATACAGTTGTTTATTATCTGAACATCTTGTGCAGATTTCATGGAAGAGAAACTCACATAACAAACCTATTTCAGGCTTATTATATGCATATTTATCGTCTTAACTTAAGAACATTATTTTAATTAGTTTCAACCTCCTTTTAAATCATTGTATGTAAAATGTAAATGTAAAATTGCAAACAGCACATCTAACTACAAGTTTGAAATCCAAAGAGAAATACATCAATAGTAGTAGTCACGCTGAAAGAAAACCCTAAACATATGCACAAATTGAAGGAGTGGATGGGATTGTTTTCAAGGTAGCTAGTATTATGCTGCATTCCTCTGGGCTTGTGTATATCATGAATATGACTTTGTAATGCCTACTTGACTCAGTTGCATAAATTTACCAGTGGTAAGTCATGTTTACGATATAAACAAGCCCATTGAAATGTTGCATTAGTACAGTTATTGGACCCATTTACTGCTGTCACAAGCTTATCAAAAAAATTGATTCTACACTCAGAAAATAATACATTGAACAGGTATGTCTTTAACTAGTAAAAGAAGAATGTACAATTAATACGCTAACTATGTTGCATTGTGTCTCCTCACAGGCGCTAACATTCACTGGCCTCTTTCTAATTCTGTATTCATTTGGTTCCTTGGACCGTTGACCTCTGATCTACTAATTGGCAATGTTTTTGAAAAAAGGTAGTTATTTGGAGTTTTAATTTTTTTAGTTGCCAGTAATTCCCCCGGCGGCGCCACTGTTGTTGTAATATTTAAAAAATCTTCTTTAAGGAAGCATAAACATTATGTTATGTTGTTATGTTAAAATTTTTATCTGCCGCATGCAATGTCGTAATTGACAACAGCAGAAATTAAATGGTCATAGAACTAAGTTTAAGTTCAAAATATTGAAATGTTGTTAACTGTTGCCTATGGTTTGTCGGTACATGGGTGGGTGTAAGTAGTTTCCCATCATTCACTAGTTGTCTTTGTGTAAAGTCTGTCCACCTAGTGACCTATGCGCTTTGTTGCCTTTAATGGTCATCCTAGCTACTCCGAATGGAATGACTGCTATTACTATTCTACACAGCCAATTATGACAGTCTATGTTTGATGTTGACTTTGTTACCGTAACAGCAACTTAGAAAAACATGCTGAAACAGATCGGGTGTGGTCTGTGCTTGCACTATGGCTGGCCATGGATCTTATATTGAGATGAATAGTCGATATAAATATGAGCAACGGTAGTGGGCAACTTATTCATACACCTAGCTGCCTTCCAACAACTGAAATGAACTGTATAATGAAATCATCTGACAGCTGGGTGGTCTACGAAAGAACAACATCAATAATCGAGGTCAATGTTTTCTAGTTGGATTTGGTAGAGCATCAATTAAATGGAGCATTTAATCGTTTTGATGTTAACTTTGGCTTAGCAGGGCTCTGCAATTCTCTTATTTGCACATGTTTTAAAGCCTGACTATTCTGGTAAATATATTATTCTTGTCAGCTTTGTTCTTCTTCTTGCAGTAATTTAAACGCCCACAACTGGCCCACAGCTCAGTTGATTACTCTGGCATTAAGAGCGTAGAGAATGAGATCCCAGCTCAGTGAGTTCACGATGGATTTTTTTCCATTTCCCTGCATTGTTTGTTACTTCTCCTGACAAAGACGCCAGATACAAGGGACCAAAGGCTTATAGTGTCTCTTCGAAAAGACACAGGCAACATAGGGTGAATTAAATTGCCCATGTTTCGACACAGTGGCTGAACCAGTACCAAACTACCAACCGGTCAGAACCAGGATTCAAACTCTGGTTCCTCCAATCGACAGCACTCAGTTGTATACCATTAATGCACACAATTCATTTCTTTGATCACATTTATAAAAATTTAGCAATTAAGAAAACAAGATCACAAACTAGACAGCATCCAGAACTTTCAGGCCATATCCACATCAATACCGTGGGACTAATTAGTTAACACTATTAGAGACATTATACTGAATAATTTAACAAGCATCATGATCAAATTGGCTACATCAAAGAGCCAATTATTGAGCAATTAGCAGATTAGGTGATTATCACCATATTAACAGACATTCTTCTCTCAAGTGTTTCCTTCATCCAATATTATTAATTAACGACTATCCACAGCCGGTCCTCTGTCTCTAAACTATCAATAATTAATCCGCTTTTAATATTACTCATACGTCACTTGACTGTGGCATTAACCCACTTGAAGGCAGTCACACAAGGCAGTGGGACAACCGTGTGAATCAACACAGATCAATATAGAATGTGTGTGTGTGCATGCATGTGTGAGTGTGTGTGTGCATGCATGTGTGTGAGTGGTGTGTGTGTGTGTGTGTGAGTGGTGTGTGTGTGTGTGTGAGTGGTGTGTGTGTGTGTGTGTGTGTGTGTGTGTGTGTGTGTGTGTGTGTGTGTGTGTGTGTGTGTGTGTGTGTGTGTGTGTGTGCGTGTGTGTGTCACTGAGCATGTATATGTGAGAATGTATGCATGCATGTGAATGTGCCACCGCATATGTGTATTTGTGTGTGCGTGTGCGTGTGCATTTACGTGAGTGTGTGTGAGTGTGTGTGTGAGTGTGTGTGTATGTGTGTGTGAGTGTGTGTGTGTGTGTGTGTGTGTGTGTATGTGTGTGTGTGTATGTGCTCGTGTGAGTGTGTGTGTGTGTGTGCGTGCATGCGTGCGTGCGTGCATGCGTGAGCACTCGTGCGCGTGACTGTGCGTGTGTACGTGTGTGTGCGAGCGAGCAAGTATGTCTACATGTGTATGTGTACTGGTGTGTGTTTGTGTTTATGTGTACGTGTACATGTGTGCACGTGTCTACATGTATGTACGTCTGTGAGTCGTGTGTGTCAATGTGGCTTGCACGCATGGATTGGTCATTGGTGGATGGCTGGAGGCACATAAACTGGTAATTTTTTACTACATCCATTTTATATCCCAGCCTTATACGCATTACTTTCAATTACTTTCAATGATTGTAAAGTACCTGAATGTATATTATTTTATAAGAACACAATGGGGTAAAATACACCTATTAAGAGTGTTGGCATTTAAAATGCAGTGTCTTAAACATTTTGCTTAATTTTAAAAAGGTTCAATAATAGTGGACATGTCACACAAAAATGTGTGTACTATGACAATGCACTATTATAATATGCCACATACACAATGAATAATTGATTTTGAAAGTGACAAAATGCACATTGCAGTGTTGTGTTTGGATTCCAGTACCAGGCGGACCACAGTTTGTAAGATAATTGACATGAAATTTTTTTTAAATAACCCCTGTCACAAATGGTTAACATAAAACGTGGTTATCACTTATGTGTACAAATATAATGTACATGTAGGAAGTACAATTATTTACTTTATATAATGTTCTATATTTAATCTTATATAGTTAACGTATATAACATGGTTATGACCAGCATATAAGTTACTCATGTACTAGTGCCAGATAGTAATCGACCCAACCCACACTAAAAACAATTCTGAAATACAATGCACCTGCTGACTGTTGGCTGACGTAAATGACAGCAGATTCTGGAATGAATAATGCAACGAAAGCCACAGAGTATGGTAATTTGGATCCATTACACACA
The DNA here is from genome assembly GCA_020002185.1 of Paraescarpia echinospica. Taxonomy (NCBI): domain Eukaryota; kingdom Metazoa; phylum Annelida; class Polychaeta; order Sabellida; family Siboglinidae; genus Paraescarpia; species Paraescarpia echinospica. The sequence continues at coordinate 47,762,022 of CM034540.1, read as the reverse complement.
GATTTACACTAGGTAATTCAACATCCATCACAATTAAGCAACAATGTAGAAACATAAAGAATCTGTTTGATTATAAATACGCAGCTCAATTGAACAATATATCATAACCACAGGAAATTGCCAATGATTAGTAAATTGCATAAATCAGGACAAAGTTCAATCATTAATAAGTCAACAGTCTATACTGTGTATTCCAGATTTGTATAATGGCAAGAGTCAATGGGTAGATACCACCAGTAAATGATCATAAACACTTTTATATGGTTCAATACCACAGGAGACTGGGAGGTTAAGAGGGTACCTAGGCTAACAGAAGAAGTGTTTAAAAGGTTAAATTGCTATGAAGATACTAGTAGAAATATGTTGGGTGGCAGAAAAAGCAAACACAGTTAGCAAATCAGTAAATCTTGGTATAGAATGTTCATTATCACGCAAAACAAATAATTAAAGGGAACAAATTATTTTCTGAAATGTGTAAATACCAACTGTGTTAACATGTTTAAAAACAGAACTGACAGATCTATGTTCAAAAAGATGGGCCTTATAACTGTAACGAGACGCCCTCTCCCATCGGCTTCTGTGACAGGTTTCGGGTTCTGGCATTTATGACAATGCCATGTCGGGATGATGTAGCTCATTTATTCAACGTTCAAGTGTAAGACATCAAACTACAAAAGAATAAAAACCCTGGCCTCAGGTTCTGTTTAGGTTCCTCTTGTACCCGGCATACTGTGACAGCTCAACAGTAAACAGTGGACAAACAGTGCGTCCTCATGGGGTCAATCTAACCGGGCAGCTGCACATATGACCACAATATGATTGGTCACTTAAATTACAACTGGTCAGTGTTCCATATTACTTAACTCAAAATGTACCCCAAAATACTACTATACCCCAAAAATCAAATACAATATTCAGTCAGATATGACTAGAATATTAAGGAAACACAGCACTATTTTCTGTGGCAGCTTTATTAATAGAAGGAAAGATGTGCTTAAATCAAAGGTAAATTAAGGTTACGCGTGAGGTCTGTCCCCAACATAACGAAGAACATACAACTGTTGGACTCTTGGGTTAAAACAAAATACAAATTGATGGTAAAACGTCTAACCAACCTATATTAGTAAGTACTGGGCACTAGTTCGTTTCAGCAAATGTATTATTTGCTTTTGATGAAGGCTAAAACTATTCACACTTGCTCTAGAATTTTATTATCAAAAGTCCATTCTTTCTATGATTTTTAGCACAACTCTTAAATTAGATCCACAGTTGGGTAAATACATTGTCGAGGGCATTTGTAAGACAAACAACTTCATCTAACACCATTTAGGTATAAAGAAATTGTTTCGATTCAGTTATAAAAGTCAAAACTTACAATTGTCGAGTAAGTATAGGTGTTGAAAGTCAACTGTAATGAATTCTAGTTTGATACTTCCCCTACGTATGATTATTTGTCCAGATAGTGCACACAATGATTGCGATGTTGGCTACATAAACATCTGCTCAAATAAAGCCAGATTAAATCTGTCACTGAGCTTGTCAACAAGGCACAGGCAACAAGAGGAATACTGACACACGTATACAAATATCTCAGCAAATTATTTCCATATTAGGTATTAAAATTCTAGCGAACTGTTGACGACATACTATGTTTGGTTTGACCTATGATTTAGGCTCATATTTAGATGGTATAGAAGAGATAATCTTAAGTGTGAAAAAATGAGCAGCACATATGACATTGGATCACAACCTTGGTATGGTGGAAAAGCTTCCAAGTTCCAGTGACCCTCAGAGCTATAGCACCAATCTTCTACTCCAGGCAGGGCCACCCATGGCGCTCGGGTCTGGGGTGAGGATACCGTCTAACAGCTCTGTCACAATGGACAATGGCCGCAGCAGCAGGACAGCTCAGTCATTGAAATATTAAATACAGTGAAAGCAGACCTGGGTTGATTCCACATCACCGATTCCGACTAACTTTTTGATTCCAATTCTGATTCCACCAACACTATGACGATTCCGATTCCAACTAATTTTGTTTATTCTGATTCCACCCACACTATGGCGATTAATTTTTTGATTACAAATATTGTAAATATTGTTCATGTTCTACAGACATTTTCTTAAAAAAGTTAAGTGACATTTTGACTCAGAATGCAATGTTAACAAACTGCCTTTGCTTAAAGTAAAACTGAAGACCCAGTAAACAGGCAATAAATTATAATGCCAGGCATTTTTTATGTGCTAAAATGTATTTGTTATTTTGGCAAGTACAACTGGGAGATACAAATCACTTGGAAGTTACAACAATAGTGAAGATTTCCTGGTGTTTCTCTGAATATATGACTATATTTGTAAGCATTTTCACTGTACTTTTGAAGCACCAAAATAGAAAAGTGGCTATGGAATAAAAAAAAGTTGATTCTAGTATGCAATTCCGATTCCACTCAAAAGCAATTCCGATTTCGTTCCTTTCACATCAACCGATTCTACCCAAACCGATTGCACCACTTTTATGTTGACAGATTCCGATTCCGGAATCGCCCCAGGTCTGCAGTTAAGTGGAATACTTATCTTGATAATAAAAATTAGACAACAGTACATACAGTACATTATTTGCACTCAATCGTCAATGAAAATGTACAAGACTTCATGGCAACATTTCTTCCGAATATTCATCTTTACCGTCAAGCTTTACTATCAGTGACAATTTGCAACACTTAGTATTTAGCATGCATGTAGTTTTTTAATAAAACAATGTTGTGACTTTATTCATTCTGACTTAGTCTGTTCTGTTGTGTTGACCGTGGGTAGTGAGCATCACTGAACATCAAAGGGTATAGTAGTTAACTCCAGACTCGGCCGTATTGCCAATAAAGCTTGTTTTGAAAATGGATGTTTTGTTTACTATTTGAACATGCATCTGTGGTTGTGCCTTCAAATTATGACCGTTGTTATGGGCTTACTAAACACAATCTGGCATGCAGTATACCTTCAACATAGTTAGTATAGTCTAAAGAACAGTATATTAATTAATACATGAAAAACTTGGAACAGACATCGTCCTTTTAAGCTTCATTGGTTAGGTGTTTCTGGGTCCTACTTTGATTATATTTAGCACGTTAATCATAGACAATCCCCAGTGACAGATATATATATATATACATATTATATATATATATACATATATATATAGTAGGCTTATTTTTATGTACTAATCTAGATATATTGTGGGATTGCCTTTTGATGCATCTAGTCAAGTCACTACTAAAACCCATCAATTGCACATTTCAAAGATTTCTGATGAAGCAAACATACAGTAATCGAGTAAAATTAAGTTTACGATCTACCCAGGCAGTTTAAAAAATTGCATTATTTGCATTAACTGATCAAGGCAGGCCTACAATGAATGCCAACGTTCATGTTGTGTGTGAGTCTGTGCGCCCAGCGCATGCATGCATGTGTGCGTGTATGTGTGCGGCAAGTACGTGTATGCATGTGTGCGTTTGTGTGTGTGGTGTGTGTGCAAGTGTGTGTGTTGTATGTCAATATGTTTGTGTGTGAGAGTGTGGTGAATGTGCATGGCGTGTGTGTGTGTATGTCAGCATGTGTGTGCATGTGTCTAGCAAACAATTGTGTTTGCTGTGCATCTACATCTAATGATTTAGTTGATTGTCCTGACAAGTACAATGCTAAAATTCATGTTTACATGTGTTTATGTCTCTATTATAACTACAGTTACACAGTGCATAACTCTAAATTAATAATGTATAACCTGTACATACAGGAAGCTACATTAGGGATATTATTATGCAAAATCAACACAGTTCTGCATACATGTGTACATATATTCTGTTGTATCCCACGCTATTATTATAAATTACAGTAACTAGTGTAGTCTTAAAATGTCCACTATTTGTCTGAGATCAACATGTAAACCAGCAAGGTATTTGTTTTAAAATCCTTGCTCTCAATAACGTATCTCTGATTATTATGTCAATGTTTGTCCTGTCTCGCTGTTTGGGGAAATAAAAGAAAATGCAAGAGCAACATTCAACCTGGCAGTGAATACACTCACTGCTCGACTGGCAGTAGGGAATGGTCAACTTACTATGAGTGTATGCTTCTGAAAAAAGCTGACTAGTTAAAATGTGTCACATTTGTAAAGGTCTGTCAGAGAAAGAAGAAAACAATTGATTACTGAATTGCATAGCGGACCATTATTCCGAGGGTGTCACTGTGGCTTTGCTTTCATGTTCGACAGCAAGAATTCAATGGTTTTAGTTTGTTTAAATCAACATAAAAAGAGCACAGAACCAATCACATGGTCACCACGGCGCTATACTCTAACCTGACTTTGTTGAGTGTGAGTGTTTGTGTGAGCGTGCATGCGTGCGTGTATGTGTTGTGAAGACAATTTAATGGAGAAAGGAGACAATATTAGTTAAAAATATACATTAACCTTTTCATGTTACCCATACAAAGTAATGCGAACTTGAACATAGTGGTTTAAATCAAGAAATGTGTAATTAACAAGAATTGAAAAACACTAGCCCACTTTTCCCATAAAAATGATGGCCTTATACCTTTGCAAGAACATTTGTAACCAAATATAATTATCCAGACTAACCTCCATGTATAGTATTACATAGATCCATAAATCCAAGTGAGTTCTAACGCTTTTATTTGTGATTAATAATTACACATTTAGAAAAAGAAGATGGCCACAGTGGTTTACAGTGATGGGTGACTTCACTCAATTTTTTCACAATTTATTATTGGTATTCTTAAAAATAACCTAGTAAATGTTACACCAAAAATACTAGTCATTTTTTAAAGGAGTTCCCCTTTTCACCACTAAAACATGTTCGTGATAATAATGATTAATCTGGGTAGAGATATATGGTTCATCACATTAATCTATCGATGTAATTACTACCTAATTAATACCTCAGTATGTTAATTATTCTGTAAAAGAATTGATTTTAACATAAACACATTACGTGAATTGCAGGAAAAACCTGTACGCACCAGCCTGACATTCCACTAAGTACATTATTATTAATTAATACATAACTGTTGCATCTTTTTTTCAATAAATGCTCTTTTTTATTGAATATATATGTTGTCTTAGATACTATAGTTTCTTGTTATGTATTACAGAACTATTTTCTAAGAGGTTTGGTTGTGTATATACATGAATTGATGATGGATGATGTCAGATCAAAAATGTTTTTAGTGAGCATGTTTTTTCATCAACCAACAGGAAATAGCAATTATTATAGGATATAATAAAAACTAATACTGGCTCTATGTGAAGTCTTTGCAACTAATGTATCCACAATTTTAATAGAAAAAAGAAAAGAAATGACAAGTCACTGCCGAAAAAGCTTTGTGACCTGCGTTACGCTACCCAATTTTGCGTGACTCGCATTACATGTGACTCGCGTTACATGTGACTCGCGTTAAAAAATTCTCAAACAACTTTAAGTTATGTCCCACCATAAAAAATACTATTCTTTGGAAATTCAATAAAAATATTTTAAGACCTTTTTCCCTGTTTTCATGGAAATGCACTACTGTACTTGTGTTTAGTTGATCTGGAAACTACCTCCATGAAGTTGTCAGGACACGTAGAGTGACACTGTTTAAAATGTGTGACAGTAGGTCAACTGTGTAATGTGCGATATATCAACTTCTTGACGTTTAATTAGTGTCAGTCAATGACGACAGTAAAAACTTCAAATTTTTACAATGTGGACAAAGTTATAAATACAGTGTTTTATCGTATAAAAAATGCAGTTTGTTGGCGATTTAGATGACGAGTTGTGTAATATATTTAATGAAGTTTGGCCACGAGTGAGATACAATCCTGGAAGAGCTGTGCCACTAGCCTGTGAAAACAATGTGAACAACTTATAAAATTATATGCATTTGAGTTATTAAACCGATATCTTTAGCTTATAAAATAAATGCCAGATTCACATTAAGAATGACCTTAGTTAGACTTAAAGTTGTGAGTTGATATTTGTTTTGTATTGAACGTTTGTACTCATATTTTACATTAGCCTAAGAATGAACTGTTAGATATAAAACAAGTAAGATTCAAAAGCATGAACAAAAGTGACGAGAATCTTGCTAACACGTATACAAGGAGTAGTTTGTAGAACTCAGATTTGAAATGGTACAGAAACAGTGGTGATAGCAATGATGGTACAACATTTTTGGCCACTGAAATTTGAAATTGTCATATAAATGGTCTAATAAAAAATGATTTAAATGTACTACACAGAACTGTTGTTTTCTGGATTTGCATATTACGCATCTACAATGTAAACAAATATAACAGGCTGAAAAATATTGACCCACTCATCATAGAAATGACCCGTAACATTTTGTTGGTATGGGCCATTGGCCCATGGCTATTTTTCCTAGGAAGATCCCTGAGGACTGCGTGCTCAAAGCACTTTACACTCTGAAAGACTTTTTCAATCAAACACTATCTTGACTTCTTTGGGAAGCATTCAGCTACGCCGCAATTAATATGCAAAGACTAATCTGAAGACTAAGGTATAAGAGTTCCGCTTGGCAAGAAGTAGAACTTTGTAAATAATGTGGGTGGAATATCCAACAATAACCTGGAAAATCTCCAAAACTACCATGTACCTCGACTGGCACAACTCTCCAACTACTACTCTCCCTTGACTAAAAAAACAGAACATGCTTAGTGCCGAAAAGGAAGAAGAAAGTAATTTTAAAATACTTACGGTGCTAGCTCGTCCACATTACAATGTCCGTTTGCTGGGAATGGCTTCATGGGTCTACCACTGAAACAGTTCTGGGTTGCACTATCGATTCGATTTTTTTGCAGCTTTGCCTTCGGTGCGACTTTACCAGGTATGCGCAAATTAACTGTTTGAAGTCCACGACACTTGAGCATAACACCTCCCCTATCAGACAAACCTGAACCAGGCCGACTGCCAACTAAAGCGGGGGACCTTCTATCCAACTGCATCACGCTCACTCCGCCTAAATGAGCCTCATCATCTGGTCTTTTCAATACTTCTGACGTGGCTTTGTATTGACAAGCAAGTTCAATTAATTCTGTACTCATTTCGTTAGGTGACTGATGGTGAAATCTAATGTGTGCTGGGGGTTGAGGGAGCAGCTCTGGTTTCAGTCGCTGAGAACGTCGCTGTATTCGGTTAAGCGATGATTCCGATAATGCTCTGTGGTCTAAATTTCTTTCTCTGCGAAACATTCCTGAGTAAGTGTGCTCCTGTCGGTACTGTTCAATATACATGGCAGTGTTGACATAATGCCTGAACATATACACGATATCCTTCAATTTGTAGGAATGAGTATTGTACAAATGATCTTTCTGAGATGTCTTGGCTGTTTTATCCGATTTGCGAGGCTTTTCTGTCGTGCCGCTGCCAGGTTCTGGAACCCAAGCCGAAAAGTCATTCGTTTTGGGGTTTGGTACGCTGACACCCTTTCGTAGTTCAGTCGCGACGGAGTCAAAGTACGCCAGATCATCGTCCCATTCAAGTTCTAAAAGTTTCAGTTGGATTTCCCTATCCGTTTCATAGTCATAACTCTCACCAGGCTCATGGAAGTCCAGCTTCTCGGATTCATGTTCACACATAATCACCACGGACCGCGACTTTAAAGTGTCAAAACGTTGCACTACCATTGAGATTGTGGACTTTTTTCACGCATCTCCTGACAGAAGAACAGCATTTCAAATCACCACTGCCACCATTACTTGGGCGGCGTCACCTTGTCCCTTGACAACTGTCAATTCCCCACCAATCAACACTAACTACGGCTACGCCACGCCTCCCACGATGGCTGGTCTGTTTAGCGAACATGATGTTCTTTAAACTTGCCTGTATCATTAAACACATGTGGTTATGTTGGACATAGCAAATAACCTTCAATTTTAATCACATATGTATTTTCTCTACATATGTTCTAGCACCAAAATCTAACCTATATAAGTCCTGCACAGTTGTTTAGGTTAATTTTGGGGGTGACGATTAAACCTTAGAATAGCCGAGCCGGTGTATGGTAGTGTTACAATTTTCTTTTTTTTAACTAATTAATTAAGTGACATTCCATGGTACGATTTGTTTGCAATGGTTGCCACATATGACGTAATAACTTGTCCATTATAATAACTAATGGTATTCCAAGACCTATTTATTTACGACATCTGGACTAGCACCAAAAATCGAAATTGTACATGCGCATTGCTCATCATAAGCAAGCTTGTTGTTTGGCGGGATTGCATGTGTACTTTCGATATAACGAAACTTTAATACTAAAATTATACCGTATGTTTATTTGAACAGAAACATGCCTGAAATAAAACTGCAGCATGTGGTCTCAGTCACAGGCGAAGACAAGGTATCATATGTGACATTTACTGTGTTCTTTAAATTATGGCCTCACCGCCACGGCACAAGCCGATACCAATTTTTGCAGCGTTGGTCCGTTTGGTTTTTGGATTATTTTCCGTAACTTTCAGCGTGTGTTTCACTTTTAAATGATGGTGTGGCTGTGCCGATGATGCCACTGGCATCTGTAGATGCTCGGTAGATAATGGTATAATGCAACTTTATGGCCAGGTGATTATTTTAAGGACGGCAACTGCAGAAGGTGCATGATTATGGAATTTTTGTTATTCAGTGGCAGTGCTTCCCGATAGGTGGCAACACTGTCACTGGCCAATAACAGATGGCTGATTAGGCAAAACTATATATAATAATTAAAGACAAATCTACGTAAATTGGTAAAAAGACTGACTCGTTCAAGGCTTACAGAGAGATTTGCGTGAGATTATACATGATTAAGGATTGATTATTCACCCATAAAACCTGCAGCACATTAGCCAAATTTTCTTCAGGCGACTGCAGATTTTTAATTGGGGTTAAATTTGTTGAGCCATCAGCTCGTAGCACACTAGCTGATATTTCGACACTGATATTTTGTCGCAACAAGCTAAGGTGCACGAATTTAGGCGATTCAAATGTATCAATTACATATTATATACATACATACATACATCCTCTTCGGTCTTCAGGCAAATTTGCCTATGTACCGCTCTTTAACCAATGTTGCTTTATAATCAAATTTGACTGGTTGGTGCATCCATAATATATCGAGTCGGTTCTTCAGTGCATTGACAGTTGGTGCTTCGGGTAAGGTGTTCCATACATCAATTACTCTCTCGCTAAAGAAGTGTCTCCTTACTTCTCGTTTACTCCTGTTTTTATACAACTTTAAAGAATGCCCCCATGTTCCTTCATACAGGTCCAGGTTAAACATAGTGTGCGTGCAAGTAAATATGCCATTCAAGTATTTGAAAACATTAATAACGTCCCCTCGTAATCTACGATATGTTAACGTTGGTAAGTTTAGAACCTTTAGTCTCGTTTCATAATCATAATGTTTTAATTCTGGCACCATTCGTGTTGCTCTTTGGACAGCCTCCACAGCATCAATATCGTACTGATACTGTGGAGACCAGACTGCTACGCCATACTCCAGAGATGGTCGGACAAGTCCCTTATAAAGATGCAGAAAGGTTATCTTGTCTAGATATTGATATGTACGGCGAATTACACCCAGCAATTTGTTTGTGTTAGATACAGCCTTTTGGATATGTTGTGTGAATCTCAGCTGATCATCGTCATGGATGCCCAGGTCTTTCTCGACATGGCTACACTCCAGAGGATTTGTACCTGCTGCTGTAGTCAAGGTGTAGTTAAAATCTGGGTGCCCATGTCCAATTCTCATTACTTTGCATTTGTCCGGGTGAAAGTTTAACTGCCACTTTTTAGCCCATTCCTGTAATTTGTCTAGGTCTTTCTGCAGATCTATGCAATCTTTTCTTGTTTAAATTTCTTGGTATATTTTTGTATCATCCGCAAAAATCTTCATGCCACATCCTACTACATTTGTTATATCATCAATATACAATATAAAAAGAATGGGGCCAAGAACACTTCCCTGGGGTATCCCACTCAGAACATCTGACCAGGGGGATGATACACCATTGACTAAGACCGTTTGCTTGCGGCATGTGAGGAATGCTTCTATCCATTTCAGTAGTTTTCCTTTGATTCCATATCCATTTAACTTTGAAAGTAGTCTCTGATGCGGTACTGAGTCAAATGCCTTCTTGAAGTCCATGTATATAGCGTCTACACATTTTCCTTCATCTAATGTTCTTGTCCAGTCATCCAGCGTTGAAATTAGTTGTATGATATAATGGCATCCTTAATCAGCGATTCCATGACTTTACAAGCCACTGCAGTCAAGCTTACTGGCCTGTAGTTTTCTGCTAGATGCCTACTGCCTTTCTTGTAAATTGGTGACACATTCGCAGTTTTCCAAACTTTTGGTAATATGCCTGTATCCAAGGACTTCCTGAATATGATGTACAATGGCACTCTCAGTTCCTTCGTGAGTTCCTTTAGTACATGGGTGTGTATACCATCAGGTCCTGGTGATTTCCCAGTTTTGAGATCTCTCAGTTTTTTCTCAACATCTTCAATGGTGAAGTTGATATCATCTAGGGTATCGATTCCCTGGTGCTCCTCAACTGTTGGTACATTTGTTAAATCTTCCCTAATGAAAACATCACTAAAGAATTTACTCAGAACCTCTGCCTTCTCTTTGTCTGTAGTTGTTAGTTCTTTAGTGTCTTCCTTTTGGAGATCAGTTACTGTTGGTCTTCTTTTCATTTTCAGAAATGCTTTGGATTGCTTTTAATCTCATGTGCAATGGACTGCTCAAGTGTCTGGACTGCCTGTCGCGTAGCTCTTCTTGCTTGATTCCTAGCTTTCATGTAATCTAGGTAGTCTTTCCATTCCTTTGTTCGTAGGTATTTCTTCCAAGCCCTGTGCTTTTTCCTCACTTTCTCCATTGTTTTCTTGTTCATCCGTAATGGTTTATACTTTCCTGATTCCCTTGATTTCTTCTTGGGGATACATTCATGCTCTGCCTTTTCTAGTCTACTTGTAAGCATTTCCCAGCTTTCCTCTAGATCTAGTTTCTCAAATTTGGTTTCCCAGTCATCTCGCAACATTTCCCGTAATTGTTCATAATTTCCCTTCTCATACATGAAAGTTTCGCTGCTTTGACCTGGAACTGGTGTATGACATTGGTAAGTAAATGTGATCAAACAGTGGTCACTCTTTCCGAGAGGATCCTTGACATTGTAGTGGTTTACCATGTCCTCTTCATTAGAAAAGATCAAGTCTAATAGATGTGGGACTTGGTTTAATCTGTAGCGTGTCGGTTCCATGATGTGTTGTATAAGGAATGCATCTCTTGTGCTTTCTAAGAACTGTTTCTCTGTTCTGCACGCTCTCTCATCAATATTTGCATCGTCCATCCAGTTGATATTTGGGTAATTGAAGTCTCACATCATTAATATGTGGGGCGCGTTCGTGTCGTCTAACTTGTGTATAAGTTCGCATAGCTTCTCGTTGGCGTCACTGCTGTTGGGGCTGCCGTATACACATCCAACAAGTAGTTCATCTTTTTTGTCTTTCCCATCTAGTTTTACCTCCACCCAAACACACTCCTCAAAAGATATAGCATCATTTATGTTACATTCTGTGGGTTTAAGTGAATTGTGCACATACAGGCACACCCCCCTTCCACTCTTCTCTAGATTACAAAACATTTCATATCCTTCAATGTGAAGTTCACATGGCTCAACATTGAATCTACAATTGTTTGGTTTTACCTCCGTTATTCCTAATATCATTGTTTGCGACTGAGCCACTTGTGCTTTTAATTCAGGCAGCTTGTTCATTAGTGAATCTGCATTTGTGTATATACAATTTTTGTTTGCAATCGGTGCTGATGGTGCAGATCGTGTGGAGCTTTGTTCAGCTCCTGTTTGCTGTGCTTTCTCATCCTCTCCAATTGGACGTGCAGAATGTACTTTCAGTGTTTCTTTTTTTTGCATTTTCTTCACCACATGTTTAGTGTTTTCTTTCTGTTCTTGTCTTGTCTGATGGCTCTTCCTGCCTATGAAAAGGCTTCTTTCTGACTATTCTGCCATCCCGTATCATCAGATCATCTTCTCCTTCCTGCTTCCGCTTTTCCAATTCCTTCTTCAGCTCTCTTCTCTTTGCCACTGGGTCATGTCTGGGGCAATATGTATTTCCTTCAGGATCTCGATATCACCCTTCTGTTGAGATCGCCTCAGTGATTGAACTCTGTTCATGACAGTCATCTTGTCGCTTTCACTGCTTAATACTACCTTTACTGGCCGAACATTTCCTTAGTTTTTCTTTCCCAGCCGACTGACTGATTTTATGTCGGTTACTTGCACTTGGATCTTTTGAAATAGTAATTCCACTTTGCGTTCGTCCTCTCTTTTTTGCTCCATGCTGTCTTCGCTTTTTTGCTCCGCTACCTCATATATGATCAGGTTTGCTCTGCGCTTTTCCAGTTCTTCCTGATCCCTTCTCAGCTGAGTTATTTTTTCATCCATCTTTGTTTCCATAGTTCTTTCCAATAGCTCGACCTTCTCAGTCACAGAGTACTTTAGTCTCTATCTCCTCCTGTTTTACCTTTACAGCGCAAACCATTTTATAGATTTTAGCCGCTGCTCCATTGCATTTATCACAGAACCAGTGAACACTGTTTCCTTCTTTGACAAGAAATTCATAAACTTGTTCGGAGATGTTCTGGCAGTCAATATGGTACCACTTTTCACAAATTTCACAGGCCAGGGCTTTGTGTTTCCCCTTGACATCTTTTAGGCAGACATCACATGTATTTACTTGAGTACTTTGGCTTGCACCCCTCTGCCGTTTTGTAGTTGCCATTTTAAATTATTTCCAGCTGAATTTTGTATTTTACTTGTCAGAATATTTCACTATGCTTATATCTTTTCCTACCTGTTTTATTTATATATTCTCACTTAGTTGTGGTTAAATATACATGCCATGTACTAGAGAAGTACGTGCATATAATGAAAAAGTACTAGTCAAGTGGAAGAAATATACAGACAACTCTGCGTCTGTACTCAGTCCAGGGCGACTCTGGGGAAACGACCTGCCGAAAAAGCCTGTTAGTATAAAAGACATGCAGGAGTGCTTCTATCTGACCATCAGATGATCTTATAATATTTTTTGACTGAACATCTCTGTTTGCTTGCTTTAGCGTGCTCTTTAATGCCTTAGGTTATAACACTATTTATCAACCTTACCTGAATTCTAGCATGAAGTGCACCTACCCAGAAGCAACCGGAAGAAACACCACCCAGAATGTAAGAAAAAGATGGCAGACAGTTGGCACGAATGAGACTTCTTTCACAAATTTAAAATTGCATCGCATCGGCAGATAAATTTTACCGATCCATCAGTGTAGGTTTCCGGTGGGCTATTTACCAAAACACATAGTCTAATGATGTCCTTTTAACAACCACTGAAACAGCAAAAAAGAATGATTTTGCGCGGAACCTCTAAGTAAACAAAACCGCCCAACTGGAAGTCACCAGCCCCCCTTCTATTGGATTCAAATATTTATAAAGTGAATGAATATAATATGCACGTACGAAAACACAGACCAGATTCTGTTGCTGTCATTGTTGGCTGTTGTTAATAATAACACTTCATGCCATATCCACTTCAGCAGAATTTTCCTACCAGGGCAGGGCTCAAATTGGCGAGCTGTGGCTCACTGATGGTGACCAAATATTGTCATGGCAAATGGTTTTTAAATAGTGGTCGCCAACTGGCAAGTATAAACGGTAGGCCTAAAGATTTTCCAGATGTCTTGAGTCCACTTTGTGCTGGGTAGAAAATCATCATTCACTTGTAACAATTTATCAATAGCTGTTGACATAGGATCAAATTACCCAAACTAAAACACATGACGCCACCACTGCTGTAGGGCAGTAGTGGTCTAATTTTAGTGATAAGGGACCTGACTAGGCAGAGAATGTCATCATTCACTTGAAACAATTTAGCACTACAAAGTCTGCTAAGTCGGTGTCATTAAAATTAATTAGTAACTTCCTCATTGTAACAGTATTCCCGTGTGACTGTGAATGAGCTGGCATGTCACTGTACCTAGTTCCAAGATGAACTTGACTAGCAAAAATTTGGAGATGGGGTGGAGGGGGACGGGTTATTACAAAATATCTGGTCAAGCAGACAGCAACATACTGTCATTACACTCACAGTTAACCACCTGTTTATTACAAGGTATTAGCAGTGGAGATAATTGCCCCCTCCCCCCCAAACACTTGTGATACTTTTCAAGACATCCCTGCTTTACATTTTCCATGACTACTTGAGCTATAGACAAGGACGTTTCGGCTCACCCAGATGGCAAGTTATCATTTTGAAGTAAGATGAACTGCATTTGTTCCATAAATAAGTAGAGGATGTGTATCATGAAACATACTGCATGTTCTTAGCATTGTATGCCGTAATTTGTGTCATAAATAGTACTGTCTAGTTTGTATGCTAAGTGTGATGATGGGTAATGACAGAGCACGGTATCTGGGAAGCTGATATATGTTCTGTTGTGGTTTATTCAAATAAAATACTATGATCAAGTTGTTATTAGTTGTGAAATAGTGGTCTTTTTTTAATGTACCAGCAAATTAAGACAAATATATACCAGTATATATATAGGCCCCTATTATATATGTACATAAGTGTTTCCCCTGGTATATAGCAAGCGAGGCGGGCCGCCTCGCCGCTTTGCTATGCCACCTCGCCCAAAATCGAATCCGGACCCTGTTGAAGCTCAAATAGCGACCTGGTTTGCGCTAGTCTGTTACCGCACAGCGTGCGTAAAATGAGAGCTATTGTGCTAAAGCAGTGTATATTGATACAAACCAGGGCGCTATTTACGCCTCAAATAGGTAAATATGCCTAGGAAAATGTTGAATGATGGAACTATCTCACTGAGGTATCAAAGTTAAGCAAAACTCAAGTTATAATGACAAAATCAATTCAAGGTGGGTCCGGATTCAATGCAAATGCCCACAGTGTCAGTGACATGTCTATTCAACTAATGTTCTATGCCGTTTTTTTTAAGCAAAATAAGGAATGTGATTCGTAATATATCTTTGTGCTAACTATATAATACATATTCTGACAAAGTTGTGCAAATAAACGTTTGGGAAAGTTGATTTCAGTGAAGTATTTACTTATACACTACCAAAATTCACATCTCATAAAAGACGCCTACTGCCCAAAACCGTGTATACTAATGGGTTATCAATAACTTGGGTTAGACAATGATATGTTTGCACAGAAATTGGATATACTAAACAACTTATCCTGTTTTATAAAAAGACACAATTTGAGAAACGTCCTTGCGATTAATAGAAATTTACTTTTGTGGCATTCCAGAAATGACTGTAATTAATTGCATAGCATGCTAGCAGCAAATAAAATATAATCTTTGGAACCTAAACCTCCAATTTACCATAATATTATGATATTATAATCATTTAAAGGTGATGATGAAAGAGTCTTCAGATGATACCCCTGGATGCTTCCCAGAGAAGTCAAGTGGAAACCACACCTCTACTGAGTACCAGTGGCAAAATGGAAACCTCAACACGATGAAACAATCATGATTACTGACTTTTATCAATCATGATTACTACATTTACAAGTAGTGTCTTGTTGTTTTATATCTTCCCCTCTATATTTAAGAGTAAAGGTTAAAACATACCTCAGAATGCACCATTTTAAAGCTAGTTTAAACAAATCTCCGAGGGAGCATGCCCCCGGACCCCCCTAGCAATGCTTCAAGCCTACGGCGCTCACGTACCCCATCCCTGCCACCTCGTCCATCATTTTACCCAGGGGAAACACATATATATCATAATCACTACACAAAAACAGCTAAGTTTGAATTTTAAGCCTTGCAGGGTCTCACTTTCACAACTCTTACTGTAGTTGGCCAATGTCACATTGTTAAGGCATTAATGGGATTCCCATGCATTGAAATTTCTATAGTCCACTGCCCAGGCATAACACATTTCGCTTGACGTTGTGGCTGTGGCACTGAGTGGCTGCCATGTTTACAGTGACATGTGCGCGTGCATGTTTCCCATTGGTTGCTAATCGTGCGAGTGACAGGGTCTGCAGCAGTCCAGGGTTTAAAAATCATGGTTTTTTTATTTTTTAAATCATATTTATTTGATTTAAATCAAATTTGTTTAGTTTAAATCGGATTTATTTTATTTTTTCTTTATATTTTAACTTGGGCTTCTGACTTGAAAATATGCTTCCTTTTGAAGTCAAGATTTGTGGCTTTGCTGCATCCAGAAAGGTAATAGTTCAAATATCTGGAAATGAGGAAACAACATATTATTTCAATACTTTTATTGAAGCAGTAGAACTTGTATAATTCAGCAGATAGACAGTGTATACAAGTCAACAGCAAGGTCTCTAATGCTGATTTGGCCAGCCACACCATCTGTACTGGGCCAATTGAAAACCAATCCCAACTCAAGGCCTTGGTATCCTTGAAATCTGGCTTGCAGCCTTGATTAGGCTCCACCTCTGGCCTTTGTTTGGTGCATTTCCAGCTGATCTCAGCCTGAAACCCAGGTTGCCTTATCTGTTTATTTTCATTGCTGTTGGCTAGATTTGCCCACTGACCCTGGTAGCCATTGTTCATTAGTACCCTCTCCCCCTGGCTGGGGAGGTAATTCAGCTGGGGAGCACTTCTGCTGCCCATCAGCTCATCTGCTTGTATTGCACAACAGTTGCCAATTAACTCCTTTTATGATGCAGGGTTTCCTGTTCATTCAAACTGATATTCCTTGTCTTCCTCACTTTTTTATGGGTATGGATGATACCTACATAGATGAAGAATAAGACAGCAACAGAATGCTGGAATATCTTAGAGTGAAATTGAATGCATCATCAAATTTGTTCCCTTAAAAAACCACGGGAAACAGTCCAAAAAGAAACACTTATCGAAAGAAGCAATTAGATAAATTAAGTATAAACAAATTATGTGGAAGTCATATAGACGTACTGGAAATGACGAAGACTACAACATTTATAAAGAAGCACTAAACCAAGCTACAGCTGAAATTAGAAATTCAAAGAGAAGCTATGAACATAAATTAGCTTATAATATAAAACATGACAGCAAGAGTTTTATACGTATGTTCGAAGCAAACAGAAAGTTCAGGATAAGGTCGGTCCTCTAGAAGATAGTGCTGGAAATATAATATCAGAAGGATTCTTAATGGCAGAAGACCTGAATGAGTATTTTAGTTCTGTTTACCAGAGAAGACATTAGTTCACTGCCAGTACCAGAGGCTAAGTTCAAGGGGGCAGAATCAGACTATTTAAGACAGTTAATTGTAACCCCAGAAATGGTAACTAATAAAATTAGGGCTATGAAGGATAATAAATCACCTGGAGTGGATGGTATTCCACCCAAACTACTATTGGAAATTGTAGAACAAATTAGCATACCGCTTGCAACAGTTTTCAACTTGTCATTAGAAGAGGGAGTGGTTCCTTTAGAATGGAAAGAAGCAAACATTATACCGTTATTTAAAAAAGGTTCAAGAAACAAGTCAAATAATTATAGACCAGTAAGTATAACATCGGTGATTCGTAAATTATTAGAAAGACTAATTAAAGACCACATGGTGGATTTTCTTGTTAAACATAACTTGATAAACCCATCTCAACATGGGTTTCTAAAAGCGAGGTCATGCTTAACAAATATGTTATGTTTTTTGGAAGATATCACTAAGTGGGTAGATGATGGATCGCCAGTATATAGCATCTACTTACATTTTCAAAAAGCTTTCGACAAAGTGCCAAATCAAAGATTACTGCTTAAACTAAAGGTCCATGGCATAGGAAATGGTATAATTAACTGGATAGAAAAATGGCTGATTGACAGAAGACAACGGGTAGTTGTTGATGTGGAGGCTTCAAACTGGAAATCAGTTTTGAGTGGGGTTCCACAGAGATCAGTACTGGGACCTATATTATTCTTAATATATATAAACGATTTGGACGATGATATAGCTAGCAAGGTGTTGAAATTTGCAGATGATACAAAAGTGTTTAGAAGGATTAAAAGTGATGGAGATAGACAGCATTTACAAGATGATCTTGACAGGTTGATCAAATGGTCTGAAAAGTGGCAAATATTGTTCAATTTTGGGAAATGTAAATGCCTTCACACAGGACATGGGGACGAATATGTAGAATATACAATGGGGGGAACTGTACTAAGTACTACTGTAAAAGAAAGACTTAGGGCTGACAATTAGTGCTGACATGAAGGTTTCAGAGCAGTGTGTAATTGCAGCTTCAAAAGGAAATAAAATCTGTGGATTGATTAGGCAAAATATAGCACATAAAGAAAAAGAACTAATAATACCACTGTACAAAACAATAGTCAGGTCTAGAATGTAGAATATTGTATACAAGCGTGGAGGCCATACCGCAAGAAGGACATAGATATGCTAGAAAGAGTACAGAGGAGAGCGACTAAAATGATACCAAAACTGAGGGATCTTAGTTATGAAAAAGGCCTAAAAGAATGTGGTTTAACAACACTAGAGACCAGGAGATTGAGAGGAGATCAGATAGAAGTGTTTAAAATATTGAATGGTTATGAAAATATTGATAGAAATATGTTTTTTTCGGTTAAAGGGAATAAAAACATCTATTGCTCGAATTCATGTTATGTTACATCCTGCTATCTATTTCCATGTCCACCAAGCAAAAAAAATCAATGAATTAGAAATTCCACATTTTATGATGTGCATCCGGACATTTTCGAATATGCATATTTTTGGCGCGCTTTTTGGGATGCCGAGATGTGACGTCACTTATGACTCAAACTCACATCAGGCCGACCCTTTCCATGCATTCAGAGCATGTTTACAAGTAAACCAGTCAATCTAAATCTGGATTTGTTTTCACCGCTGAGCCCAAGGTTGTTTTTTCGCATGTAGTGGTATCATCGAGCTTGTGTTCTACTACAGGCCAAATAAAAAGGTTGGTTCTTAAAGGAAATAAAAATAAGGCATTAGCTAAAATCCTTTTTCCATGTGTACACAAAGTTTAACATTGTATGTAACATTTGACAACATTAAACAAATACAGAAAAATACATTTGTAGCATAAATTCGATTTTAAGCCCGTCTGTGAAGCGATTCCCGCGGAAAATGAAATTTTAATGAGCTAGGCGATCACGTGGTATCATGACGTCACTTATGACACACACTCGCATCAGGCCGACCCTTTTCATGCATTCAGAGCATGTTTACAAGTATAGCTTTTGGGTCGAAACGAGCGTCAGAACGAGTTATTGTGCAATATTCCGACGTAATACAAACACTAGTCATCATAGAGGAACAAACATTTATCTTACGGTTCCACATGAATCGAATTTTATTCAAAACAATGAATGCGAATGGGCCTACAAGTCGACTAGGTTTCGCCGAGCTTGGGCTCGTTTTCAGAATAATTATATCGAATGCAACCAACGGGAGATAATCTACACCAATAAACATACATAGCAAACATATATTGTATCCAGCTACATAAAGTAACGTGTATAATCTCATAATAGCACTAGAATATCGATATATGAAGGAGTTGTACAATTTATCATAACAACTTAAATCAATCACACAGTTTCCGTTGGTCCCGCTAGCTCACTGGGTAGGCGCGTTGGTTACTTGTTGTTTATTTTACAATCGGGCGACGCCGGTTCAATCCTGACAGCATGCAAACTTTTGATTTTCTATACACTTTTTTGTTTATGTTTTCACGAAGTAATATAAACAAAATCATTTTATACTATAATGCACTGTTTGTAATATATCGATTTTCTAGTGATATTATACACGTTACTTTATGTAGCTGGATACAATATATGTTTCCTATGTATGTTTATTGGTGTAGCTTATCTCTCGTTGGTTGCATTCGATATAATTATTCTGAAAACGAGCCCAAGCTCGGCGAAACCTAGTCGACTTGTAGGCCCATTCGCATTCGTTGTTTTGAATGAAATTCGATTCATGTGGAACCGTAAGATAAATGTTTGTTCCTTTATGATGACTTGTGTTTGTATTACGTCGGAATATTGCACAATAACTCGTTCTGACGCTCGTTTCGACCCAAAAGCTATCCTTGTAAACATGCATTGAAAGGGTAGGCCTGATGCGAGTGTGTGTCATAAGTGACGTCACGATACCACGTGATCGCTTAGCTCATTAAAATTTCATTTTCCGCGGGAATCGCTTCAGAGACGGGCTTAAAATCGAATTTATGCTACAAATGTATTTTTCTGTATTTGTTTAATGTTGTCAAATGTTACATACAATGTTAAACTTTGTGTACACATGGAAAAAGGATTTTAGCTAATGCCCTATTTTTATTTCCTTTAAGAAAGACATGAAGTTACATTAGTAAAGGAACAGTGTAGATTAAACGTAAGAAAGTTCTCATTTTCACAAAGGACTGTGAATGAATGGAACAGATTATCTGATGATTGTGTGGGTGCTAGTAGTGTGAATATGTTTAAAAATAAAATCAACACATACCTCAGAAGGGCTGGATATATGTAAATAAAAGGGTTGGACTCTCATTAAGCCAAAGGGCTTCCTTGTCCACCTGCCATCTAGAGTTAATTCTCTGGATGGCAATCTTGTTAAATCTAGATTTAGTAGCCCATGTATCTATAAATGCATGAGGCCGTCTATACATTCCACCCAGATTAATATAAATCAGCGACTAAAAAATAAGAAGTAAAAACAATCATAAATCAATTAGTTTTTGAGTGATTTAAATCATGATTTAAATCAAACAACCCTGTGCAGGACATTACTGGACAAGGCTTAACACTGTCAGATATTCGACAAGCACCGATCTTGTCGGAATTCGCAGCATACTAGCCGACAAGTGAAGATTATTTGTTAGACGTTGAAAAATCGGCTAATGTGCTGTGGGCCTAAGGCATAACAACAACAGACAAATATAGCTCTGATAGTGATAGGCAGACCCAGATCATGGCAGAGGTTCTGGGTCCTGTCTGGTTAAGCCTTAAGGGTGTGTAAACAGTGCAAGGTGCACACTGTCAAATGCTCTGTATTTTAATAAAGCATCTCCACAAAAAACATGAGCAATAATTCTTACATTCTCATTGCCTTAAAACTACCAAATGTAGTACAATCAGTTTTCCAATTAAGTTCTATATATGACAAATTATTATGCAACTATATAGAAATATGTCATTAACCAGATGCATGGAACATGTTACGTATCAAGACATTTTTATTTCAGAATTACCCTGCGGACAACTTGTTGAAGAGCGAAAGTTTCAAGAAATGGAAGTCTGGCAGTGTGGGAGAGAAACAAGTCTCGGTCACATTGCAGGTATGTTTTGTCAGTTTAAGAAAAAAAACATTGCATAATTACATCACAAGAAACTTTTTCTCTTTTGACTGCATCTCGCATCTTCATCGGCAGAATGATGTTACGGGTGTGTCACATGACAGTGGTCATGTGACACAAACTGGAGAAGGACTGCTGGGAGCTCCTGGCCGATGTCGCGATTCATTGTACGTTTTCCTCTGTGGATGTAGATTGCCTCCTTTATCTTTCTTCAGTGCCAGTTCTCCTCGTGGTCTAAAAATTATGATGTCTTTCAATGAACACTGATGGCCTGTGTTCAGTTTATGTTCACTTATGGCTGACAGGGGTTGGCGACATCACAGATGTTCTTTCATTCATGTACCAAGTGCTCTAGCTGTTTCCCCCATGTAGTGCTGGTCACATTCTGGGCATTCAGTGTCATATACCACACCACATTTTACTGCCTTTTCCATCCTGTCCTTCGGGTGCACCAGGGTGTTGATACGTTTGTGGTACACTGATATGTCATAGGACTTGAAAAGCAGAGAAGAAGTTGTTAAACATCAGAATATCTCGGTGCCACTTCATGGTAAATAAATTTCAAGATGAAAGAATTATTAGAAATGAATCTGCATACGAAACTAACAGAGAAGGGGGAAGTGACGGCGTTCACCGAGCATGTACTTGACACCACATTCCAGCAAAGCAAACGCGGGAATGACAACAACGGAAGTTGGTCAGGGAGCAGACATTCTACAACCAGATGACCCGGATACCATTACAGAGAGGTGGGTCGTCAATCTTGCAAACTTAGACAGTGGCGAAGTCAGTTTGTTGAAGAAAGGGTTAAACGCCACAGAGCCTCCTGGTAGAAGATCTGATTACTGCAACAGATTTGGCATGTAAGAACATCAACGAAAAACACAGGGCCGATGGGTTGAGAAGCGATGTAGCCAAAGCCATTGTGAAACACAGATCCAAGCAGAACAGACCTAATATATCACTGGAAGAGAGGAAAGCATGACAGTGGTCATGTGAGTGTGATGTGACACATGCTGGAGAAGAACTGCTGGGAGCTCATGGCCAGCGTTGTGATTCAATGTAGGTTTTCCTCTGTGGATGTTGATTGCCTCCTTTATCTTTCTTTGGTGCCAGTTCTCCTCGTGGTCTAAAATTGTGACGTCTGTCAACGAACACTGATGACCTATGGTCAGTTTATGTTCACTTATGGCTGATAGGGGTTGGCGACATGACAGATTTTCTTTCATTCTTGTGCCAAGTGCTCTAGCTGTTCCCCCTATGTAGTGCTGGTCACATTCTGGGCATTGAATGTCATATACCACACACCTGTAACGTCATTCTGCCGATGAAGACGCGAGATGCAGTCAAAATATTCAAAAGAGAAAAAAATTTCTTGTGATGTAATTATGCCATATTATAACAACTAAGAAACCGGATCTTCAATCGATTCAAGAAAAAACATATTTATGTTCTTTGTTAAATTTCCTATTATGAAGGGCTGATTATTTTTGAATAGCTGATGGTCCAGCAGTCCTCCAGGTTTTAACCCCAGTGTCCTATACTCTGCATAACCCAAATGAAATGATCATAATCTATATGGAAACTTTTCTTTTTGACATATCCAGTATGTGATTTTACCTTGTAGTTGTAGAGTCTTTCGTCACTGTAGGTGTGTGTGTGTGTATAGCACACCAACTTCAGTACAGGTGACATATAACGCAATATGGATCAGAAAGGCCAAAAGCAATATGGATCAGAAAGGCCAAAACACCAATCAGTCTAGACCAGGGGAACTAGAAACTCTCACCTGTGCAACGACGTCATACGTCACATGTACTGAAGAAGTTGGTGTGCTACACCAACGAAACACTCTACAACTACCAGGTAAAACCACGTATTGGATATGTCAAAAAGAAATTCAACATAAAGTTTATGACCTATGTTTTGCAGTTTGAGAAGGCATCACAGATATACCAGATTGACATTGGAAATGACGGCTCTGCATTTGTTGAGGTGTTGGTTGGTAGATCAGCCATGAAGGATGATGAATACCAGGTATAACTGTCTTTCTTTCTGTTTGTTTGTATCGATTAATACTGATTGTAATATTGATGTGTGTTTATATACAGTGTTTCCTCTGGGTAAATGTGTGGGGTAGACAATACAGCACTTCCATATTTTTGGACACCCAAAAGTCGGGTCCTATACAATAGTGTGTGTGTGTGTGTGTGCGTGCGTGTGTGTGTGTGTGTGTGTGTGGTGTGTGTGTGTGTGTGGTGTGTGTGTGTGTGATAAAAAATCACCAACATGTCAAAAGATGATTACTTCAGTTATTTAGCAATGTAAGCTTTATGAAAACTAATAAATGGACTGTATTCATACTTTATGATTATCTGTGGCCTACATCTAGACAGGTTGTTGTTGACCCAATTTAGTTTCTGACATTTTATGTGATTTCTGACGATAATTGGTGTCTCATATCCATCAGGTAATTCTTGTGGCATCATCGTTCATGAACCCAATGGAAAGTCGCAGTGGCCAGAATCTCAACCGAGTTCGCATCTTTGGTGCTGAGAAGCTCTCCAAGGTGACCTTGGACCATAAGTGGGACAGGGTCAAGGTCATCTGTACACAACCATTCAACAAGGTCAGTGTTTTAAGATGCAATATTTGGTGTGTGTTTTCAATAACACCTGTGACAGTCACAGCACTTAGAAGAAGAAGATATTGATGCCATTACCATTTTTTGTAAATTTGATAACTCAACTACCGAGTAGTCTTAATACCTGTGAAAACATTTTAAATAAAGTAATTGATATAGCCAGCAAGCACAAGAAAGAAATAAAACTGCTTAATGTATTGAATTCAAAATGTTCCAGGGAAAAAATTTTGTTCCCGTCCAATTTTTTAGTCGGTAAATATTACATATATATGTGTTTGTGTGTGTATATATATATGTATAGATCTCATTCGACAAGCACCGATCTTGTCGGAATTCGCAGCACACTAGCCGACAAGTGAAGATTATTTGTTAGACGTTGAAAAATCGGCTAATGTGCTGTGGGCCAAAGGCATAACAACAACAGACAAATATAGCTCTGATAGTAATGGCAGAGCATTATGGGGACATTTCTTATGGGAAGGTCTTAGGTCGGGTACTCCAAACAGCCCAATCTTTGGCTAACGTAGGAAATGTCCCCATATGAAAGAGGTTGGAATCATACTAATCATGTCACCATGTTTGTGAAGTCAGTCTTCTTGATTGATTGGTAAATTCACTATCACCCATTCCAGACAACGCAATATGGATTGGCCTTCATCAAGTTCCACTCTCCACCGTCTGAGGCAGACAAACAAGCCGAGGCAGCAGAGACAGGCAAGAAAACAGTACGTATCATCACTCTCATCTTTCTCTCACAGTTGGAAGGCTGGCATCAATACTGGTTGTTGATTTTTGTTTTCGTTATTTCATTTCTGATCCTGTTTTATTGCTGTTTCCACTTCCATCTTTTCCTCGCGTTCTCCTCTGCCAGATCTCTCTTCACACAGTACGCCCATCTCGGTCATGATCGTTCTCTTCCGCCCGTCACTACTGGTTGTAGAATGTATCTATTCTTTGCATAGGTTTTTATGCATACTGATTTTTAGCCCTTTACAATATACAGGCATTTTTTGAATGTGTTATCATGATGCTTGTAAGAATGTAGACTCTAAGATGCCTTTCAAATGGGGACGTACAAAGGTTCTTTATCCCATCTGGTTCGGTTCGTATGGTAGAGCTCACATTCCTATTATCGTTCCCGATGTGTATGCATGATAATAATGCAGCCCGCATTCCAATAAGAAATAAGGATCATTTAATTCTTCACTAGTTTGGACTTGCATTGGTCATTTGCATAATTGTGTTGTGTTTGATCCATGGACAGTTTGGAGCGTTCTCTGTGAGACCCAGCGGTGATGACAGCATTCAACAGGGCAGTTTGTTTGCCAGACGGGGGAAAGACCAGGTCCAGACAACACCACTCACTGGTGAGACTATATACCCAGACCTGCCTACCATTCCGGATTGTCCGGAATCATTCCGGAAATACACCTCAAATTACGTTATTACAGCGAGGGATGAAAATATTACAGATTCTTTCTTTGTCACAATGATCGCCAATCACTTCCATGCTCCTCAAATTTAGCTTCCACAATATTCAACAGGTGGCAGCATATACATGCAACTTGTTGTGACATGGTTTTTCATTCGCTGCTTCTGGTCGATATCTGACCAATAGGAAAAAGCGTTACAACAAATTCATATTTCTGCGCTCAAACAAAAAGAAGTTACGTGGCACGAATTGATGGCGGAGATCGAAACGGCACCACCAGCAGCAAAGAAGAAATATGTGCTGCAAACGTTTATAACAGCGTACTTGCAGACATGGCCCATATTGTCAAGTTCAAAGAAGGGGTCGGATTTACTTACTGTTGTATGTGCGAAATTGATTTTCTATTTCGCATGGTGGCCGGGCTGATAGCAGGTACTGACTACGTTGTTAGACTAGCGGGGTAGTGGGTGTTGTACTGGTAGTGTCAGCGACTGTACTAAAATTAAGTTAGTGTATTTATTGAGTTTAGTCGATCATTTACAGGGATAGGCTAATTAGGCTTATATACTAGAGTCGAGTAGACTAGACGATGACTACTGTAACGTAATGGTTTTGCCGTCGCCCGGCACGACGTTGATCTGGCCAGGCTACTATAGACTGGGTATACCAGCTACTAATTTTAATCCTAATGACATCACAAATAGACAATGACGTGACGTATTGTTATAATTTGTTATGTTTTTGTAGTAACTTCCAAGTTCCAAAACTAGGATATAGTTGTTAGACTTTTAGTCTTACATTTAGATTATTTAGCTGTGGCCATGTGTGCAATTAAGTCATAATTCAAAATACCGCTATACTGTACACTTTTCATACGAATGCAGTGCATTTCTGTTTGTGTGTTTTAGTGGTACTGGTTTATTATGGTTAAAGGTGATTTCATGGGATAATTATTCATGTTTAGCTAACCTTAGACTAAGTTTTAGTGTTGCATCTATTTGACTCCTAATCCTAAAACAGTATTAATATTTATATAACCCTAATCTACTACAACCCTAAGTAACCGTTGGACTTGTTGAGCCACCTGTAAAATGTACTGTCATCCTGTAACTGTCTTTGCACAGTTTAGTTTGAGGCATAATAACACAAAATCCAAATGCCATTTTTGTTTGGTTAATCTATTTTTAGTAATAATTACAGGAAGCATATCGCATCAAAGAGGCACACTGACTATGTACCATTACACAAATCATCAAAGCCAACCAGCAACTTCTTTGCAAGATGGAACGAGAAAGACAACAAGACGATGAAAGTTACCAAAGCTGAAACTATTATGTCCGGGATGCTAGCTGAAATGAACATTCCGATGATTGCGGCAGACACTTTCAGTCGTGCTGTGAAGGTGATGTTCCCCAATTCTGAGATTGCCAAAAATTTCCAGTGTGGCCGAAGCAAGGCCCCTGCCTTATTAGTTAAAGAACTTTCTCACGCACCCAGACAGGATCTTCTGACAAATATGCGCATGATGCCCTTCACTGTAACTACAGATGGAAGCAACGACGATGGCGGTGGCAACAAACAGTTCCCGATCGTTGTGAGGACTGTTGATGCCTTTACATCTGAAGTGTGATCCGATTTTCTTGCCATTCCTGTTTGCAAAAGTTCTGCAACTGGCAAGAATATCTTTCATCTACTGGACAACGAATTTGCCAGCAATGATGAATGAAGCAATGATGTGCCATGGGAGAACTGTATTGCCTTGGGTTGTGACAATGCCAGTGTGATGACTGGGTCCAAGAAGGCACATTTTTGCATTTTGCAAAGCAAAACACCCCAATATCTTTCTTGCTGGTTGCATACTTCACGTGATACACATTGCTGCTGAGAAGGGGGGTGATAGTCTGCCAACAGCTACATCAGAAATCCTGGTGGACATCTATTACTTCAAGAAGAGTTTCACAAGGAAGCATCGATTTGCTGACTCTCAAGACCTCTATGATGTTGAACAACAGAAGATGCTCAATCATGTCACTACCCAGTGGCATAGCATCGGCAGATGCCTTGAACGATTGCTGAAGAATTGAGAGGAACATCTGCACAGCAGGAGCGGGTTGACAGCATTGTGTTGTTCCTGAAATCTCCAACCATCTACACTGCACGTTATTGCATTACATCAATCAGGGATTCAACGCAGTGTTGCTTTCCCTGCAATCAGACGAACCCAAAGTACATTCAATGCGTAGAAGTTTGCAGAAATTGCTGCTTCACATCTGTGTGCGATTTGCCAACCTGTTGCCCTCCAAGGCAAGTCGAGTATGAAGAGGTCCAATACAAACTTCCATAACATATGAAATTGGACGCAAATCTCTTCATTGGTGAAACCATCCGGGCCTTCATTGCAGAGAAAGAGAAGTTAGCCCTTCGAGACAGCAGACTGGAAGAGTTTTTTCAGCAATGTCAAGAGGTACTTTGTCCCAGTTTGCAATTACCTTGTTGCAAAACTACCACTGCAACAAGAGTTGCTCAAGCATGCAGAAGTGACTGGACTTCAGAAGAACTCAGTCAGCTGACTTTCTGTTCTTCTTGGATACATACCCAATTCTAATCCCTGCAGGATTGATAAAGGACTCACCGATGGAAGAATTCTCTCTCTACCAGTGCGCAGACATAGCTGAATATATGGCTGCAAGAATGGACCACACATGGAAGAACATTGGGTACAAAGTTGAATCAGCTGTGTAGCCAGAGAGTACAGTAGTCAAACTATGCCTGACTTAAAAAGTACCTATCACAGGTCTCTCTCTAAGGAGATCAGCCGTGAAGTAGGCTGACGGCACTCTAACCAGACATGTCTTGTATGGACACAAGTAATCACAGCAGTGTAAAGATCAACATGTTCTCTGTTACAACTTGCACCTGTTGATTCTGAACTTAGAATGTGGACCATGCATTGTGCACCCTGATGATCGGGTGTTTCTCTCTATAGTAAAGTTTACAATGTCAATCTCTTGAGTGGTATTTGTTATTTGCTGTTTATTATATAAACTGGCTGTAATGTGGAATTTTGTTTGAGTCAGCATGCTGTTTTGAAAATTGACATAAAATCAGAATTAGAATGGTTAGTATTACAAAATCAAAAAATTATTGAGGTTCTTTCAGTTGCTTATAGTTTGACTTTAAAAGACAGTAAAACAGATCTAGTCATTGTAAATTGGCTATGTCCATAGTGTATAGACGCATTTACATTAGAGTTATGCTTCTTCATGTTTGATTTCCACCATTGCTGCTTATGAACATATACCTTACCTTGTTAACTGAACGCTTCAAAACACCTCAGTTTAATAGAGACAATTATGTTTTGGGTGCTACTATAGTCATAATATTACTGACAGTGGTGTTCTTTTTCCTGACAATGTTTGACACGGTTCTTAACTATTACTGACAGCAGGCCTATATTCCTGAAAATCGGTGTAAATGGGAAGATAGATTACTGACAGGAAGTTTTTGGGGTTGGGAGGTCTGCATACCTGATGTATGGTGGCACAACGTGTAAACAAACACATAAAAAGCTCCATTAATGACATAAAATCTCCACTAACACATGTACATGCTTCAGTGCAGTGACATACACGTATACAAACCTGCATACAATGACAAATACATGTACAAATCTACCTACTTACAATGACAAGTACACATATATAGACTTCCACATTATGGAAAACATCATCCTCGCATGCTAATGGGTGCTGTTGATTACATCAGTCTCCGAAGCCCCTGGCAGATCACCTTGCAAATTTCTGAAGATGATCAGCCAATAATATCACTTGATGGAAAGTTCCGGTGGTTTTCATGGTGGTTCATCCATATAATGTTTGGGAAGTAGATGTAGTTATTTGAATGCACAATACCGCTCAGCGCCTCGTTAGAATGGTCGAACTAGTAATTATATTGGGATCCACAGCAGTCGAGGGTTTTATCTTGGAATTGGAACACGGGTTGATCAGACAGTTGTCTGCACTGTTCTGTTTTGGTACAGTTGCGAACAACGAAGTCAGTTACGAGTTTGATTCAATTACCTTCTGTTCAATGTGTAGGAGATCTGCCACGGGTAGTGTTTGTAGTCATCACCCCTGGCTTGTGAGGATGGAAAATGTACAAACCTCCATTCAATGACAACTGCTTACAAACTGTCATACAATGACAGACATTTCTGTAAACAGATTTTTACACAAAGACTTGTACAAACATCTGGACAAACTATCATTCAATGACAAAAACGTGTGAACTATCATGCAATAAAAAACACATACAAAGCAGACTTCTTTTAATGTTAAATTGTGTATTGAGATGTAATTTTGTTTTGATTCTAATCCAGTTTATGTGCAATCTGTTGTCATGGTAACACATTGCAGGTGCTGCTGCCGTGCGGGCGGCGTCAAAACTAGCGGAGGAGAGTAGCATGGAGCGGGGGTCATCTCACACTGCAGGGGCCGTCTCACAACGGGGTGATCACGCAACAGGGATCACGTCAAAACACTCCAACAGCCAGAGAGACACTTCCAAACAGGTGCGATGTGACAGTATACTTTTCTCGACCAGTCTTTACATTGATCGTCTGCTACTCTCCCTTACTCTCGACAGTGTTTTGGAAACATAAATTTATTTTAGTTATTATTATTGCAATAGCAATGTGTTACATTGTGTTATTGTGTACATCACATGCAGCCCCACCTACAGGTAGCTTAATCAGTTTTTCTCGTGGCTGAAAAAAATAAAGTTGCAAACGATGCAATTTTGTATACCTGTTACTATTGCCATGGCATTACGATGGAAAAAATGCGGGTGTTACTTCTGGCGTAATAATAAAGAAGTTTGCAAGTACAAATACACAATGTTTTTATGACGTCGATACACGATGCTAATACGGTCGTGTCGCCATTCAGTTCATAGTGTCCCAAGGCTGACCTTACTAGTGAGGCTCCACTGTACCTGTGTCTTGTTAAGTGTCCCAAGGCTGACCTTACTAGTGAGGCTCCCCTCTACCTGTGTCTTGTTAAGTGCTCCACTGATTGGCTGGTTGAAGGAAGGGAATGGTCATAGAAAGGGGATGTGGACATACACTTACAGTGATTCAAAGTTATCATATTAGGGATCATCTCAGAACATCAATGTTCGATATCAAACAAAATTACTCTTGTTTGGGGAGGGGGGTCAGAGGCAGTTTCGTCTGGCATCGGACATCAATTTTTACGCTTCGGACCGATACTGTTATTGTATTGATATCATCATATCAATGTTTCCAAACTTTCGTCTGAGATGGTGGGGGCTGCGGCCAGATGAAAGTAATTTAATCTGATATCAGACATCAACATTCTGAGATTATTCCTTAATATATAGATAATGTAAGCGGTATACTGAATTGTGTTCAGCCATTGAAACGGAGTCACTCCCACGGAGATGAACGGAGAGCGAGTGGGGACGGGAAACAGTCGTCCCAACGTCAGTCGCACGCCTCCGGACCTTGTGCGACTGGTGGCTCCACCTACAATACACCACCACCATCGAAAAAGGCGAGAAGTTAGTATCAGTAATACAAACGTTTTGTCTTTGTTATGTAATATCTGTGTGCACACACACACACGTGTACATATATAAATGCACAAACATGCATGTATAAATGCATGTGTATGTGTCGAGGAACATCAGCAGGATAAAATCCTAATATCGGTACAGTGTGTGTATAAATAGTATATTATATGTATTTACACAAGATTGTTAATTTATGAAAGCTGTTCTAATTATATTCTTAACTGATGGTTTTATGTATAACACGATTTTACATGGTGCTTTTACAATTGATATATATTACATATACTAGAAGATGCTTGTTTTACTATGCATACAAAAACTTGGTTGAAATCCCAGAATGTTTTATTTCAATCTCTAATGATATAAATGTAATGAGCCAATGGTTTTGACCGTAAGGTACATTTCACAAAACTGAGGAAAATCAGAAAACAGTTGCAGGGTGAAAGTGTCAATTTTCTTTTCTGCCTTTATAGAAACAATTAAATTACCAGTTTTAATAATGCAATGTGGAGTTATTATCTCGAAGAAGTGTTTTGATGGGTGTTTTGGATTTAGTGGCATATGATTTGACACATAAATACTTAACTTTAATGTTGACTGTCTCAAACTTTGAATTCATTGGGTGGGTCAGTTCAGCCACCCGTAACTTTATAACATATTGACTTACACGGATGCCACTGGTATCATTGTAAACTGAAATGTTACTATGCCCTATATCATGATGTCCAGACCACCAAAATGTGTTTTAATGTCTGAACTGTCCCAGTGTGCCACATATGATTTTGTGTTTATGACAACATTAATTTAATTGACCTTATGTCACTTACTCATCCCTTAACCAGTCGGGCCTGTCATAGGGTGCATGTTTAGAGGCTTCCACAGTGATCATAATAGTAGGGCTGAATCGTACAACACCCGACTCTCTCGGATGTTATCTATGTTCATTCTGTTTGATCTTCCTTGTTTTCTGCCACCTTTTACCGTGCCTTGTAATCTTTCTGTGGCAAGTGTGTTGTGTCTGGTGGTATGGCCGAATGATTGAATTTTTGGTGCTTCACTGTGGTAAAAATGGGTTCTTCAGCTTATCTCAGTGTTTACATTTGTTCCTGTTACGTAGGTGAAACGCCAGCCGTGAACAAGAAGCAGCCAAAGACCGTGCCCCTGAATGAAGTCATGGGGCGAGTGGTGTTTGTGCTGAGTGGCTTCCAGAACCCCCAGCGAGGGCAGCTGAGAGACAAGGCCATACAGATGGGGGCACGTTACCACAGCGACTGGAACAGGCAGTGTACGCACCTAATGTAAGCCATCTGCAGCAAGTTGGTAATATTAAATTTACTTGTCCATCACGTGACCTGTTGCTTAGCAAAGCTCCATCAATCCATCAAAAATTGATGTCGAACACGTGGTTTGTCGGATATTTTTTTGAAATTCCAGCCCCAGAAGTATTTATTTTTGACAAAAATATAAGGTAATGTTTTTAAGGTGACAACTGTAAGTGGTTATGTTTGATCTGAGATGTCGTGCGGCAATAGCAATGTAATTCACATATATTATCAACATTGTTGGCAAAGGTAAAGCTTGACGGAGGTTACGCGCAAAATTGTTATTGTGACGTACGTAAACCATGACGTACTGGATAGGTCAGTGAGGAGGGATGTTCATAACAGTAACTGATTTCACACATTCGCAGTTGGCTGTATTTATGTTTATCTTTTGGGGCACGGTGGCATGGTGTATGGAACATTGGGTTCAATCCAATTCATGTGCTGCCATGTTGAACTTTGGGCAAGTTCATTCACTCTACGTTGCTCCAGTTCACTCTGCTGTTTGAATGAGTACCTGGCCATGAGACGGGTGGGTGTTTGTGGACAAATAATTGTCGCGCATTAATTGCAACATGGCTGGATACTGCGCTGTATACAAACTGACCTGACACTGGACATGTTTATGACACACACGTGATTGTTACGTGTTGTAGATGTGCCTTTAAAAACACGCCAAAGTACAGCCACGTGAGCGGAAAAGGTCGCATCGTGACTAAAGACTGGGTTTTGGACTGTTACACACGCAGACAGCTGTTGCCATGGAGACAGTGAGTACAGTAGCGATGGACACAGGTTTTGGGGATGAACTCTTCAAAAATAACCAGTAGACATCGACGTAGAATGATGGAGAGTCATTGTTGTCGTTCTTGACCAGTTTTATTTGGAAGTATAATGGTCGGGTAGAATTGTCCCTCACAATTGTTCAGTTACTTGGAATATAATTATGAATACATTCCAGACAGATATATTATATTTTTATTTAATTCAATGATTGTAGAGGAAATAAATTATTTTATCATGTTGGATTAACAAACAAATACAGTGAAACCCCACTATTAATGTCACCCTCAGGACTGGGTAAAAGTGCCCTGAATATCAAGGTGTCCATATTAATGAGACTGATTTCCTATACTTTACTGTATGTGGAACAAATTTGGGACTATCCTACGGTGACCTTAATTGTGAGGTGGCTGTATTACAGAGATGACCGTAAAGCAAGGTTTCACTGCATTACAAACTTGTTCTGCTCGTGAATAATACTGCATATTTCATCAAGGTGTAACTTGGCATAATTTCATCTGTGGCATCCACTTCGTCTCAGGTATCGTTTGGGAAGTGCTCCCACCCCACCTGGGAGCTCGGAAGAGGAGGAGGAGGAGGAAGAAGAGAGGGAAAAAGCTCCCACCAGGTCATCCACCCAGCCCAGCCAACCCTCCCAGCCGCACAAGTCAGAAGATGGTTGGTTTTACACTTTGATTTAGGGATCATCTCAGAACGTCAGTGTCCAATATCAAACGAAATTACATTCATCTGGCCTCACCCCCCCACCCCCCTCAGATGAAATTTGGTAAACATTGATAAGATGATATCAATATATTAACTTTATTGGTCCGAAGTGTAAAATATCAATGCCAGACGAAACTGTCTCTGTCCGCCCCCAATAAAGGAATTTCTTCTGATATCAGATATCGACGATCTGAGATGATCCCTTAGCTCATGACCAAAGTTGTTGTCTTCTTTCCCCCCGAGTGTCTGGGATGAGGCTGGTCGTCCACTTCAGTTTTCCTTTGTTTTCTTTAGCTGTTTTCACACTGCCGTCTCCACCAATCTTCCCCACTTTCGTTCTCGTTCTCTACTCTTCTCTCAATGTCTCTAGATCTCTATGTAATCCTCTCATCTCGGACTTGGTCGTCCTCATTTCCTTTATCATCCATTTTCCCAACAACAGGGTAGGATTAAAATTATTGTTATTTTAAGGCGCGGGTTGAAAAAAATTTTTTGGGTGTCGTCATTTTCGTACACTTTGATATCTTGTGTGGCCTGACTGAAAATTTCACTATAAATTACCGATTAGAAATACGCGAAAACGAGTACTTTGTTGCATGCCACTTGGTCCAGAACTTTAAAAATCATCACGTTATCCGACTGATATGCACAAAACACGCCATTTATTTGCTTCGATTGTAACGTGAAGCGACGGCACAATGCCACGATGTCGGGTATCAACAGACAGCTAAAAGTCTCAACTCTGTGTCTGGACAGTCCCTGAATGTGTATAATGTAATGCCTGACCCCATTCCCGCGTCAAAACAATGTAGAAACACGCTTAAATACTCATCATAATGCATGCACTAGCTAGCCAATGAGCTGATGTGTATACTCGCGGCAACCAATCGGTGGCGTTCCCGCGGGCCGCGCCCCCAGACTGGTCAGACAGAACAATGGCGTCGTCCTGCACTACGTTTGTAGAAGCCGATGGATTTGATATTCAAAAGCCCATATGGAACATGGCAGGAGGCAGTAAACCAGTGAAGACCGGTGTGTAAGTATGTATTAGTTAAGCTAAGATTAATATAAATTCGCGCCAATGCGAAAATTATTTAGAATCGCGACAGTTACAGTCTCATTTCTTTCGTGTTCTTTCCGTTGACACGTTGTTCACATTGACAGTGTTGATGTTGTTGGTAATCGGATTATTATGCTGGACCATTGCGGCAGATATTGCTATAAAAAGATACTACCTTGTGTCAGTTTAAAAGCAGGATTGAATTAAAACTAATGTTATGCTACACAAATTGGGTATGTGAGTAGAATGAAAACATTAACGTAATATTTTACCAATAGCTATGCCCACTGGCTCTGCAGTGCTGTCATGGGCATGGCATGTGCTATGGCCATGGGCCAGGCATGCAGTCACATTCAAGTTGTTATCAATAATAATTTGTTATCAAGACAAGTCATGTTAACATTGTTGCGACAGTTATTTTCCAAATTGAAAAGCATCAGTTTTATTGATTAATTATTTAATTTAAATATATTTCTCCATTCAGTATATTTTGTTACTATCCTGTCATTCATAAATGAGTTGTGTAAGTGGTTTGTTTCTCACAAATAAACAACTAATAATACCTGTTTTTGCACCACAGCTGGCCACAGGAACATTTACTTACACTTGCTACATCAGTGAATTCTTCTTTCAGTTGTGAAGCCTGAGTTTGCAAGCAACCACTTGGTTATTGGACAGCACATGGATGAGAAGAGACTCGGGCACATTGTCGACTAAAGAAGGAATTGAGGACTAGCCGCAAGAGTGGATAGTGGACATTGTATAAACTGTTGTATTCTACATTACAATGCCAATAACATTGCAATGTTAGTTAGTTACATTGAAGTACATTACTGCATGTTTAAATATGTTTCTTGGAATACTGATATAATATTAACTTCAAGTGAGTCTCGGAGGTTTTATATAATAATTTCAGGATGTCCATCCGATCTTGTGAATATTGTTGCGAACAAAATATGTGATTGTGATATCTAACCATCTGGTAAATCTTTCAACTGATCAAATGAAAAGTACGCATTGAAATTAATACAATACAGTGGTTCTGTGGAAGTGAATAACAGAATTTTCACACCTCAATGATACCAGTCATTGTTTTTCAAATATTTATCGACACTAATTTTTAGCACATGTCAATTGTATAAACATTATTACAATAAAACTATTAGATATACATGAATGACATTTTCAGCAGTTATTCCCAGTATTGCAGTGCACACAATAAGATGTTTGATGGGTAGTTAATGATATACGTCATGACGACACATCAACTTTACAAAAGTTGTTTTAGTTTTTTGCCCTTTTCTCAACATTGTATTTTTGGCATATGTTCCGTATGGAAAAAACCTGAACAGGAAAACTATACAAGATACAGTCATGAAACTTTCAATAATTGGTCCCTGTATTTTAATACATACAATAAGGTGGTTAATAATATTGTCATGATATATGGGGTGCTGGTATCCAGTGACAATGAAGAAATGTGTCTTGCTAAAATATAAAATCATGTTACGTTTGGTCATAACATGTTGAAAATACATAATCAATCGTTTAAAACACCATTATTGTATACAATAACCATCCTAGTTGCCATAGAATGCAAAATAATCAATGTGGGATTAATATATTTCTCAGAATAGTGATTATTGGAAACGCATGCCAGTCGTTACAGGATTTTCGGTTACCATGGCAACCATTATGCAAATGATTTCATATTTTGGCTTGTTTTCACATAATAAACAAGTGTAGCAAATTTAGTCAAGATTTGTTGAATATTTAGGGAGATATGGTATATGCCTATTTTCGACCAGCCCCTAGCCTTAATCACACAAGATCAAAACCAGTGTAACACAGGCAGTGTCACATGTTCATGTTTCACAGTAGAATTACAAATTAGTCAGCTACAAGTGTCTTACGGAACGTGGTAGCAGTGAGTCAAGCATCAGACTCGATCGAAAGGACCTGTTCTCGAATGCCAACGATTTTGTTTACTCCACATTGCTCGCTCATAAATGAGTACATTGCTATATGCAGAGGCAACAATATGAAAAATAAACAGTTTCATGCTGAATGCTTGAATGAGGGAGATGTCGAAATATTTCTGAAATGAAGTGTGAAGCGTTTTTAACAGCCCTAAAGACTGGATACCACACTATATAAGATTAACAACTTACCTTTATCTCTAGCTTTTATAAATTGAAAAGATGAAGGGTTTCAGGGCAAAGCTTGATAAACGCTATTTTTGAAATTTCGCCCAAACCAGGGCTAAGTGTTTGTAACACGTGTTAAGCTAGGATACTACCTAACTGATACAAAAACGCAACAAATCCCCACAAAACGACGTGCACCAAAGAACATTTGTTATCAAAACACAACAGCCAATCAGCCGCATGTGCAGCTACGCGTAGTGACGGCGCGCGCTGTATGAATATACAGCGTTTTGATAACAAAATCATTTAAAATCACATTTTGCGTAACAAATATGCAACAAACATTTCGGAGTTTGCCACCATTCTGTATGATTTTGGATTCTAAATATATATATATCAACTTAATTTACAAGTTGTTATTTAAACTTTGAGGATGAAGCACAAAAGTACTTTTTCTCAAAATGAAGAAAATGGATATATTGCGTTTGTCCTGAAACCCTTCAAATGTATTTGTTATATGAGATGATGTACTTGTTCCGAATGTGTTACAGACAGTGCCAGTGGGCGACCTTCACCGGTTGTGTCGATCGAATCAGGGGAAGGTACAGGAGAAGAAATGTCCTGGTCAGTTTCCACAACGCATACGGGGATAGATCGTTGTTTTACTGCCTTGTTTGGGTGTAATAATAAAATGCCAGTGATATTGAGATGGTACGCCCTTTCTAGGATTTTTTCAGTAAAAATGTCTTGGATAGGGAATTTTTTTTATTTAAGGACGGTAACACTAATGCTAGACAGAAAGAAACTTTGCGAGTCGCTCTTTGAACGTTTTATGAACTGATGCACTGTTATTCATATATGTCATTTGTCAAGAGTGAGCCAACATAAAAAGCACGAAATCATTAATAATGTCTCCGTAAGACTTCAGAGAACATCTGTACGATTAACGCGGAACTGTAATACGCATCAAGAACAGATAAGAGACATTATCTCTATATATAGTCAGAAATCAGAATGTAGCATTTGTATCCCTGTTTGTATAGAATAACAGTTGGTACTAGATGCATCCATTGTGAGTGCAGAAATGTGTGTGTGTGACGATACTGTTATCCACCCGTATTAATACTGATTTGAATTTTGTCCAGTTATTGTATCAACCATTTGGATGCATTATTGCTAAAGTATGTCATTTGCCAATGGTACGATGTCCCCAATAACTAATTGACCCTCGTTCATGGCCGTGACACATAGAATGCATATATATAGAAACTGGTATCAATTATGTGGTGAAATGTACAAAACATTAAGGGGTGGTTTTCTAAAATGTAGTAAATGATTTTACAGCCTACAGAAAACTGAGGAAGAGGGGATGAATGACGACAATGATCCATTTGAGGCATCCACGGATGACGACAATGAATCCTCCAGTGGCGGAGAACTTCCGGAGTTGCCAGAATTCTTTACGAACAAACACTTCTTCTTTTATGGAGCATTGATGCCTGTAGAAAAACGAACGTTGCTTCGTTACATCACCGCCTACAATGGGTTAGTTCAGAACGGCAGCTGTTTCTAGTTTGTAAATACTGTAATTGAAATGTGGTAAATTGGATAATCAGGGAGAAGTTTTTTGTGAAGTAGATATTGTGGTGTAATCATTTTTCAGTTAGTTGTGATCATTCTGTGTGCATCTGTGTGTCTTTGTGATGCGCGTATGTGCATTTGTTCATCTGTCTACATAAATTTTATGGTTGGTGTACTTTGTACATGTCCACGTTTTATACAGTGGGCTTCTCTATAATTTTACTGGCATGGTAGTTTGAAGGAACTTCTCAGTTTGAATCGACAGACAACTTAACTCTCACAAAAATTGGGTACAATTTGTCAACTCACTTGGGCCACAGGGAGGGGATTGGACGTAAGTGTCATTAGTGAGAGACCCAGACAGTCCCTTTACCTGGCGTCTATGTCAGGGGAAGTAAAAGAAAGAGATGCGACACAGAGGTGGACGCTGTGTAACCTGTTGTGGACTCCCTTTATTTAAAGTTGCCTCCTCAATTCAAATGTTACACTCGTATCATTTTAAATTCATTTCGCAAAAAAACCTGCTTACTATGAACTACGATGTGCTAGCACCAGGGTATGTGTGGTTGTGGTGCAGTGAAAATCACCTGTAAATGTGACAGGGAATAGCCTGTACTTATTATATTTTCTTATTTCGTTTAGGACGGTGGAAGATTACATGAGAGACCGAGTGAATGTTGTGATCACCAACTCTCGGTGGGATGACAATTTTGATGAGGTAGGTCCGGCACACAGAACATTGACACTCCTTATTGGTCGTCCATTGGTTTATTCTCTCGTAAAATCCTGATATACAATATAAACTATATCTATTGTAATGTACTGACTGCCAGAGTGTGTTTTAATGGACCACTTTGTTTAAATTTAAGTGTTACCTAAGGGAACAGTTTGTTTACATGGGAGTGTGCTGCTTTCAAAGGCATAGCCTCAGGGCCAGTTGCTAATGAGATGGATATGTAAATCATGTAATATGTTATCATGCCCACAGAATTATTTGGGCTCACTGTTCACGGAACTGAGTGACAATTCAGTGATTTTGGTAAACATTAAAACAAAATTACTTATTTGCATAGTAATTAAGTATCCTGAAAAATGTTCAGCAAATTGAATTGTTGAAATAAAGAGTTGTTTCTGCTTTGTTAAAACATATCAGTAGTAAATACGTTTGTATAAATGATAGTTTATACTGTATAACACGATTTTACAATAAAACTTAATGGACTACTTAACTGTCATGCCAGTTGAAAAGGGAAATATTTTGTCATATAAATTCTGTAGCAATGCAATACCACACAATGTTAGTTACAACAGAACTCTATGCTCATATTGTTCACCAAATGAGCATTACTCACTGGAAACGAACGAATGTTCATGAGGTTTCAGTTTTTCTCAAAATGTCATGCATTTTATGCTTCATAAACTGCACAGGCAACAAGTGACAGTTACAATTTCCAGTTACTCATATCGGGTGCTTTTTTAAGTAAATCTGAAGCAAATATTTCCACACCTGCCATTTCTCGACAAAAAAAGTAAAACCTGTTTTTATGGGGGGGTAGCAATACTATGTTGATGCAAATTTGATTAACAATTGTCTAGCAACAAGATCTAATAAGCTTACAAATGGTAGAGCACTTGTGCATTTGTCGGACATTTTGTTGAAATTTTGGCCCCGTCTTTCTTTGCAAAAAAAATGGCAAAGTTGTTTCAGTGAGAATTGTATGCAGGAACGATTGACCTGATAGATGTCATGCATGTTTATGTATTGTAAACATTGTTTGACAGGTTATGCGCATAATTATGATTGCGACGTCATTGTCTACATCCATCAGTTGAACAAACCTGGGTAAAATCTTAATGGGTGCCGTCATATTCTCTGCAGTGCAGCTAATTAATAATAATACTGTTTTAACTTTTCATGTCACGTAGACAGGGTTATTGTATTTATTAAGTGCTAAATCCTGCTTATAAAAGTTAATGATTATTCCAGGCACTTGCTGACAACCCCGACATGATGTTTGTGCACCCGGACTGGATCGAGACGTGTCATGACAAACAATGTCTCGTACCGTACCAGAAGTTCATGGTCGTACCACGATGACACACTCACGGGTCGAAACACGTAGCGATGCGCTCACTCACCACATAGGTTGTAACTATGGCACCATGTCAGAATTGTATGTTTTAAGGGGACAGTCATAGCCATAATGTATTTTATAATTACTATTCTAAGTTTTGGCATGAATACCGGTTAGACCATCTAATGAAAAATACTTGGAGAGAAAACAAAAGATGCAACATTGAGAACACACACTTGAAGTACAGCAACCAAATACTTTTACACAGTAAATGGCAAATAACATTGTTTTTAGTACTAGTAAACTGATGATGTTAATGTTTTTATTTATTGTTTATAAAAATCTAATTGACCCTAGCCCCAGGTTATGGCTACGATTGTCTCCTTAAACATGTTCAGTATGAACCACTTAGCAATGAAGGTACATTGCGATGCCAAATTAATTCTGTTCCACTAGTGATTATAGTACAAGCAGGTATGTTGAGTAATGTATTCGTTAGTATAGGAAGCACTTCTACCATGAATGTTGTCTCAGGTGGGAATAATACCTTACATGGAGGTGTCAGCGGACGCATAATCCTAATCATGTAGGGCAAAATAGTGCTGATGAAAGACTGTTGCTTGTGTTAACAATGGCACAAAAAAAGAATGCTGTTTATGATTCTGCATTTTATTAAACCATGTCTGTATATTTATTGCATCTTTAGCACTTGTGGAAAACTTATTTTCATAAAATAAATCTTACCTGTCTCATGTCAGAATTTGTTTTCATTTTAATGCAGAATTAACAGTGTAGCAAAAGTGTTTCAGATGTAGAGAATCATGTATTTTGTTTTCTAAAAATAATTGTTGGCTGAGGAAAGAATCCCTATAAAAGTAATATAAATAAGTGAAATGTTCTTCCTACAAAAATGTAACATCACAAAACAACAGGTGTGACAAATTTCAGGAAGGATTATAAGAATACATCAAAACAAGTGTTTCCATTGATAGATTAAATTACTATTTAGCAGTACAACACGTTCTTTGGCCCTACATTTTTATTCAAAACTTTTCTACCCAGTTGACAATTGGCACTCTGTTATATATTAATCAAGCTTGAAATTTTTAACAATATACTTTAAAATGTCATTTTTCAGATAAACCTATAAAAATAATACTTATTATTGAGCAGTATTAAAACCAGTTTGTCAAATATAATAGTTAGAGTATACATCTTTGGTGGAAATATTTGTTACCAATATTTACTGTAAACATGCCTTGATATTACATTAGTTATAATGTAAACAAAAATATTGATATGGCTACAAATACATCTGTTTCAACAATACTATTCGGCTTTGTTACTCCAAACATTCCTATAAAAGGATGAATTAATAAACTATGTATGACATGTGATTTTTCCCATTTACAATGGAGATCATGTTAATTGTAGTCTGTGTGGTCATAATGCCCTTGTTCGGAGTTAGACAATAGGTCGTTGCTAGATTCTAAACAAAGTGGGTATTATTTTGATGCCAATACAGCGTTGTAGCTTAGTGGTAGTTTTTAATCTTTGACAATGCCAAATTAGTTACCCGATATAATATGTACTCTTTGTGTTGGTCATTAGACCTTGGAGATCAATACTGCTAAGTTACTCCTTCAGCATTAAGCCCCTAGCTTGTTCAGACACAGTATCTACAACACTAGGTCTTTGATGAACCACTGAGAGTGTATTCTAACTAGCACTTGTAGAAGTTCACGTATGCTTATAATCAGATTCTGCCCAAAGTTACACTCGCATGTCAACAACATTTCGCTAACCATACATCCGTCTTCAACAACAAATCCAGCAAACAGCATAATAAAATGTGGCTGTCACAATCATGGCAACATTTCAGCTATGGGCTTGCCTAATGGACTACAAGTGCACATAGCACACCCGCACGTACATGTTAATATTTTTAGTCTTCAGTGACTGATTTGTGTGCGAACTCCAAATAATCCTGGTTATCCAATGATGGCGACTGTTACTAGATGCAGATAAAGGCACCTTTCACCCCTCTCGATCCCACACACTGGGTGAATGCGTGCACGCCCCACCCCCATGGGAAGAGCGTCGATATCACAAATTTGCTAAATGACGCCGCACCCTCACTTCAACGCCGACTGTGGCGTCTTCTGTTTCTTCCCTTTTTGCATATAATCCCTAATGAGTGTTGCTGCAACTCCGAGCGTCAGTGAGCCAACAATCATGCTTTGTGCACGTACACGCAGGTGCATGAGGAATACGGACGTCGACATATTGCCGCGGCGACGAAACGCAAATATTGAGTACATCATTGTAGCGACGGCACCGGTGATACCTGCGGAATACAAACACGGGACAGTTAGATAAGCTCTGTCGCATCTCGTGAGCTTCCAAGACAAACATCTTCAACCAAACTGCAAGGAGGGCACAAAAGACACTGAAAACATGTTTTCTTTGAGTCAACGTCGGAATAGCATGATAATGATACAAATTTCATCTAAATGTTATCTAGAATAACTCTATAAGCAACACGTCTGAAGTTTCATGACTAAGTGATAACTTAATGCCATGTTCATGTTGCATTTAAAATATGATTAAGGTAGTATTGCACTTAAAATGTTTATTAATATGTATGCTGTTCATACTAATGTGTCAAATATCTATGACTTTGGTAAAAACCAATGCTTTGTCATTATTGAAGAACGGCATTATGCCTGACTGCCAACATTTTGTTTACAAACTGAAGTTCTACTATTTAAGTGATAACTGTAACAGAACCTGGTAGATTAAAAATATTAATATGACACATAATCGTAACTTAGGGGCGGTCTCACAAGTTAGCAAAGCCCAGAAAAACAATGTTACGTATTGCTCCAAACCCCCAAATGCAAACAGTACTGACCACTTCTTATTTGTTCATCAGTGCCTACACCTACCCACAGAGCAATAAACCAAGAACATTAGTTTGAAAATTGTTCACGTGGTGCCATCTGGAGTGTTGCTAACCGTTAGTTTCCATATTTCTCTGACAAGTAACAGTGCAAATACGTAACTTTGTAATTAAATAATACAAACTAACTGGCTTTGTCTTTTTAATATATCACCTGTTGGTAGATCAGAGACCACAGGTTGAAGCCTCCCAGGAAGGAAAGAACACAGAAAGAGGCGAGTGAACCTCAGCGCTTGGGTGGAGATACACTTGGAATGCCCCAAAATTAGCGTATTAATATCAATGATAATTACCAATTGGCACAAACGGTGCCTCAATCATCTTGTTCTTCAACCTGCCCTCGTGGGTGTCTTTGTACTCCGACCCACCCTCAAAGTCTCCCTCCCGTTCAAAAGTATCAAACTCATAGTTGAACTCCGTGTCTGGTGGCACTTCTGATGACATCTTGCAGATCAGCACCTAAACAATGTAAAACATTTCCTGGATTGAATTTCATTTAAGCAAATTGTCTTGTCAATAAGTTGTCATAATGAGTGACTAAAGCAGGCTTCACACGAGGCGATGTTGACATCATGATTAAGAAGCCATTATTTCTAGGGAAGGCTATTCTATTTCTAGATGCGTCATGTGTGCTGACGCTGATTGGAAAGATTACATGCGACGAGGTGACAGTCGCCTGAAAATAGAGCCAGTTCTATCGCAAGCAATACAATCGCAGCTATGTAGTA
Source organism: Paraescarpia echinospica (assembly GCA_020002185.1). Taxonomy (NCBI): domain Eukaryota; kingdom Metazoa; phylum Annelida; class Polychaeta; order Sabellida; family Siboglinidae; genus Paraescarpia; species Paraescarpia echinospica. Next base: position 47,717,524 of record CM034540.1, on the reverse strand, counting down.
TTTACACGAGGCAATCGTCGCTGCGACAGTGTCGCCTGGTGTAAAGCCAGCTTAACGATACTTTCTGGCTGATATAGCAGGTTCTGTCAATCACTGGATGTCGCCAGACGGTGTGTGCAGCCTTATAGCCGCAGGGTTTTGGCACTGTGGTCTAGACTCTTACACAGTATTTGTGCAGTGCTCTGTCAACACATTGGGATATCGACCGGGGATTGTACGTGTAAACACTAATGCTCTGAGCTACAGAAACCAGCGAACCTACTGCGATGGGAGTTTGTTATTTACCATACTTACCTCCTGAAATAAGTGTTTGTGATCAATCGTAATCAAAGGTCCAAAGATGGAGATATCGAGTCTGGGTAAGTTGTGGACTCTATAGACTTCCTGAGCCTGAGGATTACTCTGTCGGTGGATCTTTGAGATCGATTGACCGATGGACAATTTCAATCAAATATAATTATATATGTTATGTGTGATTTCTGTAAACAGTTGTTGGACATTTCATTGCATTGTACTAATCTACAACAGTAGCCTGTAGGCTCTACACGTAAATGTGCTACAAGATGCCTAGCTAGTCCTAGAGGCTAGTCTAGACTATGAATCGAACTGGTAGATCTAGCCTAGCCGGTAATTCTAAGCCTAGGCTAAGGCTAAGCCAAGGCTAGGAAGAAAACCATCCTGCTGGCGGCTAAAACAATTATCACTGTATCCGGCCTATTTGTTTCGACATGTGTTAAGTGTTACACAAACGCAATGAAGTAATGTTATTGACGTTGTCGTTGAAATAATAATCTCGCAGGGTTGGACCTCAACGGTCGAATCAGACCGAGTTGAGCCTGAGGGTTTGATGACTGATCTGTCACTGCACTAATGTCGCGCATGTATAACGATAACATTACGAATTTGAATCTTAAAAAAACTACACTATATATAGACGCTTACTTACCAGACAATTCCCCAATTATGCGTAAATAATGAATGCAATCGCGTTTGTTTGACCTCTCTGAAGTTGAACTGTCTTGTGTCCACTCAACGATACCGGAAAGTCAATGTTGACCTACACGAAAACAACCCGCTTGACATGTGCCGGAAACCTTCGAGCTGACCAATCAGAATGTCCGACACAACGCGGTCGATCAAAGGAGGCGGTCACAGACGTCACGCCTTGCAAGATAATAATATTATCATATTATGGTCGTCGACCGAGGCAACATCTAGCCCCAAAGTAGGATATCTCCATTTGCGTGTGTTCAAAACGTAATAGTTGTAGACACTTCTTCTTTATGAATTAAGCCAGATTTTCCAGATCCAATAGTAGAGTAATAGACAGTTTGCAAAAGCTCTCTGGAGTCTCACTGAGACAGGTGTACAAAATATTCCAGTTTCCCAATTACCTACAAATTAAGGATTTATGATTCATTTACCATGCATTAGTCTAAGTAATAGAACGACTATGATCCATAATGTCATCGAGTATGTACTACGTAACAACAATTAAAATTGCAACGTGGTTAAAATGTTATACTACATAGTTGCATATGTTACCTTGATGGGTGTTTACAACAACAAAAAATACCAAAAGGGTAGCAGAAAATCAACCCGGCTTTACACCCACAAAAAGCCGCCAGATATCTATATCTATATCTGGAGGGAGGGAGGGACAGACGTTGGCAGTGGTCACTTCAATATGACAGCGTTCATCAAGTTTAAACTGAAAGCTGCTGGACAACGGAACAAGGAACTGAAGGACTCGCATGAACATGTAGAAAAGTTTCGTCTTGCATCTAAAGAACAGGTTTCAAACCCTTGCGGCTCATGATGAAGAAGACAAAAGTCCAAATGATGGGATTAATGAGAAATAGAGAAGAGTTTCCGATATATGTTGTGAAAGCAGCAAACAATGCCTAGGATACAGATAAAGGAAAAGAACGGACTGCTCAGACCACCACCCGAAGAAGAGGCAGGCATTCAAGATGCTCAAGAAGATCTTGACATCAGCATTGACATCCATCAGACCCAGAAATAGCACCCTCCATCCCGACCCCTGTTTTCACAGCAGTGTGACAGGGGAAAACTATAGCAGAGGAATGGACTAAAGATATGATAATCAAGATCCAAAAGAAAGGACCGTTAAGCGATAGCAATAACTGGAATCGACCTTCTATCTGTGCCAAGTAAGATCTTGTGCAACAGAATTGTCTGACGAATCACACAGACTGTTGATGAGGTCCCGAGGAAAGAGAACGCTGGATTTCATAGATAATGCGGCTGCACTTATCAGATAGTTACCCGACGAAATGCAATGCTCAGAATGGTAAAGACAGCTGTGTAGCAACTTTATTGACTTTGAAAAGGCATTCGATAACATACACAGGGAAAGTCTTTGGCGAATATTGAAAGCATATGGGATTTCTCTTCAGATTTTCAGCATCACTCGGAACTTCTATTCAAACTTCCTGTGCAGCATTGACAAAAGTTACCAGTGTTTTGAGGTGAAGACTGGAGTCAGACAGGGATGTGTAATGTCAGCCATCCTCATCAACACTGTCATTGACTGGGTACTACGGCGTACAGCAGAAGATGAACCAAGAGGAATCAGATGGACACTTTTCTCCACCATAGAGGACTTTATCTTTGCAGACAACCTCGCCCTCTTTTCGCACTATCATCGCCATATACAGGAAATTATAACCATAACTTCAGCCAACAAGTTGGAATGAAAATCAGCCAAAAGAATACAAAGGTGACGACTGCGAGTATTTCAACTCCATCAGCTGCGAAGGCTGGTCAGTCTGAATTCACGAGTGCTACTACCTTCACATACTTGGGCAGCCTCATCAGCCAGGACGGAGGTACAAGCGCTGGACTACGGTCAGAACTATTTTCATGAGCATGAAGGCAGTGTGGAAGTCAACCCGGTACAGCACAAGTACAAAGCTAAAAATCCATTGGAGTTGTGTACTGTCCACTCTTCTTTACGGGCCAGAGTCCTGGCGCATGACAGAGCATGGCATGTCCAGGCTGTCATCCGTCCACCCAACAAACAAGTCTCAGGATAATCCTAAGGATCCCCCAGCCCTGAAGAATTTTAAAAAAGCAGCTACTTGAAAAGACCAATCTGGAAGACATGCGTACGATCAACATCAGAAGACGCTGGAAGTAGATTGGCCATGTGCTTCGGAAAGATGTCAACACAATCATCAGAGCGTTGGACCCTTGAGGAGAAAGGCGTCCAAAAACAATCTGGCGCAAAACTAGCTGCAGAAGCAGATATGAAGGAGGCAAAACCAAGCTGTGGTACCTCCAATCGAGAGGTTTGCAAGAAACAGACCGGCGTGGAGGAACTTCGTCGCTGCCCTAAACGCCAGTTGGCGTAACAAGCAGTACTAGTAAGTACTAGTATCACACCGTCTTTCAGAGTCGGGCAACATTTCGCTAAATGATTCGTCTCGGATGCATCTAGTATGGACAAGCGGGAAAATAAAGGAAAGTTCGGACAGTCACTGGGGACGCTTGGCGACCCACTAAAATGGCAAAGCGACCAATTTTGGGTCGCGACCCAGTCTTAGAACTGCTGCAGAGTTCACACTAGACACTACACTACAGCATTAGATACACTACATAGACCTGTGTGAACACACCAAACCAATAACAGTTACATAATGTAACTGAAACTCTGGCTCCCCGTGCAATAATGCAAACGTGGAAATAATTCATTGTATGTAAAAAAAGGTATGTTCTTATACGGATGCACCGCAGTATCCAGGTCTGCTAAAAGCGCTTTACACTTTACTCCTTAGCATACTTAATTGTTCAATCGAACACCGTCTCGACTTCTGTGGGAAGCATCCAGCCACGCTGCAAATAATGCGCGAAGATTATTCATACACAAATATCCACCACTGTCTATTGCCAGGTACTCATTCATAAAACTGAGTGAACTGGAGCAGCGTAGAGTGAACGAACTTGCCCATGGTTCGACACCGCAGCACAGGATTCGAACCCGGGTTCTCTCGGTCGAGAGTCCGAAGCTCTGGGCACTGCACCACTGGGCTCCCCACCCGGGCTCCACACAGAACATATGCATTGGTCGCATTGAGGCGCCACTGTCGCAATCGTTCGCCGGCGAAGTCGAAGTAAAAATTATTATAATTATAAAACGCTAGATGTCACTGGCTTTCAAAGAAGGTCACTAGGCCACGGTAGTACTCACCTCAGGTTTGAGGTAACGTCACTAACCAAACAGGAAGAATTGCCCGTTGTTGCGTCACATTTCGGCTAATGACTCAGGATTAAAGGCGACACAGGAGAAAAGGTCAAGGTTTGTATTTTTGCGTTATTTTGTTATGGTACACTCAGCACGGGAATATGAGGCTGTGACAACTCGAAGCTGTTCCAAAACAAATCCAGAAAATGTGTAAACAAATTCCTTTTTGCACTTACACATAATGCGATTACTGTACCGGTTGCGGCAGTAACGTGTGTTGTGTTAGAGTTATCTTGGGACGAAGAGTCGGCTGATATTGAAAATCAGTAGCGTACAAATACCGCGTTAATCATGTGTGTAGAGACAGCACGTACATCACAAAATATACACATGTCGAAGGTAAGCCAGGCTGACTGAGACATCAGAGAAAAGGGTTCACGGTGTGAAGATGTAGTTGGCGAAGATGATCGCGCAACATGGTGTCAGTGGTGCTGGTGGCAGTTGCACCAGTGGCGTCTACAGTAGCACCAGTGGCGTCTACAGTGGCACCAGTGGCGTCTACAGTTGCACCAGTGCGTCTACAGTTGCACCAGTGGCGTCTACAGTGGCACCAGTGGTGTCTACAGTGGCACCAGTGGCGTCTACAGTTGCACCAGTGGTTTGAAGGGAGAGAGGAAGGAAGAGAGGAAGGGATGGAGAGGAGAGAGAAAGAGGGAGAGAGCAGATAGAGTAAGGGTGGGGGAGAGAGGAAGAGGGAGAGGATAGCGAGGACGGGTGAGAGGAGAGATAAGAAAGGAGGGGGGAGAGAGAGGAAGGGGACAGAGAAAGATGGACAGGGAAATGGGGAGAGGGAAAGAGAGAAGAAAGACGGGAGAGGAGATATTAGAGGGGAGAAAGGAAGGGAGAGAGGGAGAGGAAGAGGGAGTTCAAGGGAAGATAGGAGAGGAAGGGGAAAGGGGAGATGGAGAACAGGGGAGAAGGGAGAGACGGGAGAGAGGAGGGGGAGAGAGAAAGGGAGAGAGAGGAGAGGGGAAGAGTGAGAACGGGAAAAGGAAGGGAGAGAGGAAAGGTGAGAGGAGAGAGAGGATGGGGAGGGCGGAAGATAGAGAGAGGAGAGGAGAAGAATGTGAGAGGGGAGTGAGGAAGGATGAGAGGGGAGAATGGAAGCAGGAGATGGGAGAGATAAAGGGGAGACAGGAAGGAGGAGAGGGGAGATGTGAATGGAGAGAAGAGGGGGGAGAGGGAAGAGAGAAATGATGAGAGGGGAGAGAGGAAGGAGAGAGGAAAGAAAAGAAGAGAGATGAGTGAGGGGGAGAAGTGAAATGTTTTCGCCGCCGGCGTAACTTCACCTTATTGTAAGATGAACGGGGGCACATTTCCAAGGGTCTAGGGAGCCCCACACACGCCTGTGAGGCGATATTGATGTTTGGAACTGTTTGCCTGATAACAAATGTCATATCTGAAAACTCAACTAACCTTTTTAATAACAAAAAAGATCAATAGGGGAATGATATATGGGCTAATTAACTTACATAAGACTAACCAGTAGCCTTGCAAATTTCCATTATTGGTAATGAATGGTAAGAGATGACGTTGTTTACGAAGTTTGTGTTTTGGCCGTCAGACTCTGGCAAGTTGCCAGTAGCTTTGCTTGGCAATACGTTGGCAAGTACTTGTTTACTTGTACGTGGCGCGGTAGAATGAGGTGTTCACATAAATAAATATAATATGTGCTTATATAGTTGCGTCATACAGTCGTATATCGTCACTGCGAAAGACACAAAACCGACACGGTCGTATGAAAGTGCGATAAAGCGCTGCTAAATATGCGCAACGTGTTCGCTGTTTTTTTTCGATTCTTGCTGCTGTTCGTTTTTTCGTTCGAGCAAAACAAGTCGTTTCGTGTGATTTACGGGTCAGACAGGAGCGTAGGCCCTCTGTCTGTATCGGGAATAGAGATATGATTCCACTGATACTCATATCACAGTAATCCGCAGTAGCATATGTATATGAATACGGTAACTTTGGTTTAGTGTGGAAATACTTCCTCCCAGAGTTCACTCGAGTATTTCGTGTTATTTAGAGTTATTTAATTATATGTTTGCAATAATGCTTTTATGCCTGTCGGAGAAACGTGGTAGCACGAGCTTCCAGATGGCGCCACTCTGACCGAGTTGAAGATCAATATACTGTCAATTTAATCATGATAACTGATGCCCTAGTTTGTATGTAAGCTGGTGCCTAATTCATGACCAGTATCCGGCTGTTATTCTTGTCTACACTGCAGCCATAGCATTAAAAAATAACGACACGTTCGTTGGGTAATAGTATTATTATCCAAATTAGGTGGTTTCCACAAACAAATTCATAACAGTTCCGACTCACCAAAAATCCTATAATACTGTTCGAATCAATATCGCTGCGTTGAGTTGAGTGATACCCGGCGTAGTGTTGGTAATATGACCGCACAAAATAAGCATGACTTTGTTTACTTCGCCTACAAGGTCATGGCAAGTTTCCTGTAAACTCAATGTCTGGGCGCTATCGCAGCACTGTATTAAAAGTATGTCCCGGCGGACGCGCATTCGCTCCTCTACGAGTGCGTCTGCGTTGTTGTGATTCACTGTCGATTATTAGACGTTAAATTGTGGTTTGCCGGTATTGTGGCTTGATTTGTTGGCTTACGGTAGCAGACGATTCGTTTTCAGTCGTGCGCTTTATGGTTCTGTTCGAACTTTGGCCCTGGATGTTAGAGGAGCCGCGTAAACCACTCAATCTATTCAACTGTACAACCCAAATGCCTAAATATAGACCCACTTGCCGCATTCGGATATTTTATCTAATGCCAAGAGACTTAAATTCATTCATGCAGCAAGGCTGGTGTGTTTGATTATATTGGCTCTTACGTGGACAGCTATTTGGTGCAATTTTGCCTTTGTGTGGAGATGCATATTTGTAAGTTGAAGGTGAGCGTCTCGGAATAGGGACATACGTATTAATAGTTTAATTTTGGCGAGACATACCCAATAAATGTCGGCAAGATAGACAATCATAATATTAATACGCTAACTGGGAGTCATTGTAGGGGCCTAACGCTAACTATGTCTTCCCACGGGCCCAGGTACACTCGCCATTTGATATGTTCGTTCGCGTCCTTGGACCATTGGCCTCTGATCTACTAACTAGCGATGCATCTAAAAAACACAAATTAGTTATTTACAGTTGGTTTACTTTCCAGTGGACACATTGTTTGATCAACAATTCTCCAGTGGAGTTGCCTTCGATGAATCTGGGAATTATTATCTGCTGATTCCAGTCCATCATTGGCGACTAGTGAAATAAAATAGTCAGCGAGTCAACGGGTTTAGGTGTAAGATCGGAATACTGTAAATCTGTACTGGTGATATACCTGCTGCTCGTCGTGTTTGTTGTTCCGTGTGCGTACGGCGTGCGTAGAATTCTGGGGAGTCGACAGAGGTACCAAGTCTACCGCTTTGGCGGTAGAGCTCACGCTTTTTGTATAATTTCTTTGGATAATCTCAAGGTCTACCTCTTTAGTGCCGAAATCTACCGCCAGACCGATATTTCACAGTATGCCATTTTTATTTTAAATAGTCATTAACCGGTGAATGTCAAGGTTTAAAACATAATGACTAATTTTCCCTTTCTCGCATGCACCACCTCGTGGCTGCTGCGCGTGACTCATGGTCATACACTGATTAATGGACCTGCCGTAAAAAACAAAGTTTTGTATTATCATGAGGTTGGTTGAAAACAATTCGTTTACATACCCTAATAAGTTATTATTTGTCAAGCATAATTGTATGGGCTCACATGTTTTTTCTGACATAATAAGTATTTATGTGCCACAAACATTGTATATTATATTATCGTTATGTTGTGTTGGAAAAATAAAACGTCTTATTATTATTATGTTTGTTTTACTCATATGTCTAGAGATCCAGACTGGAACGGACTTCCTGAGGCAGTAGTGTCAGCTCCCAGCCATGGCTGCTTCAGGGCTAGGACTGCTGCCATTTCTTTTACCAGTAAGCAAAACCAGCACCACCCTCTCTCCCCCACCCCCTAGCCATTTTTTGTGCCTCACACAAACCCACCTATTCAGCTGGAAACTATCTTCCCTTATTTATCTACCAACTCCGATGCGTACACTCTGAAATATATCAACAATGATCTTCAAAATGTTGAAGTTGGTTGGTAACCTGGAAGTAGAAGAAGATAAGCATGTCTTTCTGCACGACTAATTAAAACATATACCTAGTCTATAAAATGCACCATGTCTACGTAGGTTACGCTGATTAAGCAACTATCTATACATGATTTAGTGTCTCGTTGACACTGTTGTGAAACACCAGGCCATCGTGTAAGACTAACCCGACCGTATTCATAGGACAGCCTACTAAAGTATTTAGCGCGAGCAGCTGTCATGATGTTCTCATTGCAACCTGATACCACCTGTCACGTGATCGACATTGGCTGATACGCGACGTTTTGTTTTTAATAATTGATGATCGGTTGTTGCCGGTGCATAATCGAAGTCTGTTTTACAATATGATTTTTGATGGTAATTTAACAGCGTATTTAGTTTACTAACAGAACGAACGTTTTCTGGGTGTTGTGACAGTGTTTCATTTAATTGTATACCTTTTTAATATTCATGATATATTGGTTGGTTGAAAAGAAGTGATTAACGAACAATGGAGGAGCTGAGACAGGCGGTTGGAGTAAAAGAAAGCTTTAAGAAGAAGCTGGTGAGGTGTCGACTGAAATGGGCTGGACACGTGGTGAGAAAGGAAATGATACGGCTGGCTAAGAAAGCAGATGCCCGGAGAGTGGAAAGAAAAGGGAGGCGAGGACGATCTAGGCTGCGATGGGAGGACTGCGTAAAGAGAGGCTTGGAAGGATTGGGAGAGGAGTGGAGAACGAGAGCGAAAGATAGAGGGGAATGGAGACGGTTCATGGAGAGAGCAGTGCAAGATCACTGAGGAAAAAGAAAAAAAATTGAAATCGAGGATCGGAATCGAGGCCAGCCTCACCCCTGACAGAAAGGAGGAACAAGAGGAGAACAACAACATCGGTTGTTTAACCGATAATATCCATACTAACCCAATGATCTTTCACCTCTTAATATTCTTCGAAAATATTCGATTCGGCGATGGATCGAGATATGTTAGGTTTATGACATACGAGTCGGAGAGACCGCGTAACTGTATTAAAAGTAAGACCTGTAACCACTAAATCTTCACATTTACAGGTAAATTAAACAACGGATTAATTTTATTGTTGAGTCAAATTCAAGTGCGTGCGTGTAATTGCACATAGTTAGCCAATGGATAGCATTGCAGCCCACATTTCCGTTTAAAATTAAACGACCGTGTGCGTTTTCGATGGCCATTTCTTATCGTTTCCATTTCATCACGCAGCCGGCCTACTGTGACAGTGTTTACGCTTAACTAAAGCCTGCTCCGCGATAGGCGCTGCTGCTTACGTCATATGTTTTCGAGACGATAGACTTTGGTCGTCAACCGAGCATGTCAACGCCGCGGTGGTTGTTTTGCCGCATGACAACAGTCCTGGTGACCTTGTGCTAGGCGAACTAACTATTAAAAAAGTGGCCTGAATTTCGGTAAGGGTAGAATGCGAAAGATGAGACAAGGAGACAAATTAAAAGGAGACCAAGTAGAAGCTTTTCAAATATTGAATTGAATGGATATATATATATTTTTAATATGGTATTCTAAATATCTATGGAATGGGTAACCCGTATGAAGGTATTGATAAACCAGTTTCTTCACGGAACAGTATAGATAAGATGTGAGAATTTTCTAAAGTAGAGCCTACTCATTCACCTAGAAGACAATAAATGACTGGAACAAATTATCAAATGTTTGCGTTAATTATAGAAGGGTAAATATGTTTATAAATAGAAATGGCATATATCTGATA
>CM034540.1:47391557-47706350 GCA_020002185.1 Paraescarpia echinospica | reverse complement strand
GCGCCATCCAGCAGCATTTTGATGATGCACCTGGCCTGCAGACGGTCGTGTCCGATGCGCGGAGCACATGGGAAACCAACATCGAAAATCGAGTTGCGTCGACCGAACGTCTGTTGGGGGAGATACACGCCATGGTCCAGGCCTTGCGTCCTCCCCCTGCAGCGTTGTCGGCCCCAGCTGCGCTAGGCAGCGCTGCACAGATGGTTGCTGCTGACGTGGCAGCACCTCCGGTGGTGGACTGGGGACACCCTGTCCCGCTTCAACCTGTGGGGGCGGAGCCGGGCCCTGCATTTCAGCCGCACCCGGTGGGACCTGACGTCCCATGGGTCAATGCAGAGGCGGTCTGCCCAGGTACTGGTGTCGTAGGGTCACTGTCGGAGGACACGCAGAATCTCATTTCCTCTTGTACTTCAACCGCCCTCCCCCTGGATTCCCAAATTCCCGATGCCTTACGCGCGAAGATCTGGTCAGGCGAGTTTATCGACCTGTCCCTCCTTCTCACACCCACCCTGACCCAGCAACAAGACTATGCCCTCTCTATCCATCGCGGGGTTAGTACCCCAACTTTCTGCGTGTCCCCGACAAAACCCGACAAAACCAAAAAGCACAGTTTTGTCTTTCGAGCAGTGGGGGCAGGCCTTTCAACTGTACATGTCAGTTTACCTCCTGCAGCCAACGAATTTGCATGCAGCAGTAAAGATGCTTAAGTACATCGAGGTCATCCGGGGTCTAGCAGAGGATGGGGGCAACTGGCGAGCATATGACGAGGCCTTTCGGGCTTTGCGGTATCGGTGGGGGTGGTCCTGGGATGTTATCAGCTGGGAGCTGTGGCTAAAGGCGTCGCAGTCTGGTCGCAGGTCGGCTGCTGGGTCCCCCTTTCAGGGCAAGGGCAGGGCCAGGCCGCAGACTACCAATCCATGCTTTGCCTACAACAGGGGGGAGCTGTGCAACCGGGACACATGTAGATACGTCCACAAGTGTAACTTCTGCGGTGGCTCCCATCCCTTCGTCCGATGCTTTAAGGCCCAGGGTAAGCGTCCCCGCCCCAGCGGCCCACCGTCCTCTAGCCCCCCTGGTGGCCCGTCCCCCTCTTGGTTTAGAAAGTAACATATCCACACCAGTTTCCCCAGCAGCACTCCAGCACATTTTGCATGGTTATGATATTACCTCACTCAATTACCTCTTACATGGTTTCACATCTGGTTTTTCCATAGGTTGTGTTGGCCTGCCACCTCTGCGCGGTGTAGACATCCGTAACCTCAAGTCTGCTGATGAATTTCCGGGGATTATTGACAGTAAATTGGCAAAGGAGTTAGGATTAGGCAGAATACTTGGTCCATATGCTGTTCCACCATTTGATGTTAATTATAGAATATCGCCTCTGGGCGTTGTCCCTAAGAAAACACCAGGTGAATTTCGCATGATACATCATCTATCTTACCCGGAAGGATCTTCAGTCAATGACTTTATTCCTAAAGAATTCTCTTCTGTCCAATATGCAACGATTTATGATGCCATTGATTTTATTAAGCGTTCAGCAGGGCTTGTTTACATGGCTAAGGTCGACATTGAATCAGCTTTTCGGATAATTCCAATTTCACCAGCAGACAGACCGTTACTGGGTTTTAAGTGGAGGGGCCAGTTTTTCATGGATGCAGTGCTTCCTATGGGTTGTTCGAGTGCGAGCGTTTTAGTACAGCGTTAGAATGGGCTGCCAAGGTTAAATTACAGGTAACTGAAGTGATACATGTAATCGATGATTTTCTCCTGCTGGCACCCTCATTTGAGAAGTGCAATGATGACCTTAAGGCTTTTATCGCAATGTGTGAACAGATTGGGATACCACTTGCTCCGGGGAAAACGGTGGGCCCATCCACCGCACTCCCTTTTCTGGGTATCATCCTGGATACCGTCCAAATGCATGCTAGACTTCCAGATGATAAGATTGAAAAAGCTAGGGCATTACTTTTGAGTTTTCAGTCTAAGCAGAAGGTCACACTTAAGGAATTGCAACAGTTAATCGGGGTGCTTTCATTTGCTTCGGCCGTCGTAGTCCCTGGCCGGCCATTTCTCAGGCGTTTAATCGACCAAACCATGGGTAGGCTTAAACCGCACTATCACATTCGTTTAAACAGACAAACTAAACTTGACCTAGGAGTATGGTTGGAATTTCTCCAGCATTTTAATGGCAAGGCCTTCTTTCTGGATGAGAAATTTCTGACAGGTGACTATCTCCGACTATACACTGATGCAGCGGGGGCAGTAGGATACGGGGCACTGTATGGGGCAGAATGGTTTTGTGGTCTCTGGCCGGTGGAGTGGCGTTCATTCAATGTCACGGTTTTGGAGTTGTATCCTATAGTAGCAGCAGTACATGTGTGGGGTAATGTTTGGGAGAATAAAAGCGTATGCTTCTTTACGGATAACGAGGCCCTGGTACCTGTGATTAATAACCAGACATCGCGGGAACCCCACATCATGGCCCTAGTCCGTCCCCTGGTATTGGCATGTCTGCGGTTTAATATCAACTTTACAGCACGACATATCCCAGGCCGTTTTAACACGCTGGCTGATAAACTATCTCGTTCACAGGTGGAAGAGTTCCACGCACTGGCGCCATGGGCGAATGCCAACCCAGTGGAAGTGCCCCGCAGTGTGTCCCCAGCCGGCTTAGACAGTCTTTCAGCAGGTTGATGGAGGCCTCATTGGCACCATCTTCTCGACTACATTATGAGCGTGCATGGAAAAAGTTGGTTGCATTCCATGAGTCATTGTTTCTCACAACTTGTATGCCTGTTTCTATACCTATGATGTTGCTATTTATTGCCCACCTCCATGCTACTGGCTCTGCTCCGGCATCCATTGTTTCAACCGTGTCAGCTATCGCTTATTTCCATAAGATTAATGGTTTTGCCGACCCATCCAATTGTTTCCTGGTAGCTAAGTTGTTAGCAGGTGCACGTAATCTCGGGTCAGTGCCTGATGTCCGTCTGCCTGTCACCCTACCAGTGCTTGCACGCTTGATACAGGTGTTACCCACGGTGTTTTCATCGCATTACAAGTGTCTCATGCTCCGGGCAATGATGGTACTTGCCTTCAAAGCGTATCTGCGCATTGGGGAAATGGTGCCTCGGGCCCGGAATATGGTGCACGGATGTTTGCATGTGGGCGACGTTTTACTGTCAGGAGAGTTGATTATGCTTTCCTTCCGGCGCTTTAAACACAGCGCTCGGCAGGGTCCGCAATCTCTCCAGGTCAGAGGCGAATGCATACATGGGTCAGCTATCCATCTGGCTGCTTTCCTCCGGGAATTTCAGCAGGCTAGAGGTGCACTTCCAGGTTTGCTCTTTGCGCACCCCGATGGCTCCCCCATGTTGCGTAGGGAATTTGATGGGTCCCTAAAGAAGCTGCTGGTTTTCTGTGGTTATGACACTAGCGCCTTTAAGGGGCACAGCTTCCGCATCGGGGCAGCCACTGCTGCGGCTCTGAGAGGCGAATCAGATGCACAGATCAGGGCGGCAGGTAGATGGACATCGGATGCGTTTAAGAAATACATTAGGATTGCTTGAATGAGAGCGTTTGCGTTGTCGTCCTTTTACAGTTTTATATTCGTGGGGTGGTCACAGGTTGAGGTGACCGGTGGCATAATCGTCCCCACTTTTAAGGTTTAGCCTCAGTTATATATAGTGTAATGCGTCAGCGGGTAGTGTTGGTTTTAGATTTGGTGTGGTTGACTGGTGTGCTTGGCTAGTATTATACTGTGCAGTAGGTCTATGGTGATTTTAGCAGTAATGACATTGTTTGATATATGATATCATGTATACCACAATACTGCTTGTTTTATGTGCCGAAATGTGGGCTCGGTCAACCTGAGGTACAGGAGACTAGCATGGGCTCAGTCAAAGGCCTGGCCTTGGGATGTCGAGCCCACATTTCTCTCTTATCACGTTAATAAATAAACGTCATTCATTTGGCCTTTTTTCATCACTATACTGGACTCTGTGTTGTTGCTTGCATAAATGAGAGTATGCTGCACCGGCACGATGCGGCATACGTATTTTTGTGCGGGCAACAATGCAGACAAGTGATGATTGGCCCAGTGGATTATTCTAATTATATGCTAATTCAACTTAGCCGTGGGCGCAAAGGACCAATCAGCTCATAGTAGTAGCGAGCAGTTGTAGCGCGCGCTAGAAGTCGGCCACTTTGGTTCGAGAGAGCAAACTATTCGGTCGAGAGTTTTGCGTCCCTCCCATCCCGCCCACTTCTGTAGAGTTTAGCATTAATAACACATGTGCATCATTAGTGGAAGAGGGGTCGTCAGCATATCTCAATGCTTTCCCCATTTTCTTAGTTCAGGTGGACAATGTGTTCACGGGGTTTTGATGCGGAGACAGCTTGCTTCTCTTCCACTGATGATTTTAGTTAGGTAGGACAGGCATAATCGTCCCCACTTTTAAGGTTTAGCCTCAGTTATATATAGTGTAATGCGTCAGCGGGTAGTGTTGGTTTTAGATTTGGTGTGGTTGACTGGTGTGCTTGGCTAGTATTATACTGTGCAGTAGGTCTATGGTGATTTTAGCAGTAATGACATTGTTTGATATATGATATCATGTATACCACAATACTGCTTGTTTTATGTGCCGAAATGTGGGCTCGGTCAACCTGAGGTACAGGAGACTAGCATGGGCTCAGTCAAAGGCCTGGCCTTGGGATGTCGAGCCCACATTTCTCTCTTATCACGTTAATAAATAAACGTCATTCATTTGGCCTTTTTTCATCACTATACTGGACTCTGTGTTGTTGCTTGCATAAATGGATATATTGCGTTTGTCCTGAAACCCTTCAAATGTATTTGTTATATGAGATGATGTACTTGTTCCGAATGTGTTACAGACAGTGCCAGTGGGCGACCTTCACCGGTTGTGTCGATCGAATCAGGGGAAGGTACAGGAGAAGAAATGTCCTGGTCAGTTTCCACAACGCATACGGGGATAGATCGTTGTTTTACTGCCTTGTTTGGGTGTAATAATAAAATGCCAGTGATATTGAGATGGTACGCCCTTTCTAGGATTTTTTCAGTAAAAATGTCTTGGATAGGGAATTTTTTTTATTTAAGGACGGTAACACTAATGCTAGACAGAAAGAAACTTTGCGAGTCGCTCTTTGAACGTTTTATGAACTGATGCACTGTTATTCATATATGTCATTTGTCAAGAGTGAGCCAACATAAAAAGCACGAAATCATTAATAATGTCTCCGTAAGACTTCAGAGAACATCTGTACGATTAACGCGGAACTGTAATACGCATCAAGAACAGATAAGAGACATTATCTCTATATATAGTCAGAAATCAGAATGTAGCATTTGTATCCCTGTTTGTATAGAATAACAGTTGGTACTAGATGCATCCATTGTGAGTGCAGAAATGTGTGTGTGTGACGATACTGTTATCCACCCGTATTAATACTGATTTGAATTTTGTCCAGTTATTGTATCAACCATTTGGATGCATTATTGCTAAAGTATGTCATTTGCCAATGGTACGATGTCCCCAATAACTAATTGACCCTCGTTCATGGCCGTGACACATAGAATGCATATATATAGAAACTGGTATCAATTATGTGGTGAAATGTACAAAACATTAAGGGGTGGTTTTCTAAAATGTAGTAAATGATTTTACAGCCTACAGAAAACTGAGGAAGAAGGGATGAATGACGACAATGATCCATTTGAGGCATCCACGGATGACGACAATGAATCCTCCAGTGGCGGAGAACTTCCGGAGTTGCCAGAATTCTTTACGAACAAACACTTCTTCTTTTATGGAGCATTGATGCCTGTAGAAAAACGAACGTTGCTTCGTTACATCACCGCCTACAATGGGTTAGTTCAGAACGGCAGCTGTTTCTAGTTTGTAAATACTGTAATTGAAATGTGGTAAATTGGATAATCAGGGAGAAGTTTTTTGTGAAGTAGATATTGTGGTGTAATCATTTTTCAGTTAGTTGTGATCATTCTGTGTGCATCTGTGTGTCTTTGTGATGCGCGTATGTGCATTTGTTCATCTGTCTACATAAATTTTATGGTTGGTGTACTTTGTACATGTCCACGTTTTATACAGTGGGCTTCTCTATAATTTTACTGGCATGGTAGTTTGAAGGAACTTCTCAGTTTGAATCGACAGACAACTTAACTCTCACAAAAATTGGGTACAATTTGTCAACTCACTTGGGCCACAGGGAGGGGATTGGACGTAAGTGTCATTAGTGAGAGACCCAGACAGTCCCTTTACCTGGCGTCTATGTCAGGGGAAGTAAAAGAAAGAGATGCGACACAGAGGTGGACGCTGTGTAACCTGTTGTGGACTCCCTTTATTTAAAGTTGCCTCCTCAATTCAAATGTTACACTCGTATCATTTTAAATTCATTTCGCAAAAAAACCTGCTTACTATGAACTACGATGTGCTAGCACCAGGGTATGTGTGGTTGTGGTGCAGTGAAAATCACCTGTAAATGTGACAGGGAATAGCCTGTACTTATTATATTTTCTTATTTCGTTTAGGACGGTGGAAGATTACATGAGAGACCGAGTGAATGTTGTGATCACCAACTCTCGGTGGGATGACAATTTTGATGAGGTAGGTCCGGCACACAGAACATTGACACTCCTTATTGGTCGTCCATTGGTTTATTCTCTCGTAAAATCCTGATATACAATATAAACTATATCTATTGTAATGTACTGACTGCCAGAGTGTGTTTTAATGGACCACTTTGTTTAAATTTAAGTGTTACCTAAGGGAACAGTTTGTTTACATGGGAGTGTGCTGCTTTCAAAGGCATAGCCTCAGGGCCAGTTGCTAATGAGATGGATATGTAAATCATGTAATATGTTATCATGCCCACAGAATTATTTGGGCTCACTGTTCACGGAACTGAGTGACAATTCAGTGATTTTGGTAAACATTAAAACAAAATTACTTATTTGCATAGTAATTAAGTATCCTGAAAAATGTTCAGCAAATTGAATTGTTGAAATAAAGAGTTGTTTCTGCTTTGTTAAAACATATCAGTAGTAAATACGTTTGTATAAATGATAGTTTATACTGTATAACACGATTTTACAATAAAACTTAATGGACTACTTAACTGTCATGCCAGTTGAAAAGGGAAATATTTTGTCATATAAATTCTGTAGCAATGCAATACCACACAATGTTAGTTACAACAGAACTCTATGCTCATATTGTTCACCAAATGAGCATTACTCACTGGAAACGAACGAATGTTCATGAGGTTTCAGTTTTTCTCAAAATGTCATGCATTTTATGCTTCATAAACTGCACAGGCAACAAGTGACAGTTACAATTTCCAGTTACTCATATCGGGTGCTTTTTTAAGTAAATCTGAAGCAAATATTTCCACACCTGCCATTTCTCGACAAAAAAAGTAAAACCTGTTTTTATGGGGGGGTAGCAATACTATGTTGATGCAAATTTGATTAACAATTGTCTAGCAACAAGATCTAATAAGCTTACAAATGGTAGAGCACTTGTGCATTTGTCGGACATTTTGTTGAAATTTTGGCCCTGTCTTTCTTTGCAAAAAAAATGGCAAAGTTGTTTCAGTGAGAATTGTATGCAGGAACGATTGACCTGATAGATGTCATGCATGTTTATGTATTGTAAACATTGTTTGACAGGTTATGCGCATAATTATGATTGCGACGTCATTGTCTACATCCATCAGTTGAACAAACCTGGGTAAAATCTTAATGGGTGCCGTCATATTCTCTGCAGTGCAGCTAATTAATAATAATACTGTTTTAACTTTTCATGTCACGTAGACAGGGTTATTGTATTTATTAAGTGCTAAATCCTGCTTATAAAAG
This sequence comes from Paraescarpia echinospica, assembly GCA_020002185.1. Lineage (NCBI taxonomy): Eukaryota > Metazoa > Annelida > Polychaeta > Sabellida > Siboglinidae > Paraescarpia > Paraescarpia echinospica. The sequence continues at coordinate 47,698,453 of CM034540.1, read as the reverse complement.
TTAATGATTATTCCAGGCACTTGCTGACAACCCCGACATGATGTTTGTGCACCCGGACTGGATCGAGACGTGTCATGACAAACAATGTCTCGTACCGTACCAGAAGTTCATGGTCGTACCACGATGACACACTCACGGGTCGAAACACGTAGCGATGCGCTCACTCACCACATAGGTTGTATCTATGGCACCATGTCAGAATTGTATGTTTTAAGGGGACAGTCATAGCCATAATGTATTTTATAATTACTATTCTAAGTTTTGGCATGAATACCGGTTAGACCATCTAATGAAAAATATTTGGAGAGAAAACAAAAGATGCAACATTGAGAACACACACTTGAAGTACAGCAACCAAATACTTTTACACAGTAAATGGCAAATAACATTGTTTTTAGTACTAGTAAACTGATGATGTTAATGTTTTTATTTATTGTTTGTAAAAATCTAATTGACCCTAGCCCCAGGTTATGGCTACGATTGTCCCCTTAAACATGTTCAGTATGCACCAAATACTTAGCAATGAAGGTACATTGCGATGCCAAATTAATTCTGTTCCACTAGTGATTATAGTATAAGCAGGTATGTTGAGTAATGTATTCGTTGGTATAGGAAGCACTTCTACCATGAATGTTGTCTCAGGTGGGGATAATACCTTACATGGAGGTGTCAGCGGACGCATAATCCTAATCATGTAGGGCAAAATAGTGCTGATGAAAGACTGTTGCTCGTGTTAACAATGGCACAAAAAAAGAATGCTGTTTATGCTTCTGCATTTTATTAAACCATGTCTGTATATTTATTGCATCTTTAGCACTTGTGGAAAACTTATTTTCATAAAATAAATCTTACCTGTCTCATGCCAGAATTTGTTTTCATTTTAATGCAGAATTAACAGTGTAGCAAAAGTGTTTCAGATGTAGAGAATCATGTATTTTGTTTTCTAAAAATAATTGTTGGCTGAGGAAAGAATCCCTATAAAAGTAATATAAATAAGTTAAATGTTCTTCCTACAAAAATGTAACATCACAAAACAACAGGAGTGTGACAAATTTCAGAGCAATTAAATTTCAGGAAGGATTATAAGAATACATCAAAACAAGTGTTTCCATTGATAGATTAAATTACTATTTAGCAGTACAACACGTTCTTTGGCCCTACATTTTAATTCAAAACTTTTCTACCCAGTTGACAATTGGCACTCTGTTATATATTAGTCAAGCTTGACATTTTTAACAATATACTTTAAAATGTCATTTTTCAGATAAACCTATAAAAATAATACTTATTATTGAGCAGTATTAAAACCAGTTTGTCAAATATAATAGTTAGAGTATACATCTTTGGTGGAAATATTTGTTACCAATATTTACTGTAAACATGCCTTGATATTACATTAGTTATAATGTAAACAAAAATATTGATATGGCTACAAATACATCTGGTTCAACAATACTATTCGGCTTTATTACTCCAAACATTTCCTATAAAAGGATGAATTAATAAACTATGTATGACATGTGATTTTTCCCATTTACAATGGAGATCATGTTAATTGTAGTCTGTGTGGTCATAATGCCCTTGTTCGGAGTTAGACAATAGGTCGTTGCTAGATTCTAAACAAAGTGGGTATTATTTTGATGCCAATACAGCGTTGTAGCTTAGAGTTTTTTTAAATCTTTGACAATGCCAAATTAGTTACCCGATATAATATGTACTCTTTGTGTTGGTCATTAGACCTTGGAGATCAATACTGCTAAGTTACTCCTTCAGCATTAAGCCCCTAGCTTGTTCAGACACAGTATCTACAACACTAGGTCTTTGATGAACCACTGAGAGTGTATTCTAACTAGCACTTGTAGAAGTTCACGTATGCTTATAATCAGATTCTGCCCAAAGTTACACTCACATGTCAACAACATTTCGCTAACCATACATCCGTCTTCAACAACAAATCCAGCAAACAGCATAATAAAATGTGGCTGTCACAATCATGGCAACATTTCAGCTATGGGCTTGCCTAATGGACTACAAGTGCACATAGCACACCCGCACGTACATGTTAATATTTTTAGTCTTCAGTGACTGATTTGTGTGCGAACTCCAAATAATCCTGGTTATCCAATGACGGCGACTGTTACTAGATGCAGATAAAGGCACCTTTCACCCCTCTCGATCCCACACACTGGGTGAATGCGTGCACGCCCCACCCCCATGGGAAGAGCGTCGATATCACAAATTTGCTAAATGACGCCGCACCCTCACTTCAACGCCGACTGTGGCGTCTTCTGTTTCTTCCCTTTTTGCATATAATCCCTAATGAGTGTTGCTGCAACTCCGAGCGTCAGTGAGCCAACAATCATGCTTTGTGCACGTACACGCAGGTGCATGAGGAATACGGACGTCGACATATTGCCGCGGCGACGAAACGCAAATATTGAGTACATCATTGTAGCGACGGCACCGGTGATACCTGCGGAATACAAACACGGGACAGTTAGATAAGCTCTGTCGCATCTCGTGAGCTTCCAAGACAAACATCTTCAACCAAACTGCAAGGAGGGCACAAAAGACACTGAAAACATGTTTTCTTTGAGTCAACGTCGGAATAGCATGATAATGATACAAATTTCATCTAAATGTTATCTAGAATAACTCTATAAGCAACACGTCTGAAGTTTCATGACTAAGTGATAACTTAATGCCATGTTCATGTTGCATTTAAAATATGATTAAGGTAGTATTGCACTTAAAATGTTTATTAATATGTATGCTGTTCATACTAATGTGTCAAATATCTATGACTTTGGTAAAAACCAATGCTTTGTCATTATTGAAGAACGGCATTATGCCTGACTGCCAACATTTTGTTTACAAACTGAAGTTCTACTATTTAAGTGATAACTGTAACAGAACCTGGTAGATTAAAAAAATTAATATGACACATAATCGTAACTTAGGGGCGGTCTCACAAGTTAGCAAAGCCCAGAAAAACAATGTTACGTATTGCTCCAAACCCCCAAATGCAAACAGTACTGACCACTTCTTATTTGTTCATCAGTGCCTACACCTACCCACAGAGCAATAAACCAAGAACATTAGTTTGAAAATTGTTCACGTGGTGCCATCTGGAGTGTTGCTAACCGTTAGTTTCCATATTTCTCTGACAAGTAACAGTGCAAATACGTAACTTTGTAATTAAATAATACAAACTAACTGGCTTTGTCTTTTTAATATATCACCTGTTGGTAGATCAGAGACCACAGGTTGAAGCCTCCCAGGAAGGAAAGAACACAGAAAGAGGCGAGTGAACCTCGGCGCTTGGGTGGAGATACACTTGGAATGCCCCAAAATTAGCGTATTAATATCAATGATAATTACCAATTGGCACAAACGGTGCCTCAATCATCTTGTTCTTCAACCTGCCCTCGTGGGTGTCTTTGTACTCCGACCCACCCTCAAAGTCTCCCTCCCGTTCAAAAGTATCAAACTCATAGTTGAACTCCGTGTCTGGTGGCACTTCTGATGACATCTTGCAGATCAGCACCTAAACAATGTAAAACATTTCCTGGATTGAATTTCATTTAAGCAAATTGTCTTGTCAATAAGTTGTCATAATGAGTGACTAAAGCAGGCTTCACACGAGGCGATGTTGACATCATGATTAAGAAGCCATTATTTCTAGGGAAGGCTATTCTATTTCTAGATGCGTCATGTGTGCTGACGCTGATTGGAAAGATTACATGCGACGAGGTGACAGTCGCCTGAAAATAGAGCCAGTTCTATCGCAAGCAATACAATCGCAGCTATGTAGTATTTACACGAGGCAATCGTCGCTGCGACAGTGTCGCCTGGTGTAAAGCCAGCTTAACGATACTTTCTGGCTGATATAGCAGGTTCTGTCAATCACTGGATGTCGCCAGACGGTGTGTGCAGCCTTATAGCCGCAGGGTTTTGGCACTGTGGTCTAGACTCTTACACAGTATTTGTGCAGTGCTCTGTCAACACATTGGGATATCGACCGGGGATTGTACGTGTAAACACTAATGCTCTGAGCTACAGAAACCAGCGAACCTACTGCGATGGGAGTTTGTTATTTACCATACTTACCTCCTGAAATAAGTGTTTGTGATCAATCGTAATCAAAGGTCCAAAGATGGAGATATCGAGTCTGGGTAAGTTGTGGACTCTAGACTTCCTGAGCCTGAGGATTACTCTGTCGGTGGATCTTTGAAATCGATTGACCGATGGACAATTTCAATCAAATATAATTATATATGTTATGTGTGATTTCTGTAAACAGTTGTTGGACATTTCATTGCATTGTACTAATCTACAACAGTAGCCTGTAGGCTCTACACGTAAATGTGCTACAAGATGCCTAGTTAGTCCTAGAGGCTAGTCTAGACTATGAATCGAACTGGTAGATCTAGCCTAGCCGGTAATTCTAGGCTAAGGCTAAGCCAAGGCTAGGAAGAAAACCATCCTGCTGGCGGCTAAAACAATTATCACTGTATCCGGCCTATTTGTTTCGACATGTGTTAAGTGTTACACAAACGCAATGAAGTAATGTTATTGACGTTGTCGTTGAAATAATAATCTCGCAGGGTTGGACCTCAACGGTCGAATCAGACCGAGTTGAGCCTGATGGTTTGATGACTGATCTGTCACTGCACTAATGTCGCGCATGTATAACGATAACATTACGAATTTGAATCTTAAAAAAACTACACTATATATAGACGCTTACTTACCAGACAATTCCCCAATTATGCGTAAATAATGAATGCAATCGCGTTTGTTTGACCTCTCTGAAGTTGAACTGTCTTGTTTTCTCTCAACGATACCGGAAAGTCAATGTTGACCTACACGAAAACAACCCGCTTGACATGTGCCGGAAACCTTCGAGCTGACCAATCAGAATGTCCGACACAACGCGGTCGATCAAAGGAGGCGGTCACAGACGTCACGCCTTGCAAGATAATAATATTATCATATTATGGTCGTCGACCGAGGCAACATCTAGCCCCAAAGTAGGATATCTCCATTTGCGTGTGTTCAAAACGTAATAGTTGTAGACACTTCTTCTTTATGAATTAAGCCAGATTTTCCAGATCCAATAGTAGAGTAATAGACAGTTTGCAAAAGCTCTCTGGAGTCTCACTGAGACAGGTGTACAAAATATTCCAGTTTCCCAATTACCTACAAATTAAGGATTTATGATTAATTTACCATGCATTAGTCTAAGTAATAGAACGACTATGATCCATAATGTCATCGAGTATGTACTACGTAACAACACTTAAAATTGCAACGTGGTTAAAATGTTACACTACATAGTTGCATATGTTACCTTGATGGGTGTTTACAAAAAAATTAAATACCAAAAGGGTAGCAGAAAATCAACCCGGCTTTACACCCACAAAAAGCCGCCAGATATCTATATCTATATCTGGAGGGAGGGAGGGACAGACGTTGGCAGTGGTCACTTCAATATGACAGCGTTCATCAAGTTTAAACTGAAAGCTGCTGGACAACGGAACAAGGAACTGAAGGACTCGCATGAACATGTAGAAAAGTTTCGTCTTGCATCTAAAGAACAGGTTTCAAACCCTTGCGGCTCATGATGAAGAAGACAAAAGTCCAAATGATGGGATTAATGAGAAATAGAGAAGAGTTTCCGATATATGTTGTGAAAGCAGCAAATAATGCCTAGGATACAGATAAAGGAAAAGAACGGACTGCTCAGACCACCACCCGAAGAAGAGGCAGGCATTCAAGATGCTCAAGAAGATCTTGACATCAGCATTGACATCCATCAGACCCAGAAATAGCACCCTCCATCCCGACCCCTGTTTTCACAGCAGTGTGACAGGGGAAAACTATAGCAGAGGAATGGACTAAAGATATGATAATCAAGATCCAAAAGAAAGGACCGTTAAGCGATAGCAATAACTGGAATCGACCTTCTATCTGTGCCAAGTAAGATCTTGTGCAACAGAATTGTCTGACGAATCACACAGACTGTTGATGAGGTCCCGAGGAAAGAGAATGCTGGATTTCATAGATAATGCGGCTGCACTTATCAGATGAGAAAAAGGGAATTATTAAGAATTTTAAAAACTAGTCCTGGATGGGATGGCATAAAACCTATTATTGTCAAACAGGCCTTCTCCAACCTACTTGATCCTTTAAGTTACATTGTAAATTTATCATTTGATCAAGGATATGTTCCTGATCAACTAAAAATAGCTGATATAGTTCCTGTTTTTAAAAATGGCGATACATCATTAATTAATAATTACAGGCCTATTTCTGTCTTGCCTGTATTTTCAAAGGTTTTTGAAAGATTAATGTACAATAGATTAATGAATTACATAATGAAACATAACATCTTGTCTAATTCCCAATTTGGATTTAGGAAAGGATATTCTACTGATATGGCTATTTCACTGCTAATTGACAAAATTAGTAAGGCAATTGATACCAAAGAGCACGTAATTGGGTTATTTCTGGATTTAGCCAAAGCCTTTGATACCGTTAATCATAATATATTATTGAGAAAATTAACACATTATGGAATCAGAGGAAATATACTCCAATGGATTCGTAACTTTTTAAGTAACAGACAACAACGAGTAAAATTCTATGGAACAAAATCTTCCCTTAAAAACATAACATGTGGTGTTCCGCAGGGTTCAATTCTGGGACCTTTACTCTTTCTTATCTATATAAATGATTTATCTACTTTATCTGACACAACGTTTACCATTATGTTTGCTGATGACACGAGCATCTTTATACAAGGCAACAATATAGATGAAATGGAAAATGTTTTGAACTCTGAAATAAAAAAACTATCTTTATGGCTTAACATTAATAAACTTTCTTTGAATATACAGAAAACTCACACAGTGACCTTTAGTAATACGATCAGTATAAGAGAGAGGTGTAATAACATTTGCATAGACGGCATACAAATTAACACTGTACATGAGATAAAGTTTTTGGGTTTGCTTATAAATAATACATTGAATTGGAGCACACACATTAAATATATATCAAATAAAATTTCTAAGAATATTGGTATTATAAAAAAGGTGACAAACAAATTAGATAACAAATCATTGTTAAACCTGTATTACATGTTTATATACCCATATATTACTTATTGTAATGTCGTCTGGGGAAGGGCCCCGAATATATACCTTGCTAAAATTCATTTACTCCAAAAACGAGTTTTGCGTGTAATAAGTCATGTAGGATTTATTGAACATACGCAGCCTTTATTTACATCTTATCAAATAATGAATATTTATGACGTAAATAAATATTTATGCTGTATTCTAATGTACAAGCATAATAGGGGTATGTTGCCAGATATATATCATGATGTATTTGTCCTGCAAATATCCACACATAAATATAATACAAGACAGGAAGTAACATATAAAATACCATTCTGCAAGACTAATTGTAGACAACTGTCTTTGGCTTATGTTGGTCCTAAAATCTGGAATACATTTATTACAAATAACTATTTACAATATTGTACATCTATTCATATGTTCAAACAAAGGACCAAGCGTCTAATTCTAGCAAACATATGCTAAATGCTGCTTTAATGTAATTTTGTCATGTTAAGATGTACCCTGTGTTCAGTGTTAGGTACTCGTATAATGTTGTCGTGTTAAGATGTACCTGGTGTTCAGTGTTACGGTACTCGTGTAATGTTGTCATGTTAAGATGTACCTGATGTTCAGTGTTACGGTACTCGCATAATGATGTCATGTTAAGATGTACCTGATGTTCAGACTTACGGTACTCGTATAATGCATTATTAAATAAATTGTTAGTTTATTATGAAGATGTTTTTTTTTTTTTTTTTTTTTTTTTTTTTACACGAATCATAGATTTCATTGCATATATGACATGAATAAGGAACACAAGCAATGTGTTGCTTCGTTCCATTTGATACGTAATGTATACATGTTTCATGTTACTGCTACATCTGTGATATACTTAACATTATGTATCAATAAAGATTATTATTATTATTATTATAGTTACCCGACGAAATGCAATGCTCAGAATGGTAAAGACAGCTGTGTAGCAACTTTATTGACTTTGAAAAGGCATTCGATAACATACACAGGGAAAGTCTTTGGCGAATATTGAAAGCATATGGGATTTCTCTTCAGATTTTCAGCATCACTCGGAACTTCTATTCAAACTTCCTGTGCAGCATTGACAAAAGTTACCAGTGTTTTGAGGTGAAGACTGGAGTCAGACAGGGATGTGTAATGTCAGCCATCCTCTTCAACACTGTCATTGACTGGGTACTACGGCGTACAGCAGAAGATGAACCAAGAGGAATCAGATGGACACTTTTCTCCACCATAGAGGACTTTGTCTTTGCAGACAACCTCGCCCTCTTTTCGCACTATCATCGCCATATACAGGAAATTACAACCATAACTTCAGCCAACAAGTTGGAATGAAAATCAGCCAAAAGAATACAAAAGTGACGACTACGAGTATTTCAACTCCATCAGCTGCGAAGGCTGGTCAGTCTGAATTCACGAGTGCTACTACCTTCACATACTTGGGCAGCCTCATCAGCCAGGACGGAGGTACAAGCGCTGGACTACGGTCAGAACTATTTTCATGAGCATGAAGGCAGTGTGGAAGTCAACGCGGTACAGCACAAGTACAAAGCTAAAAATCCATTGGAGTTGTGTACTGTCCACTCTTCTTTACGGGCCAGAGTCCTGGCGCATGACAGAGCATGGCATGTCCAGGCTGTCATCCGTCCACCCAACAAACAAGTCTCAGGATAATCCTAAGGATCCCCCAGCCCTGAAGAATTTTAAAAAAGCAGCTACTTGAAAAGACCAATCTGGAAGACATGCGTACGATCAACATCAGAAGACGCTGGAAGTAGATTGGCCATGTGCTTCGGAAAGATGTCAACACAATCATCAGAGCGTTGGACCCTTGAGGAGAAAGGCGTCCAAAAACAATCTGGTGCAAAACTAGCTGCAGAAGCAGATATGAAGGAGGCAAAACCAAGCTGTGGTACCTCCAATCGAGAGGTTTGCAAGAAACAGACCGGCGTGGAGGAACTTCGTCGCTGCCCTAAACGCCAGTACAAGCAGTACTAGTAAGTACTAGTATCACACCGTCTTTCAGAGTCGGGCAACATTTCGCTAAATGATTCGTCTCGGATGCATCTAGTATGGACAAGCGGGAAAATAAAGGAAAGTTCGGACAGTCACTGGGGACGCTTGGCGACCCACTAAAATGGCAAAGCGACCAATTTTGGGTCGCGACCCAGTCTTAGAACTGCTGCAGAGTTCACACTAGACACTACACTACAGCATTAGATACACTACATAGACCTGTGTGAACACACCAAACCAATAACAGTTACATAATGTAACTGAAACTCTGGCTCCCCGTGCAATAATGCAAACGTGGAAATAATTCATTGTATGTAAAAAAAGGTATGTTCTTATACGGATGCACCGCAGTATCCAGGTCTGCTAAAAGCGCTTTACACTTTACTCCTTAGCATACTTAATTGTTCAATCGAACACCGTCTCGACTTCTGTGGGAAGCATCCAGCCACGCTGCAATTAATGCGCGAAGATTATTCATACACAAATATCCACCACTGTCTATTGCCAGGTACTCATTCATAAAACTGAGTGAACTGGAGCAGCGTAGAGTGAACGAATTTGCCCATGGTTCGACACCGCAGCACAGGATTCGAACCCGGGTTCTCTCGGTCGAGAGTCCGAAGCTCTGGGCACTGCACCACTGGGCTCCCCACCCGGGCTCCACACAGAACATATGCATTGGTCGCATTGAGGCGCCACTGTCGCAATCGTTCGCCGGCGAAGTCGAAGTAAAAATTATTATAATTATAAAACGCTAGATGTCACTGGCTTTCAAAGAAGGTCACTAGGCCACGGTAGTACTCACCTCAGGTTTGAGGTAACGTCACTAACCAAACAGGAAGAATTGCCCGTTGTTGCGTCACATTTCGGCTAATGACTCAGGATTAAAGGCGACACAGGAGAAAAGGTCAAGGTTTGTATTTTTGCGTTATTTTGTTATGGTACACTCAGCACGGGAATATGAGGCTGTGACAACTCGAAGCTGTTCCAAAACAAATCCAGAAAATGTGCAAACAAATTCCTTTTTGCACTTACACATAATGCGATTACTGTACCAGTTGCGGCAGTAACGTGTGTTGTGTTAGAGTTATCTTGGGACGAAGAGTCGGCTGATATTGAAAATCAGTAGCGTACAAATACCGCGTTAATCATGTGTGTAGAGACAGCACGTACATCACAAAATATACACATGTCGAAGGTAAGCCAGGCTGACTGAGACATCAGAGAAAAGGGTTCACGGTGTGAAGATGTAGTTGGCGAAGATGATCGCGCAATATGGTGTCAGTGGTGCTGGTGGCAGTTGCACCAGTGGCGTCTACAGTGGCACCAGTGACGTCTACAGTGGCACCAGTGGTGTCTACAGTGGCACCAGTGGCGTCTACAGTTGCACCAGTGGTTTGAAGGGAGAGAGGAAGGAAGAGAGGAAGGGATGGAGAGGAGAGAGAAAGAGGGAGAGAGCAGATAGAGTAAGGGTGGGGGAGAGAGGAAGAGGGAGAGGATAGCGAGGACGGGTGAGAGGAGAGATAAGAAAGGAGGGGGGAGAGAGAGGAAGGGGACAGAGAAAGATGGACAGGGAAATGGGGAGAGGGAAAGAGAGAAGAAAGACGGGAGAGGAGATATTAGAGGGGAGAAAGGAAGGGAGAGAGGGAGAGGAAGAGGGAGTTCAAGGGAAGATAGGAGAGGAAGGGGAAAGGGGAGATGGAGAACAGGGGAGAAGGGAGAGACGGGAGAGAGGAGGGGGAGAGAGAAAGGGAGAGAGAGGAGAGGGGAAGAGTGAGAACGGGAAAAGGAAGGGAGAGAGGAAAGGTGAGAGGATGGGGAGGGCGGAAGATAGAGAGAGGAGAGGAGAAGAATGTGAGAGGGGAGTGAGGAAGGATGAGAGGGGAGAATGGAAGCAGGAGATGGGAGAGATAAAGGGGAGACAGGAAGGAGGAGAGGGGAGATGTGAATGGAGAGAAGAGGGGGGAGAGGGAAGAGAGAAATGATGAGAGGGGAGAGAGGAAGGAGAGAGGAAAGAAAAGAAGAGAGAAAGGATGAGTGAGGGGGAGAAGTGAAATGTTTTCGCCGCCGGCGTAACTTCACCTTATTGTAAGATGAACGGGGGCACATTTCCAAGGGTCTAGGGAGCCCCACACACGCCTGTGAGGCGATATTGATGTTTGGAACTGTTTGCCTGATAAAAAATGTCATATCTGAAAACTCAACTAACCTTTTTAATAACAAAAAAGATCAATAGGGGAATGATATATGGGCTAATTAACTTACATAAGACTAACCAGTAGCCTTGCAAATTTCCATTATTGGTAATGAATGGTAAGAGATGACGTTGTTTACGAAGTTTGTGTTTTGGCCGTCAGACTCTGGCAAGTTGCCAGTAGCTTTGCTTGGCAATACGTTGGCAAGTACTTGTTTACTTGTACGTGGCGCGGTAGAATGAGGTGTTCACATAAATAAATATAATATGTGCTTATATAGTTGCGTCATACAGTCGTATATCGTCACTGCGAAAGACACAAAACCGACACGGTCGTATGAAAGTGCGATAAAGCGCTGCTAAATATGCGCAACGTGTTCGCTGTTTTTTTTCGATTCTTGCTGCTGTTCGTTTTTTCGTTCGAGCAAAACAAGTCGTTTCGTGTGATTTACGGGTCAGACAGGAGCGTAGGCCCTCTGTCTGTATCGGGAATAGAGATATGATTCCACTGATACTCATATCACAGTAATCCGCAGTAGCATATGTATATGAATACGGTAACTTTGGTTTAGTGTGGAAATACTTCCTCCCAGAGTTCACTCGAGTATTTCGTGTTATTTAGAGTTATTTAATTATATGTTTGCAATAATGCTTTTATGCCTGTCGGAGAAACGTGGTAGCACGAGCTTCCAGATGGCGCCACTCTGACCGAGTTGAAGATCAATATACTGTCAATTTAATCATGATAACTGATGCCCTAGTTTGTATGTAAGCTGGTGCCTAATTCATGACCAGTATCCGGCTGTTATTCTTGTCTACACTGCAGCCATAGCATTAAAAAATAACGACACGTTCGTTGGGTAATAGTATTATTATCCAAATTAGGTGGTTTCCACAAACAAATTCATAACAGTTCCGACTCACCAAAAATCCTATAATACTGTTCGAATCAATATCGCTGCGTTGAGTTGAGTGATACCCGGCGTAGTGTTGGTAATATGACCGCACAAAATAAGCATGACTTTGTTTACTTCGCCTACAAGGTCATGGCAAGTTTCCTGTAAACTCAATGTCTGGGCGCTATCGCAGCACTGTATTAAAAGTATGTCCCGGCGGACGCGCATTCGCTCCTCTACGAGTGCGTCTGCGTTGTTGTGATTCACTGTCGATTATTAGACGTTAAATTGTGGTTTGCCGGTATTGTGGCTTGATTTGTTGGCTTACGGTAGCAGACGATTCGTTTTCAGTCGTGCGCTTTATGGTTCTGTTCGAACTTTGGCCCTGGATGTTAGAGGAGCCGCGTAAACCACTCAATCTATTCAACTGTACAACCCAAATGCCTAAATATAGACCCACTTGCCGCATTCGGATATTTTATCTAATGCCAAGAGACTTAAATTCATTCATGCAGCAAGGCTGGTGTGTTTGATTATATTGGCTCTTACGTGGACAGCTATTTGGTGCAATTTTGCCTTTGTGTGGAGATGCATATTTGTAAGTTGAAGGTGAGCGTCTCGGAATAGGGACATACGTATTAATAGTTTAATTTTGGCGAGACATACCCAATAAATGTCGGCAAGATAGACAATCATAATATTAATACGCTAACTGGGAGTCATTGTAGGGGCCTAACGCTAACTATGTCTTCCCACGGGCCCAGGTACACTCGCCATTTGATATGTTCGTTCGCGTCCTTGGACCATTGGCCTCTGATCTACTAACTAGCGATGCATCTAAAAAACACAAATTAGTTATTTACAGTTGGTTTACTTTCCAGTGGACACATTGTTTGATCAACAATTCTCCAGTGGAGTTGCCTTCGATGAATCTGGGAATTATTATCTGCTGATTCCAGTCCATCATTGGCGACTAGTGAAATAAAATAGTCAGCGAGTCAACGGGTTTAGGTGTAAGATCGGAATACTGTAAATCTGTACTGGTGATATACCTGCTGCTCGTCGTGTTTGTTGTTCCGTGTGCGTACGGCGTGCGTAGAATTCTGGGGAGTCGACAGAGGTACCAAGTCTACCGCTTTGGCGGTAGAGCTCACGCTTTTTGTATAATTTCTTTGGATAATCTCAAGGTCTACCTCTTTAGTGCCGAAATCTACCGCCAGACCGATATTTCACAGTATGCCATTTTTATTTTAAATAGTCATTAACCGGTGAATGTCAAGGTTCAAAACATAATGACTAATTTTCCCTTTCTCGCATGCACCACCTCGTGGCTGCTGCGCGTGACTCATGGTCATACACTGATTAATGGACCTGCCGTAAAAAACAAAGTTTTGTATTATCATGAGGTTGGTTGAAAACAATTCGTTTACATACCCTAATAAGTTATTATTTGTCAAGCATAATTGTATGGGCTCACATGTTTTTTCTGACATAATAAGTATTTATGTGCCACAAACATTGTATATTATATTATCGTTATGTTGTGTTGGAAAAATAAAACGTCTTATTATTATTATGTTTGTTTTACTCATATGTCTAGAGATCCAGACTGGAACGGACTTCCTGAGGCAGTAGTGTCAGCTCCCAGCCATGGCTGCTTCAGGGCTAGGACTGCTGCCATTTCTTTTACCAGTAAGCAAAACCAGCACCACCCTCTCTCCCCCACCCCCTAGCCATTTTTTGTGCCTCACACAAACCCACCTATTCAGCTGGAAACTATCTTCCCTTATTTATCTACCAACTCCGATGCGTACACTCTGAAATATATCAACAATGATCTTCAAAATGTTGAAGTTGGTTGGTAACCTGGAAGTAGAAGAAGATAAGCATGTCTTTCTGCACGACTAATTAAAACATATACCTAGTCTATAAAATGCACCATGTCTACGTAGGTTACGCTGATTAAGCAACTATCTATACATGATTTAGTGTCTCGTTGACACTGTTGTGAAACACCAGGCCATCGTGTAAGACTAACCCGACCGTATTCATAGGACAGCCTACTAAAGTATTTAGCGCGAGCAGCTGTCATGATGTTCTCATTGCAACCTGATACCACCTGTCACGTGATCGACATTGGCTGATACGCGACGTTTTGTTTTTAATAATTGATGATCGGTTGTTGCCGGTGCATAATCGAAGTCTGTTTTACAATATGATTTTTGATGGTAATTTAACAGCGTATTTAGTTTACTAACAGAACGAACGTTTTCTGGGTGTTGTGACAGTGTTTCATTTAATTGTATACCTTTTTAATATTCATGATATATTGGTTGGTTGAAAAGAAGTGATTAACGAACAATGGAGGAGCTGAGACAGGCGGTTGGAGTAAAAGAAAGCTTTAAGAAGAAGCTGGTGAGGTGTCGACTGAAATGGGCTGGACACGTGGTGAGAAAGGAAATGATACGGCTGGCTAAGAAAGCAGATGCCCGGAGAGTGGAAAGAAAAGGGAGGCGAGGACGATCTAGGCTGCGATGGGAGGACTGCGTAAAGAGAGGCTTGGAAGGATTGGGAGAGGAGTGGAGAACGAGAGCGAAAGATAGAGGGGAATGGAGACGGTTCATGGAGAGAGCAGTGCAAGATCACTGAGGAAAAAGAAAAAAAATTGAAATCGAGGATCGGAATCGAGGCCAGCCTCACCCCTGACAGAAAGGAGGAACAAGAGGAGAACAACAACATCGGTTGTTTAACCGATAATATCCATACTAACCCAATGATCTTTCACCTCTTAATATTCTTCGAAAATATTCGATTCGGCGATGGATCGAGATATGTTAGGTTTATGACATACGAGTCGGAGAGACCGCGTAACTGTATTAAAAGTAAGACCTGTAACCACTAAATCTTCACATTTACAGGTAAATTAAACAACGGATTAATTTTATTGTTGAGTCAAATTCAAGTGCGTGCGTGTAATTGCACATAGTTAGCCAATGGATAGCATTGCAGCCCACATTTCCGTTTAAAATTAAACGACCGTGTGCGTTTTCGATGGCCATTTCTTATCGTTTCCATTTCATCACGCAGCCGGCCTACTGTGACAGTGTTTACGCTTAACTAAAGCCTGCTCCGCGATAGGCGCTGCTGCTTACGTCATATGTTTTCGAGACGATAGACTTTGGTCGTCAACCGAGCATGTCAACGCCGCGGTGGTTGTTTTGCCGCATGACAACAGTCCTGGTGACCTTGTGCTAGGCGAACTAACTATTAAAAAAGTGGCCTGAATTTCGGTAAGGGTAGAATGCGAAAGATGAGACAAGGAGACAAATTAAAAGGAGACCAAGTAGAAGCTTTTCAAATATTGAATTGAATGGATATATATATATTTTTAATATGGTATTCTAAATATCTATGGAATGGGTAACCCGTATGAAGGTATTGATAAACCAGTTTCTTCACGGAACAGTATAGATAAGATGTGAAAATTTTCTAAAGTAGAGCCTACTCATTCACCTAGAAGACAATAAATGACTGGAACAAATTATCAAATGTTTGCGTTAATTATAGAAGGGTAAATATGTTTATAAATAGAAATGGCATATATCTGATAAGGACGGGTTATACACAGGATTAAAGGGAGACAGTCTGTTGCTCTACCCAGAATGCAACAGGACGTCTGCCTTGTTGAACGTGGCAAAATGGGAAATTGTTGAACATCAAAGGGTATTGCAGTTAACTCGGCCCGACTTGACCGTATTGCCAATAAAGCTTGTTTGGAAACTGTATGTTTTGTTTACTATTTGAACATGCTTCGGGGTTGTATCTTCCAAATTATGAACGTACGGGGTTACTGTTACTAAACACAATTTGGCGGTTAGTATACCGTCAACATAGTTAGTATAATCTTAAAAACATTATATTAGTTAATAAATAACAAACTGGGAATAGACTGCCCCCTTTTAAAGTCGTTGGAATCGACATGTCCTGGGTGCCGTATATTTTAGGAGTTAGGACACAGTGACATACACCTTACGTTGACCCGTAGGCCAACTAGTGTCGACGGTCTACATTACCCGCTGTCGTCACTGCGCCAGTTCGTGCGTCGCGTCAAAGGGTGACATGAATGTTGTGTATTTTAAGACTCGGCTGTCAAAAGGAAGGTTCTGTGCAGAAAGAATCAATGTCATTTCTCTGCACCATTGCCGGAAGTGTGCGTGCGTGCGCGAGCATTTGCGCTCGTGCGTGAGTACAAAACCGGCGTACTGTGATGCTATCCCTAAAAAATCAGAGACACGGCGATTCATGAATGTTAATAATATATCAATGCAAGCTGACTTTAATAAAATATAATAATTATACTGAGTCTACAAGAAAGCGCCAACAATTCCTGCTAACGTGCATGGGGTCGTCAGACAGTTCGGCTATTGATCATGCAAGATGTCCCTAATGGGTCGTACTACAGGTCGCTGTCCCGCCTGTGTTGACGTATGCTCCGGAGACAGTCAGTGTAGCTAGTGTAAGACCGAGCAGCTGTTTTTTTTTGCCAGAGCCAAATTATAAACGGCGAGTCTGAAGGTGACGGGATAATTTCTAGGTCGACCACCTAAGGCCTAGAGATTATTCCGCCACCTTCAGACTTGCCGTCTTGTAATTTTCTCTAAGGTGCAAACGAACTTTTGTCAGGGAAACATCACACCTTAGTGCGGCGTTCCTTGCGCAGCTTGTCCGTTTCTCTCGCAGACTCCTCGCAAGCCAGGGACCGTCCATTATCTCAGTTACCTCTGCTAGATATCGAGTCAACGTTATAAAATGCGCACTGACCGTTTGGTGCGTTGACCAATCAGATTGCGACCTTTCACATTTAGGCGTTTTGGATTGGGCGCGCGCGCCTCGTTCCCACAGTGAAATCCGACAATGCAGCTAGTTGGAAGGACGAAATGCACTTGAATCAGTGAGCTCCCCTGTATTGTGTACATTATATGCCAGGTTCAAGAGGATGCCAACTCGTTCCACTACCAATTTATCCCACTGTCCATTTGACTTACTACCAACTCGTTCCCCTATCAACTTATCCCACTGTCCATTTGACTTACTACCCCCTCGTTCTCCTGTCAACTTATCCCACTCTCCTTTTGACTTACTACCAACTCGTTCCCTTCTCAACTTATACCACTGTCCATTTGATCAACTACCAACTCGTTCCACAACCAACTTATCCCATTGTCCATTTGACACACTACCAACTCGTTCCACTATCAACTTATCCCACTGTCCATTTGACACACTTCCAACTCGTTCCACTACCTACTTGCTCTACTGTCCATTTAACCCACTACCAACTCGTTCCACGATCAACTTATCCCACTGTCCATTTGACACACTACCAACTCGTTCCACTATCAACTTATCACACTGTCCATTTGACACACTACCAACTCGTTCCATGATCAGCTTATCCCACTGTTCATTTGACACACTACCAACTCGTTCCACTATCAACTTATCCCACTCTCCATTTGACACACTACCAATTCGTTCCACTATCGACTTATCCCACTCTCCATTTGACGCACTACCAATTCGTCCCACTACCAACTTGCTCTACACCCCATTTGAGACACTATAAACCAGCCCCACTACAAACTTACATCACTGCCAATTCAGCACATTACAGACTCGTCCCACTGCTGATTCAACCTGTCCACGTGACGCAAGGTCGGCATATTTATTTATATCTTGTTTGTCATAAGCGTCAAGGACACCGCGCGCAATGGGATCAAGTCCCGATGCGTGGGCTGTCATGTGTCATCGAAGCCTATTTATTACGTGCACAGTTTATATTTCTCTCAATAAGATTTGACACACAGATTGCTACACTGACAGCGAATAGCGGTTCTATGTTCTTGCCCGGACAAGAACTCGTCTGTCCGGGTTTTGATTGATCTCACAAAAGACACTGCCAGCGAGCGAGTGGAGGTTTACGCGACCGCCGAAGCAGTAACTGTTGTTTTGCCGACTGTTTGCGTTTAAAACAAGCCGTAAAACACAGCTATTCCCGAGCAGCACAAATTAAGGTGAACCCGTCCATGCATATCTATTTCTGACAGAACAGTTGCGATTCTAGACAGGATCTCTTATAGTACACAGTTTGCGCGAAGTGTTTACAGGAAGAGTTCCGAGAATATTGGATTTCGTATTGTAGAAAACATTACTCGCACCAACGATATCACCTGGGGCCAGTTTCATGAAGCGGCTAAGAACGATCTTAACGCTAAGATGATTGTCTTAGTAAATTACTTGTTTTTTAATATAAACGAACATAGGAGTTTACGCAAACACGTGACGCTAAGTAATTGCGTAACTTTACGTACGCTTCATGAAACCGGCCCTGACTGGTGCGTTAATTAATACAACTGCAAATACCAGTTTCGCAGAACATTCACTGGATCAGACGACGAACCAGATTGGACAGACTCTCTGTTGCCGCGTGTTGAATTCTTGGAGGTGTTCAAAGTCTGATTAGCCTAAGTTTATTGTTATCAAAAACGTTGTTATTAAACTAGTATAAACTTTTATCTATAATTGTAGGGACCGTAGATAAATTATCGCTGAAAAAACTTTACAAATATAATATTTAGTTTGATTTTTTAACATTGGACTTCGCAACACAATATATATTTATGATATATATTTATAATCGCAACGAAGAGAATGTTGTTCATTTGCGCCGTATCCAGTATTCTCTAAGGTGACACGTATAAACATTAATAATTTTATTATAGTTAGGCCTATTAACCCCCAGGCGATACGAATGAGAATGGCTTTACAAAAGAAAGAGGGATTACTTCCTTTCTGTAAATTGGGATACGTGTTTTGTAGTTCAGTAAAGACACGAAAGACCCGGCCTGATCAGTGGAAAGGGCATAGGAAATTAAGTGAATTACCGGCGACGGAAGATTGCATCTGCTATAAGCAATTCCGATGGAGACGTTGCTAGACGTTGGCTGGGGACAATTATACAATATTACGATATATAGAATTGGTTTGTGCGTGTGTGTGTGTTTGTGTGTGTGTGTGTGTGTGTGTGTGTGTGTGTGTGTGTGTGTGTGTGTGCGTGCATGCTTGTTTGTGCATGCGCGTGCGTGCGTGCATCTGTGCGTATGTGCATATGTACCTGTGTGCGCGCGTGTGTATGGTGTGTGCGTGCATGCGTCTGTGTGTGTGTGCATGTGTGCGTGTGTGCGCGTCTGTATATATATACGTGCACTCGCGTGCGTGCATGTGTGCATGTGTATACCCGTGCGTATATGCGTAAATGTTGGCTCCATAATTTAGGGCATCTTTAAACCCATTTACCGCCCCAAATTTAGGAGCAACGTTTTTGGTAAACTGGGCAAAGATATTGATTTCGAGACTGGACCAGTGAGCCAACACTCGAGGGCGGTTTAGTGATGTTTACTCGCCACGCATGACCTGAATTGCCATGATCTATTTCGCCGATAATGATTGCACTCAGCGTCGAATAACGACGCTTTTTATCGTGCGACTTGACAACAAAATGGCCGCCACATTCCGGCCGTTACGAATAAATAATAATACGATTTTTATAATGCCTCAGTCAACTTAAAATAATATGCTTACATATGTTTTTCGTAGAATTGCATACGTAATTTATAGTACACCTATTTTGTTAACAAAAAATCGTACAAAAATAGAAAATCTTATTAAGACACAACAAACCTATATAGGGCCTAAAAGAAAGATAGAACATTACAAGTATTAAGATTACGCAGGTATCTAAAACACAGGTATGTGCTTTTGCCTGGCAGATCGGTTGAGAAGCCTTTAGGGCTCAGCACACTGTCAGTTTTCCCATTGGCGACCATGTTAATGTTTTGTGTGATTATAAGAAAACGTGACCTATAAAGTTTCTTAAACTTCCCACCTGGTGTTATTATTATCTCATTGACATGCTGGTCGATTTTAGTCAAAATCTAATATTTCTAGCTCTTGCAAAATGCCTGTATGTATGACACCCGTCAATATTTACAAATGCATGCAGGCAGTAGTCCGGCTAAATTGTCAACTAGCCAAATTGCTGCCAGATACCCTTCCGCTTAGTAAAATCAGCTAAAAAGACACCATTTTACTTTCAACAGCTGCTACAATCACATCTAGAAATCTGACTACTTAAATGTACTTATGTCAGAGCAAGTGAACATTTAAAAAATCATTTCTAAAAAATATAATGCACTTTTTTTCGTCTGTAATCAAGCAGGAAGTTCAACAGTGTGCTGACCCCTTTACATTTGAGTGGCTCACGTTATCTCCAACGTTAACGCCCCTTGACGGGGAAAAATCTTTACATTTCGCCAGTTCACTCAGCTGTATGAATGAGTACCTAGCGTCAAGTGCAGCAGAAGATTGGAACAAAATACAAAAATGGCGTGTTTGTGTCAGTAGCTATCATTACGTTGCTCCATCGACCTCGTTTGCTCGGATACAGACGTGGTTCACGTAAAACAAACGTTATCATGTGTTCATTCCTGCGTCTCCCATATCAGGAGAGAAGTGCTGTTCTGCCTAGTGTTCTACTCTGTAAATACAAGCTAAAGTATACACGTACTATTAATTCACGAGAACATTGTTTGGCTAGTAGACCTATTATCCCTACCACCGTTAAATATAGGTTACCTATTCAGCAACCCAGGATCAGCCAGGGTGGTAATTATTAACAGGAAATTCGCTGAATTGGTTGATTTAAATGTGGGAAAAGACGACCGAGCTGAACACCAAACAGTGTTGCTGTTAACTTGCTGCTAATTTGACACTACTTGTCGCGATTTGCTCAGTGTATTCTACCATATGTTGATTATTTTCTTGTTTTCGTCCGCACTCTCCCCCATCCCCGGTGAGGCAAGAGTTCTGCTTGGGGGAAGTAGTTCCGCTTGGAGAAATGTATAGTTGTGCTTCATTTGAAATTGTGATGTGACAATGTTTTAACGGTGTCCAGCACTACCGCTCGTCGACCAAATTATGCACTACCACCGCCAGTTCAGTTCACTCAGCTGTATGAATGAATACCTGGCTATAGGCATTGGTGGATATTAGTGTACGCAGTAGTGTGCATTAATTGCAGTGTGGCTGAATTCTTCCCAGAGAAGTCGAAATGGTTTTGATTGAACAGGTCTGCCAGGGAGAAAAGTGTATTGCGCTCTGAGCAGTCCTAAGGACAACTGTACTTCTCTAAGGACTAGATACAGAGCTTTATACGAACTTATCTTTTTACAATTGCACATTGCTCATCTTGGCCGACTGTCAAGGATTATTTTATTATCCCCGCAATGTGGGTACCGGAGTACCCCTGTCATTTATATTCGAGTTCCCCAGGCCAAGGCTGTGTTCGTGCACCTAGACGCTTTGCAACGAAATATTGCAAATTCATAAATATGTTATTCTAAAACGTTTCCACTGCATGTGCAAATATGTATTCACCACCATTGAAAATGTGTCAGCCGAAAATATTTTAAAAGTTTGTCAATACTTGTAAAAATAATAAAATATATAATACCACATTGCTACGGAATTGCACGACGCACGACCCTGGGATAACAACAAAAATACGGACAGGGCCTAGGCTACGACCATTGGTAGCGTATCGGGGCGTAACATTTCATTCCTTATAGATGTACACGAATAGACGGTGCACGTGAACGTAGCATAATACACAACGTGTAACATCGGAGGAATCGGCGACTCCACATGATAGCTGGACAACGCGTTCAAATGATCATCGTTTTTCGTTATATAACAATTATTAATTATAATTAATTAAATTAATTATAGCATACTAACTGCCCAACTTAGTTTGACTGAACCGTAAATTTGGTTATAGTTGACCCTTTTCTGTTATATAGGCCCCATATTTCATTATAAAAACGAAGAGTAAGCCTATGATGATTGATGGCACTTACTTTATCACAATTAATGTCACAATGGCTCAGCCGCTACGAAGTATATAAAGTATATCTCATTGTTATATGTTACGAATTTTAATGATATAAATTATAAAACCGTCAGTGTCACCATCTAGTAGGCCGACAGGTGTGTAGAGTGTGAGACATATCAGTATTATAAATCACATAAACTATTTATTTCAAAACGAACAACATCAACAAATGTTTAGATCGATTCATATTATCAAGTTATAAGGTCATGAAGCGGTAACATCCAATAACTATAATAATACAAACTAATTCACGCTACAAAAAAATTGCGTTGAAAATATTGGTGGAAGTGATCTTTTTGCACAGACGAGAGAGAACGACGTCAAGACGTTACAACAGATTATCACTGTGCGTCTGCTTGAATTAACCACTTCCGTTTGCTAAACAGTGTGAAGTTGACATCCTGTCACGTACACTGTTCACAGTCGTGTTCCCGGTGATTTGGTGTTGCTATCGACCAGAGGCTAACGACGTTACCGCATCGCTGGCTGAACGTAGGGCTTAGGTCTTTTGCAGCGCAAAACTGAGAGCTCACTGAGAGTGTGTTACTTGTTTTTTTATAACAGTCCCTCTGTTCCGCTTTAAATGTACTATGTCCATTCCTCGATTCATTAGCATTTATTTATACATTGTTCTTAATACTATATACACTACATATGTTGAATGTATACTGCCCGCCCAGTTGTGCTAAATGAGCCCGTTAACATTTTGTTTAATCGGGCGAAAAACACCAATTAATGTCCAATAAGGTTTTCTGTTTCAGCCGCGAAAAAGCGGGGCAGCAAATGGTATGCACAATAACAAAAAGTACTATAAAACACAGTTACAAACGGAACAGTTACGATTATTTGTGAAGTACCCCCACATACCTCTGTTGGTGAATGACAACTCGCTATAAAAGACATTTACAAACTCCGTCATTTCAATCTCGACCTTAACAGAAATAACCGCGCTGATGAAAATAATCATGACTAATGACTGTGTAGAAGTTCGTTTACACAGAAAAAAGCTCTACAGTTTTTGTGGGGGAAGAAACACTTAATATAAATCGAAATACTTATATTTTCTTTCCTAGCTATTTAAGTTTGGTTTGTATTCAGTTACATGTGTAATGTTAAAAATCCGAATCGTGGTAGTACGTCCATTGGTAATGGCTTGAATCATGGTTAATTTTTACTGTAGGTTTCACAGAGTGAATCAGTAGGGTACTACTACTATTACTATACTACTCTACTACTACCATACAGCACCTGCGCACAGTCAGAGGTCATTCAACTATTTTACTCCAGACAGAAAGTTTGACATGAGAGGCAAATTACACACTGCAAACACCAACACCATGACACGCGTACTTTGTACGTCATGCTCCATCAAAATAGGTCAGGCGAAAACGCTTCTTAATGGTGATTTATGGACACGGTACCAGAACGGCGCCCTTTAAAAAGCACGCGTTGCCTCGGCGGTTTGAAGACCAAAGTGCACCAGCTGGTGACGTCAATCGCGGTTTAATCTGGAGTCGTAATATAAACTGTGGTGGCCTCCATAGATTGGCAGTTACTCACACGTGCCGAGTTGGTTAAATACGTACTCTGCTATGTAGAACACTGGACTTTTATGGGGAATCTCCGTCGATGCGAGAAACGTAATCAGCACATTGTACACATTAATTTCGGACTCGGGATGAGTGTTTCGACACAACCAGACAATAAAAAATAATATCCGCCATTTCGGTGCATTGTAAGCCTTTTCCCAAAGGTTGTTCTCGTTTTATTACATATTTTTATTCTGTCGTTGTTGACTCCTGTTGGCTTACACTGGGGGGTGGGCATGGTTGGTATGGAATGTAACCTGGACGATATGAAGGCGATCATCCATCATAATGATGCGATAGTTAGGGCTGAATGGCAGGCGGTTCTTGCACTTGAGACTCTCTAGGCCTGACCTCAATGTAGGCCCATCTTCCATCTCAACGGACGCTGTAGTTAGGTCTACATAGGCTAGCTGTGAGGTAGCGACAAGGACATCACCCGTGTTGTAGTTTGATTAGTGATAACAACATAATCATTTAATTTAGAACTATTTTAGTTTCGTATAATTAAAATGTCTAAATTTTCTCAACCTTTCCAAGTTAAAACACGTCTAATTATATCATTCACCAATAACATTTCATGTTGTAGGGGTAGTAGATTTTGCGTCAGGTAAATGAGAATTCGGAAAATCTAGCATAAATCACCGGTCTTATGGCTTGCCAATCGGCCCTATCTATATTTTATAGTTCGAGCTGCGACAGGTTTACGAGACACTATAACACTGAATGTAGGATTACACTAATATGTGCACTAATAACCCTAAAAATCTACACGCAAGGTTATATAAACGATTAAGTTTTAATATAAACTGTTGACACTTTGATTTTTGTTTTGTCGCCGACCTGCATTATCGGTTTCTCTAAAATTCCACAATTGTGTTCTCGAGAAAAACATCAACATGAAAGTTGCTGTTCGTCGTTTGTCACACGAACAAACAGTATTCTGTCTTCGTACACCGGGGATCCTTCCGTCGCTAACGTCTGCATAAGCGGCCAACCAGTAACAGGAAATGTAAGCATGTGCTTAGCACAAGTGCTGTAGCCTGCGAATATGTCCTTTTCGTTTTAATAAATTTTATAGAGTTCTATCCTAGAAAAGGAGAATCGTCTCAAAATAGCTAATGGTCTGCCCTGAAAGCGGAAGTGAAACTCTGATCTATCCCCTAACACAGCGAGATCAGAACGCCTGTCGACACCTGCTCCAAGCCGATGTGAGGCTTTATTAAGAAAACATTAGTCCGGAGGCTTGGCGCAGATGACGAGGTCTGATAATCGCACCGCCGGTATCAAAGCCAATTCACCATGCTTTGTACGCATTAATTATTCAACATTCAACCGCAACGCCTTTTTTAGTATGGAGGGCATATGCATTATAAAACACTCTTCCGACTATCATGGGACGTTAGCAGACCGAATAACTAGGTGCAGGAATAGTTTCTGTCAATGATCGGTTACACTCTTTCATTTAGTTTAAGTTATGAGACATTTTGTGATAGGGGGGAATAATGGCGTTTTGTCCCATGGGTGCAACATAACCTCCGTGTGTATATGACCTCCACTAATATGGCTATAATTGTTTTTTTAAATTGTTTTTGCAGAGTTGGGTTAATTTGAAACCACGGAGTGCACCATAGATGTCGGCCTGTACTATCCATAACACAGACAATATACCGAAAGGTTGTTTCCGGTTGGTCCAAAAAATTTGGCGTTTGGGCGTTATTCCCCACGTTACCCTAACCCGCAAATGAACCACAGTTGTGCTCCTCGACCGTGTGTAGGATTGTGAGTTCATGTCACTCCAGTAAGTAATATATATGTTCTTGTTTACCTGTCCAGTAACGTCAGCGACTCAACGCCATCCCGCATGCACCGACAATTATTGTTTTCCTGGCATCGTAAATCCAGCTGAATTCCTCCACCAAAGGCAACCAGCGTTATCTTGTGAGAACGTTTCGCAACAGAATGCAATGGGAATGCATTCCACTAAAACATAGGTCATGCGCGGTGGCCGAGGAGGTAGAACATCGAACTCTCTATAGAGAGAATCCAGTGTTCGAATCCTTTTGCTGCCGTTTCGAAACCTTTTGCTGTCGTTCACTCCACGTTGCTTCAGTTCAGTCAGCTATATAAAAGAGTACCAGGCAGCCAGTTTAGACAATTGGTGGATATCTGTGTACGGATAGACTTTGCGCAGTAATTGCAGCGTGGCTTAATGCTTCCAACAAAGGTCGAGATGATGTTCGAATGAACATGTCTGCCAGGGAGTGAAGTGTAAAGCGTCTTGAGTAGTCCTAACGACTGGATACAACGCTTTATAGGAAAAAAATTACCTTTTATTATTTGTCCTGGATTGAACAGTTTTATTAGTATCCGTCTAACTCTTTGGTAAAGCCCTTTCACTGAGCAAAGTCCAAGCATAGCCAATAAAACAGTCCGTTATAACTACGTGTGAATATCAATAATTATTATCTGTTAGTGTCACATAAGAGATAATCATCTAGAGGAACAGCTGTTTTCTTGATATAGCCGTGATATAAACCATTTTAATTTGCCCCCTATTTTACGATATAATCTAATCTTTGAAACTTGGTACAATTTTGTACAGATTATCGACTTATTGTGCCATTTTGACCACTTTGAGTTGGGAGGTAATTACTTAAAAACTTCCCGTCTAGCCTGCGAAGTGTCGTCTGCTCCCGCGGGGACTTCCGCTGCACTGACGTCACCGCTGGCCGCATCTCGGGTTCACCCAGTTTGCGGACGTCTCAAACTCTCAGTCCGGGTACCTGGACGCACTTTTCGGCTGTCCTCATTCGCAGCTGCCACACCAGACGGCCGCGTCATCTGGGGACCACGAGTTTCACTACTGATTAGGGGTTAGGACACTGTACTTCCTGCTTGGTTACAGACGAAAAAGAGTGCAGTATATTTTTGAGAAATTACTTTTTACAATATTCACTTGCTCTGACATAAGTGCATTTGAGTAGTCAGATTTCTAGATGTGATTGTAGAAGCTGTTGACAATAAAATGGTTGATTAGTCGTGTTTATAAGTACACTGTGATGCTGCTAAGAAAGCAGCGCCAGGAAGGCGTGCGTACCGCAGTTACCCAGAAAAAGGATTTTGATGCTGTAACAAAATCGATAGGTTAATGATAATAAATTTATGTGCGCCATAAATATGGCCGCTTTCATTTATACAGGGTATATGAATTCTTGAAATAGGTATAGATATAGTAATACGTTTAAACGTTGATATAATATTGACAGTAACTCAATAATATATTATAAAAGTGCTAGTTAAATTACAAGTTAAATGTGATAGTTAAATGTGATAACTGAAATGGAAAAACCAGTAGGTCCTATAAAGGAGTGGAAATATTTTTTGAAAGTAATAGTTATTATTAATGGTTATTGCACATCAATTCGGGATATCATGAATACTCGAGAACAGGTATAAGCCTACTGTTAAAAGTATTTTTTTCAACCAATGATTAAATTGTTAATTTTGTAGGTTTTTTGTTCTAATGCTAAATATTTGTTTAAAACGAAAAAAGATTTTTGTTGTTAGTAGTAGCTCCGTATAACATTCGTCCCCGTAAGTACAGTTTCCCGGCGAGTTGGAACTTATTATAATAGCGCCGTGCTCGGCGGCCCGCGCAGAAAGAGAGAGAGAGAGAGAGAGAGAGAGAGAGAGAGAGAGAGAGAGAGAGAGAGAGAGAGAGAGAGAGAGAGAGAGAGAGAGAGAGAGAGAGAGAGAGAGAGAGAGAGAGAGCGCGCGCGCGATAGATTTATCTTTATTTAGCTCCCGTCTCCCGCATTCGTTTTTACAGCCGTATCGTCTCCGCTGCAAGGCCACTTACCGCAGCGTTGGCAGCGTGTGATCACAGGCAAGATACTTTGTAACCTGCAAACCACAGCTGCACATTTTAAAGGAAGGTAGTGTTTTTTATTTATTAATATAACATTCTTCAGACTAGAATAAATGAAGATATACTGCCCTCCAAATTGTGTTTAATAATGCCGAAACATTGTTGGCATTTTTAGTGTTTAGCCTGCACAAAATAAACGAAATTATCAGATTATAACTAATTCTATTGGGAATATAACGGACGTCGCTTTATTTAACCTCTAAGCTCTTTGGCTGATTCCGTGTTACGGAACAGATAATCGCCTTTTAAATTTTGTTTTAATACGTTGTTACACTCAAAATGAATTTCCCTTCCAAGGGACAATAAAGTACTGTGATTGATTGTTGATTGATTGATTGTGAAATATACTCTATATAAAGTATGCTTATCGTACTATCATGTTAGGATGGTCTATGGTGTAGTATCATCTATTAATTACCCCGTTGTAATGTGATGATACTTGCAACGCTGAATAAGTAGCAATTTTCAGTATTGTGAATAGTCACAGGTCAACAATTTCAACGATATTTTCAATATTATTTTCATTCTACATGACATAAACTGAAGAGTTTGCTGGTGACATATGGTGAAGTTCTGAACGTTGAAAAAATCTTTGAATGTCAGCCATTGAATGCATGATTCCGAGAGCGGAGGCGGCGATACACCAAGACCGCAAGAAAAGAGGAATACCACAGCTGAGATTGTATGCCGGCCATAAGAAGGCTTTCAGAAAAACATGAGAATGTGAAAGACAGGACTGCTGATGGGGGACAACAACAGATAAAGCAGTAAACAGTGCAGTACCTGGACCTCTCCTTTGCACAAGGGAGCCAGGTGGAGGAACCATAGACCGTATACCTTAGTACATCATCGGCGAGGTTACGTTCGTGTTCTTTGCCTTAGACGATCACCTCGCGGGACTTACAAGAACAGCTGGCACGTCAAGCACTGAAATTCCGCGAACTGTATACAGACGCGTTAAATAGTTTCCCAATATTTACGAAGCCGTAATTGTAAATATCACGTTTACAGTGAGCGAGGGAGCAAGCACACAACGCGGGTCGTAATAATAAATGCGCGTGCCCGATGTAGAGATATTCCTGTCAATGATATTACGGTTGATGTGACTAGCTCTTGTTCTTATTTTTTGCAGGAGATTGCCGTGTTCTTCTAAATTACACATTAAACGTCCCATCGCGTCCATCGTTTGGGTAGAAAATAGAGACACGATAGAACTGTGTTAGAAAGCACCAACGGTGTCAACAACTAGATTGTGGGGGGACAAGTCTGTAAATTGTACTTACAAGTAACGGCATGTTTGTGCGTTGCTACATTTGAAACGATTATGCCCCGGTAGTGACATCACACAAAACTAAAATATTAAATGTATCGTTAGCGCAAACCGCAATAAAAGCAATATTTACCTCTGGCACTATCTTGTTGGTATTGTAAGTCGAGAATATAAATGCTGTAATACAAAACTCTGACAAACGCGAGGAGAACAGAGCAATATAAATTAACGAATGTTCTGAGGTCAAATTATCAGCTACATAAGTTGGGTTGCTTAGGTGTACTGCTGTTTTGTAAATCGATTAACATTTGGGCCGACCTCAAATGACGTCATGATGCATTTGTTTAAACATTCGCCAGGGTTCGTGTATTTTTTCGCACATGTTGCTATTTGCACCAGAGTAATTGCATTTTAAGTTTGTTGCCTGATTTGCACTTGTTGCATTCGTTGAATAGTCTCCTACGTTAATATCTAGGGTCGTGTGTACTCAGTAACGTATCTTGACCGTGTTATCGGCAGTGGGAAATATTTGCCGCGTTCAAAAATACATTTGACGTCAGATGAGCTGTCTGATATCATCCCGTTGAGTAGCATTCGACGCAACAAGTGTACAGTCGCCCCACAATGCATAGCAATAGGCTAGAACCTCGCGTGTATTTATACTATGTATTCTGCTACGTGTATGGATTTTGTCCGTAATATTGTTTACTCGGATTCCACTGCGGTAGGTTTCGACTATGTATATATATTATTATTATATATATATATTGGTATTAGTTATTGCATAGACATCTCTACAAAAATCGGCGTTAAGTCTGCAACGAAGAATGATATTATATTCTATGTGGTGTGTTTGCCTGAAATCGTAGGTAGCTGCTGATAATATGAATAAAGTGAGGTGATTTTTAATAAAGGTATATTGGCAGCTTATTCTCTAGATATTGTGTGATGTCATCTGATAATGTTTTGCATGCGTTTATATGCCCAAAATAAGAAAGTGTTGCTTACGAATATATAAATGTGGTACTCTGCATAGGTCTATGCATAAAACAAAGTGTAAAAAGTAATAAATAAAACGTACAAATTTCTTGGAAATTCCAGTGTAAAGGGCCGAAAATAGTTCCGTGTGAGAAGTAGACACCAATAATGTTGCCGTGCCAAAAGTAGCTTAGTTTTTTTTTTATTCTTCTTGTTTTTGTATGTTGTTTATCTGCAGATAATTGCACAGGTTATTACATATATCTTCACATAATGTATTCTAGCAATTAAAATAGTAAACTTAAATGTATTACTAGCACAATTATCTCGGAAGCAACGCCTACTTCGGGCACGGTCTTAGCGGGCGCATAGTTCTGGCACGGGTCTACTTTTGGCCCGTTTCACCGGCACGACAACAAATCAAGTACACTTTGATTCGAACAATTCTCTCTACAAAAATCTGTAGAATATTCTATATGATTTTTGCGGGTGGTTGTCTATAGAATATTGTATACTAAAAAGTCTATATAATTTCTGTAGAATTAAAAATAATGATGTTGTTATAACAAATCTATTGAATTATATAATCTCTATGCTACACAATAAATTTAATTGATCGTAAACATTCAGTACATTTATATATAATATTCTACATAATTTTTTTTAATAGAATGTTATGGCAACATATTTTTATTTTAGAATTCTAAACAAATCTATATATTTCTTTATAATATTATTTATGTGTGTGTGAGAGTGTGTGTGCGTGCGTGCGTGCGTGTGTGCGTGCGTGCGTGCATGCGTATGCTAAGGATTTTAATGTCTCTACTTGTATGTAATGTTTACACTAACACTGCATGCTAAATGGCAAGACCGACATCCATAAACGTACAAAAACTACATTAAAATTGTAGTCCGTTGCGGTCAAGATGAATACAGTGTATACTATAAAACAAGATCTTATAATACACATTATCATACCATAAGTGTGCGTTTAATACAGACTGAGGATGACACGTTCCACATCAGACGTGTGGTTGACGTTTGTCGTATGCGCAGAGAGCGAACTGATCCTTTGCGATGGCTGGCGATGTCGTAATCAGTACTTCGCATCCGTTGCTACATCAACGACTCAAGCTCGAATTGCAGTTGGTCTACAAGTGGATCAGTGATTTTTTGCTGTTGACCGAATGTGACATTTCACAGTGTTATCGTTAAAAGGGGCAAAGTGCGCTTGTTTTTTATTGCTAGTCATGTTATGTGAAAAAAATGAAACGATATTATGTAATGACGTCTTGACCGCGTAACTGAGTTTTATTGAGCCAGATGTCACAACTAGTGTTTGACTCTTATTACTTTGTGGAAATCAACGTTGTCTTTCGGTGTGCAATGTAAACATGGCATTTGGGGCAAAACATTCTAATTAAACAGATAACGATCAAATTACATTAAACAATGTAATTCATTAAAACACATTTGCACGACCAATCTGTTAGACTAGATGTGTACATAATACGAATACACTATGTAAATCACTATTTTACGATAAAAACGAGCAGATATTATGCTTTTAACACTTTGAATCAGACACCAACTCATGTAGATATCAGCAAAATGGCGTGTATTTTTAAATCCTTCTCCAGCGCCCTTTGTTGTATATTACAAATATTATGCTTTCTGGAGTATCCACCAGGGATTGAGGGTTGGAGGTAGGACATATTATCTGCAATTAGGACATACCAGTCAGGCGGTCGGTAAACTTGTCTTGCGGCGAGGATACTAGTCCAGCGGATAGGTGCAGGAAAATGATGGAATTGTGCATTTTTGGATAAAAGCAAGACACTTTGCTCATCTAATTTTTAAAATGACCGCCAAATTAAATGTCCCCATATTTCAATAACTGCATTACATTGAGCAATAATATTTGTGTCTAGGTGTAGGTTTTAGGCGTCAAATATTTCAGATTTGTTACTATTGGACTTCTTCGACATTCGCATCCGCCATTTTAAAGATGACGCTCGTCAATACAAATGTAACAATATCTTAATAACTACGTTACGTAGAGCAGTATAGTTTTAATTTTTGAATAGATTGGAGGATAGCGATCTAAATAAATATAATATTTTACCTTCGTCGACATGCCTATATCCGCTATTTTTAAAGATGGCGCTCGTCAAAGCATATTATTCCTATATCTCAAGAACTACATAAAATAGAGCCACAAAGTTGATGTCAAAATGTATGTTTTAGATGCGATGATTTCAAATACATTACTTTTTTCCTTCATTGATTTAAAAATATGTCCGCCATTTTGAAAGATTGCAGGAAACAAAGCCTGTTTTTACTGTATCTTAATATTTACATATAAAAGTAAAGCTAAGTTCTTATATAGCGCAGTATCCAGTCCTCATGACTGCTCAAAGCGCTTTACACTTTACACCCTATCAGACCTGTTCAATCGAACACCAACTCGACTTCTCTGGGAAACATTCCATATCCTCAAACCTTACAGTTGGTGTGATCTATATATGTACAGTTCAGATCAATATAATAAATTACGATAGTAGTATATCAAAGCATAGTGCAGTACTATTGAATATACAAAACATTTGCCTGGACAATGCGGTCTCGGAAACTGTTGCGGTCCAGTTGAGATATCAGTGCCGGATGGAGAGAGAACAGAGCAAAGTGATGCTTGTTTTCGAGAGCAAACCGAGTTCCTAGTGGCTTGATTATGGACTCCAGATATGGAATGAATATATGGTAGTTTGATCGTTGAGTTAGACGTTCATATTGGTGAGGCATACGCAACTCAATTTCAAGTGCCTTTGCAATCCTGTCAGCTTGCGCCATTAGGTTCTTCAGCTTCTCTTCTGTGAGTTTCCAATATGACCAACAGCTGCTGGATGTGGTCGTGAACTTTGAGAATATCTAATTGAACAGCTTGCAAACCTTTGTCACTAGCTCCAACATCGCTGAATATTTCGCCATGACGACCAGGCAAACCAAGAATATTTACGTTTCAGATGCGCATTGCCATTTGTTTTTGGTTTTATTCAATTAATTACTTATGTTTAACCTTTAATCTAGTCAAAAAAAAATTACCATGTCCTAATATGTAACTTTATTTATTTATTTAGCAGACAACCAATTTCATTTATAAAAAAAACACCTATTCATGTATTGTTCCAGTTGAATATACTGTTTTAATGTTACGTTGTAATTTTGTGGAATAAGAATCCTGACTGATACAATGATGATTGTCCAAGTGGTCCACGACATAAGCCTCTTGGGGTTTCCAGAGGATCTCCTCGATTGCAGTATTGTTTTTTGTAATCCATTGTAAATATATTCAGAAATGTGTATGTGACCAAAATAAAGTTATATTCTATTCTAAGACATCACACATCACCCTTAACATCGTCGCATCCAAAAAACATGTTTTGACACCAACTTCAAGGTTCAAGGATGTGTAGATATTAAGATACAGGCTTTGTTTGCCATCTTTCAAAATGGGATATTTCAAAATGGCGGATATATTTTAAAGTCATTGAAGGTCAAAAGTAAAGTGTTTGAAATCATCGCATCTAAAACACATACATTTTGATATAAACTCTGTGGCTCTATGTTTGTAGTTCTTGTGATATGGGAATAATATGCTTTGACGGGCGCCATCTTTAAAATGGCAGATATAGGTATGTCAACGAAGGTAAAATGTTATACTTTTTGAGATCGCTATCCTCCAAGCTATTTAAAAACGTAAACTGTACTGTTCTATGTAACGTAGTTATTAAGATATTATTATATTTGTATTGACGACCGCCATCTTTAAAAATCTGAAATCTGTGACCCCTAAAACCTACCCCTAGATTCAAATATTATTGCTCTATGTAACACAGTTATTGAGATATGGGGACATTTAATTTGGCGGCCGTTTTTAAATGGCCGCCATTTCTGAACGCAGCACAATTTCGAATGCCTCCAATCTTTAAAGTGGTCCCCTTGATGTATAGAATAGATGAGCAAATTGTCTTGCTTTTATCCAAAAGTGCATAATCTTTTTACCTAACCGCTGGACTACTCGGTGACAACATCATTCAAGTGGATGTTGTTCACTGACACCAGTTTGAAAAACTGCATATGAAAAAATCACACCTTGTCAACACGAACTTGTTCCAACACACATGTCAACACGAACTTCTTCAACACACAGTCGAGTACTGGAAACAACTAGAACTTTAATATATATATATATATATATGGCCTACAATTATTTATACAGCACTACAAGTCTAAGCATTGATCTGCACTCCTGGTGTTGTTTCTGTATTTGTAATATTTACAGCACACACGAAAACAGGCGCGATGTCGTCTAAGCACAGTGCGTGCGTGCGTGCGTGCATGCGTGCGTGCGTGTGTGAGAGACCTCCAGGAAAGAAATCTGAGTAGGTGTTAAAAACGACGTGGCAAAACACGACGCCAGACGTCTCTAACCAGAATATACACAAGGAAGAACACCGTTTGCACTCGTAAAAACAAGGCCAGACACTGATTTATAATAGAAGACACCAGTACAGGTATGTATTCATTCTCTCGGTCCAGGTTAGGTATAATAGGTTTCCACTACATAACCCATATTCACGTGCCAACGGTGTTATTGCGATTGGCCTAAACCCAGAGATACTCCGAAGGTGGAAATCCACGTTTCGCTAGGTCGTCCTGCCACAAGTATTGACGTAGTCTGTAGCCCTTCGCTAGAGAGCCTGTCTAGATACTCAGACAGAAACGTTACGCAAGAGTGCGGATTTTTTAGAATATTTATCAAGTTCTTTCGAGATACCTTTCTTTGTCATATACCGTTATAATAATATAATATATTTTATTTGGTATAGTGCCAAATCCTAAATTGTTCGTGACGCTTCACATCATATTGAAACGCATCAAATAGTGTAGAATTGCAAAACCAACAAATAAGTGTATTTAAAAGTCTACTAATAATAAGAATTATTTAAAGGCTATATCCTGTCCAAATGTTTTTTTCAGAGAACTATGTAATTATACTTGTACATGTGTCTTATCCAATGTTAACACAAATCCGAAGTCACATGTTTGCAAAAACATTGATCAAATTGGACTTATGCAGTACCCGGTCACAGTGCAAACCTGGAATTGTCTGTTTTCCGGAAATGTCCGAAGGCGCAGATACTTGACGTCACTAGGGAATGGCCTACACGCGGTCGCACGGTCTACGCGGCTAAATGTTATTTCATTATAATTATATTTCAGCTGTTTCTATCATCAACATGTATAATTGATGAAAATTTGTGTTGTGGCAATTCGGGTTTGACTGGAAATTCGGTGAACATCTTCTTCAAAGATCCAATTTGGCTGCAGAAAATTGAATATTTTGTGGATGTAAAGGACGGGATCCATGCTACGCCTACGGCGTATAACATTACTTGTGGTGCAGATCTGCCGATGGATATATCTTATGAGGTGGAAGATGGGTTTCAAAATACAGTTAGATGTCAATAACTCAAATGTCCTTAAAATGACTCGGAAGAAGCGTCAAGATGCAAACAAATACCACAACAACGCTACTGGCCCTTTAACCAAAAGAAGCGTCAAGATGCAAACGAATACCACAACAGGGCTCAGCACACTGTCAGTTTTCCCATTGGCGACCATGTTAATGTTTTGTGTGATCATAAGAAAACGTGACCTATAAAGTTTCTTAAACTTCCCACCTGCTGTTATTATCATCTCATTGATATGCTGGTCGATTTTAGTCAAAATCTAATATCTCTAGCTCTTGCAAAATGCCTGTATGTATGACACCCGTCAATATTTACAAATGCATGCAGGCAGTAATCCGGCTAAAGTGTCAACTAGCCAAATTGCTGCCAGATACCCTTCCGC
This sequence comes from Paraescarpia echinospica, assembly GCA_020002185.1. NCBI lineage: Eukaryota > Metazoa > Annelida > Polychaeta > Sabellida > Siboglinidae > Paraescarpia > Paraescarpia echinospica. The sequence goes on along the minus strand of CM034540.1, from coordinate 47,662,491 downwards.
TTAGTAAAATCAGCTAAAAAGACACCATTTTACTGTCAACAGCTGCTACAATCACATCTAGAAATCTGACTACTCAAATGCACTTATGTCAGAGCAAGTGAACATTGTAAAAAATCATTTCTCAAAAATATAATGCACTTTTTTTCGTCTGTAATCAAGCAGGAAGTTCAACAGTGTGCTGACCCCAACAACGTTACTGGCCCTTTCACCAAAAGAACCGTCAAGATGCAAACGAATACCACAACAACGTTACTGGCCCTTTCACCACGAGGCACGACAAAGTCAACAGCCGTCAGTTGCAGGACTCTCGACAGGTTCATGTCGCGGCCTATATAGCACCGCACCGACACCAGGCAATCTAACATCAGCAGAAACAACATTGACCTCTCAAACGTCATCACCACTAACACCAAAATATATTTGATCTTCGTATGCATCGGTCTCGGTAACAGAAGAGACCGTTCTCAGCCCTTCTTAGACTTACTTAGACTTAGCGGCTCCCGCGTCTATAGACGCATGAGGAAGTCAAAGGTGGTGTTCTAATGTCCCTCCATCTTTCGTTGACCAGCGGTCGATTGTTTGGCTCCCGCTCATTCTTGGTCGTCCCCTCTTTCTCTGGTCAGCTGGTATCCACCATAGCGCTTGTTGGGCAGGTCTAGTAGGTGGGAGACTTGTAGCCGTCTTCTGTTTTTACACAACACCTCGAGTTTTCGATTGCTGTTACAATCTTTTGTGTGATTCCATACGTGGTTAATATTTTCCACATGGATGGTCTGTGGATGCTGTCAAACGCTTTGGTGAAGTCTATGAAACTTATTGCGAGGGGTAACTGGTACTCTTAGCATTTCTCAATAATGCGTCTGAGTGTGAATATCTGCTCAGCACAAGAGCGTTTGGGCCTAAAGCCTGCTTGTTCCTCACGCAGTTCGCCATCTACCATGTCTCGCATTCGGTTCCGTATCATTTGGCAGTAAACCCTCAGCCCTCCGGCCGCCATTTTATGAGTTGTTTACACGACGCGGGGCACGCGCGGGGCGGCTGCCAATCTGTCATGGCGGTCCAGGCTGGTGGCTGTGTTCCACTAGTGACGTAACACAGTCTCACGCCACTGTCACTCGACAGCTTCCGTTAGATGACACATTTAGATGTTCTTTTCATGTTGTACGCTCTTATGCAATTCATAAACATATTTTCAATAGCATCACTTGAAAGTGCATACAACATTTGTTGTTATGGAACACAGCACATTTTATCCCAGGATATGGCCTTTAAAATAAATACAGCAGTAAATAGTGTACAATTGCTAAATAAGGAAATAACTAAACAAATACATTATCTGTTAGTAATAAGAATTATTAAAAATAGGACTGTGACTATATAGCAACAATATTAATCAATAAGTAAATGTATATTTGTGATTAATAATAATAAATAATATTAATAATTTAGTAAATATATTTTGTAATAATGGTTTAAGTGATAACATGTATTGGTAAAATAATGTTAACTATCATGACTAAGACCACTGGAATAGTCCAGTTCATGTTCATCTGGAATATACACTAACATGTCATCCAAAAGAAATGTGTCTTTAGTCGACATTTGTTGAGGAGTTAGAAGACATATTAAACCTAACCTTTTGCAATACAAAAACGCAATGATACAGTTATAGGGCCTATTCAGTTTGAGAGAATGAAAATCGCAACAACGTTACTTTCTATATATCCGCCGGGAATCCACCAATTGAATTTGTGAATTGATCGCCATAAAGGTCGCCTTCGATGTGTCATGTACTCTGATGAATATCCAACCTTTAGGAGTTGACCCAGTGCGAGACAAGCTCAATAGCTGCGCCAGACTGCCTCGATATGAGTGATAGATTTGCAACCACTGTGACTTCATTGACTCGATCAATCAAATAAATCGCTGAACTGCGAACCAACAGAGAGAAGACCTTATGGCTTGTACGCACGACGCCGATTTATTCCAATTATGCGCATAAAAACAACGGCTACTTTTAACTATGAGGCCCAAGGCTGATTAAAGATGGGCAGATAGTTTTTTGTGCGGGCGTGCGGGTGGGCAAAGCGACAGGTCCACTAACCAGGATCGCTATCTTGCATAAGGCCTCGACGCTGATTGCCTTGTTGACACATTTGACTAATATTCACTAACATCAATTTGGCATATACTCTATGTGGGCGGACGGTTTATGAAAGCGTGTACGCTCTGCCTGGCTGCCTGGCTGCCTGGCTGGAGAGCCAATATTGTGTAGTGTGGTACCATTCCTTCTTTACATACTAATGGAACAGAACAAAACATATACAACAGTGGTAACATTTAGTGCAAAAACACTTAATCACGCTAGTCGAAAATTGGGATCGGTCGGATTAGGCTGGCTTTACCCCAATTATTACTTCTGCCACATACGTGAGAAGAATATTTGTTATTCTCATCTACTTTCCCCGTATGTCCGGGGTTAGTCTGTTTTGTTTAATAATATTATTGTTGACACCTTTACAGGGGCGTGTCCAGAAAGTATGGGGGAGGGAACAAACCTCTACTGGCTGCCGAACCAAATGGTGTACAAATGTTTCGCTGTCGCGCCGCCATAACTTCAGTCCGCTGTCTCGGCTCGAATCGACTGACTAGTAACATCTGAAGGCGGGGGGGGGTGCTGTTGACACATTTTTGCCGCCGTCATTTCACCTTATTGTATATTGTAACATAAAACGAGGGCTCATTCACAATGGTCAAGGGACACGGTCACGTGGGCCCATTCAAAAGGGTCAACGGGCACGCACAATTCCAAAGGTCTAGGGGGCACGCGCCCCCAGACCCCCTATACACGCCTATGCTTTATGTATCGTTAACCTTTAACCACAAACTCACAGTACATTGTACGATTTTCATTGTAAAGGCCTGCATCAATCGAAACTTATACAGGGCTGTATTTGATAGTGTTGCTTTCGTTCAGTCGGTCGGGTAGATCCAATAGGTACCACCTATTGGAGCAACCATCGATCAACTGAAGATTGGGCTGCATAATACTCTTGACTAGTCGCGATTAGTTATTTGTTACTGTCGTCCAGTCGGTACATTAGTATCTGTATGACGTGCTCGGGGAGAACTCGTGACGTCACAGGGCTAACCATTTAATTCAGTGTTGTGTTTGGTGGTCGGAAGAGTAGCGGCTTGCAGTCGGCGATACAGTAAGACATTCAGGGTTGGATAGAATCTTGCTTATTCGATTGAAGCGCCTTAATTTTTTAACAAAATGTCTGACCGAAAAGGCATGGGGTGACTGTGTTGTTGCCAGATAGCACTAATCGTAGGGTTAATTTATGTTGCCGTTATACGTATGTGTATGGTTCATGTTTTATATTTTAGATAACATAATTAAGTTATTCATCCAAAATAAAATGTACTCTAAAATAAACCAGCACTACAAAAATGTTGCATGTTGACTTCTGATTTCTTTATCCCAAATGAACGCAGTCACGAATATTGTCGTCTAAGCACGGGGGTCTGTTTTAGCAGCTATGCGGGAAAAGTATGTAATATTATTCGATATCAATGCCAGTGTATGTTGACTACCTAAATGAGCTATGTCAGTCAAATAAACATTTTAAATTGCTTTGAATGCACTTTATACATTTATGACATTTTACGCACTGACCTAACTGATATGTTAATCTGATCAGTTTGATCGGTTATCCACATTTCGGGCGAACAGAATGTTCGTAATAATGAAAACTATGATTTCTTTCCAGGTTCTTGAGAGGGCGACGTCGCCTCAAGGAGCTTGGATAATCGGCGCGTTCCGTGGAACTGTGGTTCGTAATCGGCTGGGCCAGTAAATCATTCCATGAGGTTAGTGCGTTCCTATGCAATTTTTTCACCGCGCGTTGCAGTGGTTTATGGCCTTCGTGTCCAGTCGGCAAACACCGGACTGTGACCAATGTTTAGAGGTTCGCATACCATTCAGGGCCACCAAACTTGCTGCCCCCGTATCTTGGGAAGGAATGTAAATAGGTCTGTTTTTACAGCTAAGTTTGTTCGGTATTGTTAAAGGATTTAACCATATCTATGGCATTCACTGACTGATACGCAGTAACGTGGAGATTTCGAGTAATTAAAGCGCTCAAATTCACTAAACTTCTTCTAAAAGTTCACTTAAATCAACGTTGGCGTTGTAGTAGACCTACATTTGCCGTCAGAAATTGTTTAAAACGGGAATTTGTCCAATAATGCGGTGACAAAAACATTGCTTCACATTCTCACATGAAAATCTGTCTGTCGGTTATTTTAAAACAGAAAGCGATATTTATTTGTAGTAATTCGTAAGTCAAGAATCGAAGTGTTATATATAGGGATCTACCTACAATACGAGGCACTGCTGATCTATTTGTGTATTTCTAAATAGTATTAAACTGTTCAATGCTTTATGACTTGAGATACATGAATAGAGAATCAGTACAATTTTATATAGGATATTATTATTTATAACACTTTGTATACATTGACAAAACACGGTACACGATGATTTCCCTTGAAAAATCCCCACATATCAGTGACACAATTGTCAACTTTAACATGTATACGAGGCAAATTTGTTGTGCTGAATTTCCCTACTGTATGCGAAGGGTTAATGCTTCGAGTAGCTCGGCTTTCTGCAAGATGTATCGGAAAGTTGAGAACGTGTGTCGACCTACGACTTTTGCCTTTTCGAAAAAATATCGAAACACGCTTCTACGATCGTAGAAAGAAATTCATTCATAAGTTGATGACCAACGTCGACTTTTGTTGTTGTGAATTGTCCATTTATAACAATAATAAACTAATACTGGTAATAACAATAGTAATAAGAATACGACAATTTATTCCGCGCCTAAATCATCGGAAACCAAACTAGTAAGAGGCCCATTTAAACAAAAGGCTAAGTCAATGTTGAAACCCTACATATCATAGCTGTCAACATACAGATGAACAGGCCTACACAGGCGACATTTTATTATGATCTATGTACGTGTTTCCTTTAGAATGGAAATAAGCAAACATTATTCCGTTAAAAGGGTTCGATAAACAAGTCGGAGAACTACAGACCAGTGAATTTAACATCGGTGATTTGTAAATAATAGAAAGACTAATTAAACATCACATGGATTGTCTTGTTAAACATAACTTGATAGACCCATCTCAACATGGGTTTCTAAAAGCGGGGTCATGCTTAACAAATATGACAAATATGTTATGTTTTTTGGAAGATATCACTAAGTGGGTAGACGATGGATCACCAGTAGATATTATCTAGTTAGGTTTTCAGAAAGCTTTCAACAAAATGTCACGACAAAGATTACTGCTTAAGCTAAAGGCCCGTGGCATAGGGGATGGTATAATTAACTGGATAGAAAAATGGCTGATTGACAGAAGACAACGAGTAGTAGTTGATGGGGAGGCGTCAAATTGGAAATCAGTTTTGAGTGGGGTACCACAGGGATCGGTATTGGGACCCATATTATTCGTAATATATACCAACGTTTTGGACGATGATATAACAGGTAGTGTTGACATTTGCGGATGATATAAAATTGTTTAGAAGGATTAAACGTGATGGAGATAGACTGCATTTACAAGATGATCTTAACAGGTTGACCAAATGGTCTGAAAAATGGCAGTTGTTCAATTTTGTGAAATATAAATGCCTCCACACAGGACATGGGAACGAAGATGTACATTATACAATAGGGGTACTATACTAAGTACTACTGTAAAAGAAAAGTGTTAACAATTAGTGCTGATATGAAGGTTTCAGAGCAGTGCGGAATTCAGCTTCAAAGGGAAATCAAATCCTTGGATTAATTAGGCGAAATATAGCGTATAAGGAAAAAGAACTAATAATACCGCTTTACAAAACAATAGTTTTAGAATATTGTATACAAGCGTGGATGCCATATCGCAAGAAAGACATCGATATGCTAGAAAGAGTACAGAGGAGAGCGACTAAAATTATACCAAAACTGAGTTACAAAATAATCCTAAAAGAATGTGGTTTGACAACACTAGAGACCAGGAGATTGAGAGGAGATCAGATAGGATTTTTTATTTTTATTTTGAATGGTTATGAAAATATTGATAGAAATATTGTTGTCTCAGTTAAGAAAGATAGAAGGACTAGAGGACATAAGTTACATTTGTAAAGGAGCAGGGTACATTATATATAAGAAAGTTCTCATTTTCACAAAGGACTGTAAATGATTGGAACAGATTATCTGCTGATTGTGTGGGGGCTAGTTGCGTGAATATGTTTAAAAATAAAATTGACACGTACCTCAGAAGGGCGGGATACACATAGATAAAAATGGTTGGACTATCGATAAACGAAAAGGCTTCCTTATCCACCTGCCATTTATAGTTAACTATCTGGGTGGCAATCTTGTTAAATCTTGTTAAATCATACCATGTAGTTGGCATGCAACCACAGAGAGTTCAGAAGTGGCGGTGAATGAAAGAAACGAGGTGACTGAATTATTTCCTTGTTAAGCAGTATCGCATATTTTTGTGAAAAATAAATTGCAATAGTCAAACCTCTGCTTCATGTGATACGACGGACAACACTGAAGTTGAAACGCACACACAAACACACAAACACACAAAATCAAACACAAAGTCCGCCATCTTTGTAAGTCTGGTTCTTTCCGGTGAATGGTCTAGCAGCGTTCTGAGTCACCCAACCATCCGTTGCGTAACAAAAAGCGCAACGAAACCGCAAGGATTGTGCATGTTTAATGCGCTGAAATAAGGGAACATGATCGTTTACACCGTTATGTCCTTGCAACCGGTGATTGACGTGTCTAGTATCAGTCGCAAGTGACGCAGTAGACAGGAAACATTAATTTTAATTTGAACTTGTGAGATTGATTTTCATGCACACGAAATGGGTATACTATAAGACTAACACATAAAAAAATTAATGCTTCCGAGAAAGCAACCCAGGGCATGCTGGTCGCGGTTGTCCGCAGAAAAGGCATTTTGTTCGTATAACAACAATAAACTTTTTAGGAATGTACACAAAATAGTGTAGTATTGGCCGCGCTAAAACAGGTTACTTCGGAACGACATAACATGAAAAATGAGCTATGACCTGACGTCTAGTATAGTTCCCCATATTGGGTTACGGTTGTCGCTTTGTGAATAGAAAAAGTTCCCGATTGTCACTGACTGTGAGTTACGTGAGATTACGCTGGAGTCAGAATATAGGTGACGGGACCTTCTTTGTCAATATGGCGACAGGTAGATCAGTGTTGGAGATAGCCAAGCGCGTTTTATGGGCGATACGACGGGCTGGCGTGATTAGGCGCTGTCGTGTACGGCTATAAATACTACTGAACGAGCGTCTGCGTCCCGCCAAACGCTCGTTTATTTAAATGTCAGCGCGTTATTGTTGACGTCATCGGTGACATCGACCTTGTCCTGCGGTAGCCATGGCGACCGATAACGACATGTAGAGACTATTGCCAGGTTAGATATTGAATGAGACACTCGACGCATTGCCCGGCAGGTAAGGCCTACGCCAGGCGCCAGTGTATTTAGTCTTCGTCGATCCATCCTCGCAAGCCAGGGCTGTTTGCAATGCAAAACTAGCCCTGGCAGATCTCCTATGCGAAGTGCGGAAGTTAGCTGAGTCAAACTAGCAATTGACTTCGCCAGTCGCGACTGCTTCACCCGTGAGAACAGTGCAAATACCCGCTCCAATTTGAAGACGGATAAACGATTTATGTGAATCCCAATATATATAATGACCCGTTCGACCATTAGCACTAGCAGCTGAGCGGTATTGTGTATTCGAATAACTGCTTCTACTTCCTAAACATTGCGTGTAACACGAGCCACGGTTGGGTGAAATTAGTTTTATTATGACCACCTGACCTGCCGCCAACCTCTGATCTGGTGAGCGATTTCATAGGCTGAGCTTAAATTCAGAGTTTCGCAAAGCGATCAGCCAAGGAGTACTGCTGGCTGGCACTGACGCAATCGGCAACAGCGACCCATTGCGCGCGAGGATGCGTCGATCGAACACCGTTGGTATTTCACGGATTATCCTTCTGGTGCCGAGGATGAATTACGTGGAAACAAATCATTACTTGCGATATCACTACATCAACTAGCGTTACATAAACAACCCACAACACACCACACATACCACCACAGTCTTGCGTTAGCTCAAGCCTGGGCTGTTTGGAGTATCATAAATTGAGACTTGAGATATCCTTACATAGTAGGCCCTAAATAAAATGCTCCGCGTAGGCCTATATTTCCATGTTATTACATTGTAAACTAAGCCCTACTCTGTAGGACTATTGTTTAGTTTTGCGATTACGCAACTATTATTGATTGACTGAAATATTATATAAAGAAACCGCTAAATAGCCACGCGCGAAGAACCGCATTCGATTAAAGGGAATAAAAACATCTATGGCTTGAATTCATGTTATATTACATCCTGCTATCTATTTCCATGTCCACCAAGCCAAAAACAAACAAAAAATCAATGAATTAGAAATTCCACATTTAATGCTGTGCATCCGGACATTTTTGAATATGCATATTTTTGGCGGATGCCGAGATGTGACGTCACTTATTACCCACACTTGCATCAGGCCGACCCTTTCCATGCATTCAGAGCATGTTTACAAGTATAGCTTTTAGGTCGAAACGAGCGTCAGAATGAGTTATTGTGCAATATTCCGATGAAATACAAACACTAGTCATCATAGAGAGGAACAAGCAGTTATCTTACGGTTCCACATGAATTCAATTTTATTCAAAACAATGAATGCGAATGGGCCTCCAAGTCGACTAGGTATCGCCGAGCTTGGGCTCGTTTTCAGTATAATGATATCGAATGTAACCAACGGGAGATAATGTACACCAATATACATACATAGCAAACATATCGTATCCAGCTACAAAAAGTAACGTGTATAATCTCATAATATCACTAGAATATCGATGTATGAAGGAGGAGTTGTACAATTTATCATAACAACGTAAATCAGTCAGTGAGTTTCTGTCGGTCCAGCTAGCTCAGTTAGTAAAGGCGTTGGTTCCTTGGCATTTATTTTGCAATCGGGTGACGCCGGTTCAATCCCGACACCAAACCATTGAGTAAATATTTTGGTAGTAATTATTTATTCGCCACAAAAATGAAAATATGGTAATTATATATAACGCGATGTTTCTAAATTTTATTTATCCAGACAGATCACCATTTGTTTTCACATACATAATTACAATATATTACCGTACAATATATATATATATATATACAATTAATAAATTATATATCCATTACATTATATTTGTTTGGATAAATAAAATTTAGAAACATCGTTATATAATTCCCATATTTTAATTTTTGTGGCGAATAAATAATTACTACAAAAATTAAAAAAATACTTACAAACAGTGCAAACATAAATCAACAAAAGTGTAAAAATAAATCAATGGTTTGGTGTGGGGATTGAACCGGCGTCACCTGATTGCAAAATAAAAGCCAAGGAACCAACGCCTTTACTAACTGAGCTAGCTGGACCGACCGAAATTCACTGACTGATTTAAGTTGTTATGATAAATTGTACAACTCCTCCTTCATACATCGATGTGGAACGGTAAGATAACTGCTTGTTCCTCTATGATGACTAGTGTTTGTATTTCATCGGAATATTGCACAATAACTCATTCTGACGCTCGTTTCGACCCAAAAGCTATACTTGTAAACATGCTCTGAATGCAAGGAAAGGGTCGGCCTGATGCGAGTGTGGGTCATAAGTGACGTCCCGATACCACGTGATCGCCTAGCTCATTAAATTTTAAGTTTCCGCGGGAATCGCTACACAGACGGGTTTAGAATCGAATTTATGCTACAAATGTATTTTTTCTGTATTTTTTTAATGTTGTCAAATGTTACATACAAGTTAAACTTTGTGTACACATGGAAAAAGGATTTTAGCTAATGCCTTATTTTTATTTCCTTTAATTGTTATATCAATATTTGTATTATGTTGAATGCTTGTTTTGTTTTAACTTTATGCTATGCCATTTATTGTACTGTATAGCACCATAGAATATTACTGTATAAATATGGTGCTATAAAAATCAATAAACATTTACATTTAACTGCATCGAGATCTCCCTTGACAGAAAAACAGCGCCTGTCAAGGTATCGCACAAGGTAATCCAGTAAGCCGAATAAGGTATCGTCTGTGTGGTCATATATGTTTAGCTTTAGCAACATTGCAGCGAAGGTTTATGGTCGTCATTCCTTTCATTTGTGTACACATGGAAAAAGGATTTTAGCTAATGCCTTATTTTTATTTCCTTTAAGTTTAAATTGATGTAGGCCAACGCGTCGATCTAAGGTGAGTCAACTACTAACTTGTTCTAAATAGCAGTCATTGTAATGTGTTACATTTCTTTGACTCCTCGGAAACTTGTTCCACAATTCTCTTGATATACTAGACTATTACTTGGTTACTCTAATGCCGTAATACTCATTAAAGAAATAGTAAACCAACTAAACGTTATTGTCCTAGAGAGAGTCTCCTGGTTAGACATACTCATTTATATAATTGGTATTGTTCATTACAGGTTTTATAAATATACATTTTGCTTTAATTTTAGTAGGCCTATGTTGTGTTTATGTGTTGTACTTATCTCTATTGAAGAAACATATTCCGATTCCAATTATTGAAGAGAGTCGTTGGTATGCCATTTGAGGCTTGCCTTAGAGATGTGCTGGTTTCATCCACTGGGCTACGTTTGATGGCAATCTGGGCAGGTTCATTCGTATACGACATCGCCCATGTTAGTTTTCGGAGTGTTGTCCTTGCGGTTCGCCAGTACAGAACTGAAGGTGTATTATGGTTTGTGGTAGTCTGTTAGGTCTCGTCTTCTCGGAAAATGGTAGTTACGCATGCATGGTACTGACAGGTTCAGGTCTCCTTCTATACACACTAGGTGTATTGGAGTTCTGCTTACAGATGTTCTACACCCACTCGATGTTTGTCGTAAGTGCTGCTTTGGCATGCGTGATTTATGTGGCTTTAACTCTATCAGTGGTTGCCAGCTGGCTAACCTACTCTCATTTGTAGCACAGAGGCGCTGTAGAAAACACACACAACACGAAGTACGCTACTAGTGCTATACATTTTGTCAAGAATTATTCGGTACCCTGAGTCGGAAGTTGTGAACGGAAGATGGCGATGATTCGTCTGTTGAGATAAGCCATTCAGTGGCTAAATAATAATAATAATAACACCATTAATAATAATAACTAATACTATTATAACACTAATAATAATATTAATAATAAATACAATATTAATTTTATATAGCGCCACACATTTACACTGTGCTCTCTAGCGCTTTACATTGACGTTACCTTTACTCAAAGTATAGATAATATATTTTAAATATTTGTAATTTTAAAATGTAACGCAATTTACCATTTTCGGTGTGAAACGTATATAAACATAACACATAGCTGTAAAATAAAGTTGCAGATTAGACACGATAAAAAGACCCTTCAACAATTTTGAAGCACCTCCGCATATTCTTGATGGCACTTTTGGAGCCTTGAGATTTCAGTTCCGTTTGACGCATGACCTTTTCACGAAACCAGCTCTTCTTAAATAGTTGCCCCCCCCCCGAGGTTTATACAACCGGTGACGGTGCGTCGTGCAAGCAAAAAATGAACATACTCGCGTTATGCAAGACGTCACCTGCCACAAATGACAACTTATATGAGGACGGGGAGATGTGACATATAAAAGTGTGCCAGTCGTGACGTATTTAGTGTCACGCGCTACGTGGTAAACGTCACAATGCGTTATTCAGCAGCCGCCTGTAAGAATACAAAGATCGTGAGAAAAAATACACATTCCGAGGGACCTATCTGTTTTCAGAAAGATGTTCTGCATATCATAGGCAAATCTTTAGACAATCCGCAGATAGCGATGATTTGTGAATCTCTCTGTATGCGTTTTTGTACAGTTTGCATTACGTAATTCGCTACGCATACTACCGTTTATAATCACTTTATATATTAATTACACAATTAAGTATCACGAAAAAAAGCTATAATGAAAGTAGACGAAGAATATAAAACGTTACATATCACACGGTGAAAACATCATTATTTTTACGAATACATTTAGAAAAATAAGAAAATTATTATGAAAACAATAAAACCCATACTTGCATTGTATAAGCGCTTTGAATTGATGTTGTTCCTTTTAGGTTAAGTTTTCGGCAAATATACTATACAGTTCAGTTTAAACTGCCTTTTTGTGTACAGTTGGTTCTGTTTCAAGTTTAAATTTCGTAAATAGTATATATAATCTAGTAAAATCCCGAATCCATCTAAACAGCAGGAGCACTGTGCTGTCCAACGTTATACCAACCCAAACGATCAGAAGGTCAGACCATAGATCTATTGGCCGTGTTTTTTCGACGCCGCTCTGCAATCACTTGCCACCCGTAGGCGTAGCGCTTGGCTGCGGTTCTAAGCCAAGGTTCGGTCGATGTCTGTCTGTCGTCAAGGCAACGCGGGCTTTGGGCGTTTTTCATAGTGCGTGACCCAAATCGGACGTCGCTACCATTTTGTATGGAAGTGGCGCGTGTGTGGACCGCAATCTCAGCCAAGGTTCGCTCGCGGTCGCCTGTGGTCTCGTTGTCTCGGCCGATCGATCGACGCTCGGGGGTCACACCTGCCAGCCGCTGATTGGCTGGTTTGTTCTGTATGCGGTGTATGTTGCTGGGTGTACGTGTGCTAGTGCAAACTCTGGGCCCAGTTTCTGTACATATTTTGTTCTCGCCGGTGTATATTCGCGACCGAACGAACGAAGATACCTTGTTGCTGACGCAGGAGAGGTAGGTTATTAATCATTGCACTGACACTTAGATTACAGTTATACACAGGAGCGGGAGACTTAGGGCCGGGTACACGTAGAATGGAAGGCGTTGTATGCTTGTGTCCCGTATCGGTTCTTATACTCGGCGAGTGCAACTTGCATGTCATGCTCTTGCGGAAAAACACCCGCATGATTAAGCAAATCTGACATGTAGACCCCGGCCTTCTTCATTTAGAACTCAAATTATATATCAATGAGAGGACTAAATATCCGTTTCCGTGTATGTCATCGACACGTTTTTCATTACGCGGGAACTTACGCGTTAGGCCTAGGCTATGTATACTGTTCAACGTCTTCCCAAATGACAATGATACAGTTCTCAACATCATTGTTTGTATCAGTGTGTGCTGGTAGCGCCATTTGAAACATGACTGGGGGACATACTTCGAAATATGACTGCGCGGGTTCATTCTGACTGATTTACATATCCATATATGCACTGGCTGTTTACCTTACTAATATGTCGTCGATGTAGCAAATACCTAGACCTTGTATATATAGTAAATAAATAAACAATGTAAGTAAATTAATAGTTTATTACAGTCTCACTCCATGACCATGTACACACACATTAACAGCAGGCACTGTATACATCGACTAAATGACTAGGTGAATACTTTTCCAATTTCCATATTTTATATATTTGAATATTTGTAAAGCATGGATTTAGAAACAAATTGTATTCGAGAATGAAAACGACTCAACTAAATACAGAGCATTATCATGAACTTAAAACTGACTTACATACTTATAATAACATTCTTAAGAGTAATATTAGATTAGCTAAGCAAATGCATTACCAACCCGATTGCAAAAGCATAAGCATAGTGTTAAAAAGATGTGGTGTTTAATTAAAGAAATTATTCAGAAAAGTCAAAAGAAAGACCAATTTCCAGATTTGTTCTAGGTCGATGGAGAAATGATTAGTGACAAATGCATTATTGCAAACAAATTTAACACGTTTTTTACTAATGCTGGTCCTACTCTAGCCTCTAAAACAACTACTAGTGGAGGTAAATCATACAAAGATTACCTGAAAAACCCGATATCTCACACCTTCAGATTTAATCCGATTGACATGGAAACTACTGTTAATATAATTAATCGTTTACCTCCAAAATCAACTTGTGGAAAAGACGGTATTTCAACACAATTACTAAAATTAATAAAAAATGATATCAGCAAAGCAGTCACTCTAATTATTAATCAATCAATAATAACTGGTATATTTCCAGACAAATTAAAAATTGCAAAAGTCATACCCCTTTTCAAAAAAGGTGATGTTTCTGACTTTAACAATTATCGTCCTATTTCTATCCTGCCAGTGATTTCAAATTTTTTTGAAAGGGTTGTGTTTGATCAAATCCACGATTACTTCCATTCTAAAGCGTTATACTACAATAGCCAATATGGGTTCAGAAAGAAACATTCTACTGAGCTTGCTACACTCGAAATCATAGACAGAATTATACAAGAACTTGATAAATCGGTTACTCCAATAAATATATACCTTGATTTATCAAAAGCATTTGACACAATTGATCACAATATATTGGTACAAAAGTTAAATTACTATGGAATAAATGACAAGGCTCTGGACCTTTGTAAGAGTTATTTACAAAATCGTAAGCAGTATGTAGAAATTGAAAATGTTAAGTCTAAGGAAATAGTCATCAACACTGGTGTCCCTCAAGGTTCAATTTTAGGGCCGCTCTTATTTATTATATATATAAATGATATAGCACTTTCTAGTGACCTTTTCAAATTCATAACATATGCTGACGACACCACCCTCACTAGTACACTAAAAACATTTAATGATTCAGAAGGCCAAATGCGAAGTGAAAATATTAACAAAGAACTAACAAAGATTAGTAATTGGTTAAAAGCTAATAAATTGTCACTAAATGCCAACAAGACTAAATTCATGATTTTTCATATGCCTCAAAAGAAAATAGAATACCCTGTGTTACAAATAGATGGGGCACACATCGAATGTGTAAACGATTTCAATTTTTTACGCATCACAATAAATAACCATTTAAACTGGCAGAGTCATACAAACAAAATAGCAAATAAAATCTCTAAAACAATAGGCATACTAAATAAACTTAAATATTTTTTGCCACCTAATACATTATATATTATGTACAATGCTCTTATTCTCCCTCATATTAATTATGGCTTACTTTTATGGGGTCACCAGGCACATCGAATTTTCAAATTACAGAAAAAAGCAATACGAATAATATCCTTAAGTGAATATAATGCTCACACAAGTCCTATTTTTAAAAGACTTCAGTTGCTAAAGTTGGATGACATTTATAAAATCCAACAATTAAAATTTTACTATAAATTAATTAATAATCTTTTACCCTACTACTTCAATGTTTTTCCAAACACACACATCTATAATATTCATCAGCACTGCACACGTGAAAGAAATAATCTGTATATGCCCAGATTCAAACATGAATTTGCAAAAAAATGCATTAGACATAACATAGTTGAGACAGTTAACAATATACCAAGTATTGTCATTAATAAAATTTACACCCACAGTCTGTATGGTTTTTCAACATACACAAACAACTTTTTTATATTAAATTATGAATCCTGTTGTCGTATTCATAATTGCTTTATATGTAATTCGTAATACGTATTGAAATGTATTCCTAAGTATCCATGTGTACGTCAATTTGTACAAGAGTACATTTAATCAGTCCTTGTATTATGTAATTATGTTGATACACTGAGAATTATCAACTGTAAAACAAGGCATATGCTATTCTGATTTGTGACATGTAAATTTTGATGTTGATTATATTTATGGGGTGGCTCCTGTGCTAGCGATATTGTATATCTTAATGGGAGTCTCCCGACCTTATCTAGTACTCATGTTATTCATTGTGTATATATCGTATTTATAGGTCAAATAAACTGATTCTGAGTTCTGAGTATTATACATATACACGCGTGCACGCGCGCGCGCGCGCACACACACACACACATACATATATGTACATATATATATATATATATATACGTATATATATGTACATATATATGTATGTATGTATATATATATATATATATGTATGTATATATGTATATGTGTGTGTGTGTGTGTGTGTGTGTGTGTGTGTGTATGTGTGTGTACATGTATATATATTATATATATATACATATATATATACACCTATATATATGCGTATATACATATAGGTATATATACATATATGTATATATATATATATATGATATGTCTGATATTTTTTAATATATGAAAATATAATTCAGAATCAACAATGTTATTTTGGCAGTTTTATTTGCGGTCCATCCTTCTTTTATTTCCTGTTTGATTTCCACACGGCTGCATATGATGCCTGATGTATTACATATATAATGTATCAACGTCATAGTATCATCCATCGCGTGATAAATGGTTTACAAAAACTATACTATTAAAAAGTATACAATTTTTTTTAAACAGGTAGTATTTTTTACGAACTCCCCCGCTATCACGTGGTATTGCATCATTGTACACTGGATTTGGGCAATTTACTCGCCATAATAACTAATTTTGGTTTAACCTCCAGTACTAGCGCATTCCCTCTAAATATAGCGCAGACCCGTTTCTATCGAAATCGCATTATTGGTTGTTTTTTAAGGTAACGAAGTTGTTCAAAACGTCAAATGCATATTCGTTGTCGCTGTCGTAATAGCATTTACTGGTCTACTTTGGGTTAATACGGCGTTACTGAACCCTGAATTGAACGAAAAGGTCGCGTGCGACTGGCATCTTCTTCATGTCTGGGATGCTTTCAAAATACAAGAGTTTGAGCCTGAAATGTCTTCGATGTTTTACTGTCGTGATGCGATGTTCATCTCGCGGTGTCTGTCTCTTCCTGCGTTAAATGCGACCGTGTTTGTTCCATTGTCACAAATAGCGTTTCAAGCCACGGGTGGTAATTGTTTGCAGGAATTTCGCTTAATCAATTGTACTTCGACTCGATTTTGGTCTTGATTATGGAAACCAGGCCGGCTGCGCCTAAACTAAGCTTGTCTCGACAACAGGAGTGTTTATAATTGTATTTATATCAGGTAAAATGTGATAAATGACAAATTTAATAATTATAAAATAAATAGGCGTAACATTTAATAAATTATAAGATTTATTAATGTGAGTACTTGGTGAAAGAGGATGAATCACAAATTAAAGGTCGTTCATTGGTTTATCGACGCCTAGAGAAGCAAATGGAAGCAAAGATGGCGGACGGAGTCGGTATGATCGTACGATTTCGATAATGTTTGAACGAGATTATGCAACTTGATTTCGTACTGGTGACAATAAGGACGCAAATAATCTGATAGACAATATGTTATAATGTGCCTGGTCATCCTGGTTAAAACTATGCAAAAAAAATTCGTCTCGCCTGCATGTGGTACGGGCAAGTACAGTTCGAACGGTCACCGGAGACTTTGCGACCCACTTAAAATGGCCAGGGAACCCAATTTTTGGTTGCGACACATTGGTTAAGAACGGCTGACCTAGTATTGTCAACATATGTAAATATATTAGGAACAGACAAAATCGTTTAAAGGGAATGCAGAAAGCACAACTATTTCCACTAGCTGTAAAGCACCTTTCGTGTCTGACTTTTTAATACGGTACACGTTTTGGCGATGAAATAACATTTACCATGACATATATAGAAATATCGCTTTTACGACATTAAAAGGCCGAACAATAAATCTTCTAGTTTAAAGGTGTTCTATAATGTAGCTTCGTAGTCACAACGGAGACGAACGTATTTAACCGAACCATTGCACGATATACTTATCCTTCATTTAGAGCTAAACACAGAAGTGTTCTAACCAGAACGACTAATTAAGTAATATGGGTTTATCTCAACTAATCTCCTGGGCAGGAAACACCAACAGGAAAGCGAATTATTTCATTTCCCGGCGCAACAATTCGGATTGAAGTAGTATTTATATTTCTGTTGGAGCACATATTAAATACAACTAACATCCTTTCATGTCACACGCAAAACTTTCCCAATACCTAGTTATTTAAATAATGTGTTTTAATAGATGCAGAAACATTGTTATTGTTAATT
Source organism: Paraescarpia echinospica (assembly GCA_020002185.1). NCBI lineage: Eukaryota > Metazoa > Annelida > Polychaeta > Sabellida > Siboglinidae > Paraescarpia > Paraescarpia echinospica. Next base: position 47,644,394 of record CM034540.1, on the reverse strand, counting down.
GTATTTGCTAACTTTTATCAGAGAATATTCGTGTAATTTGTCGCACAAAATATGTTCTTCTCTATGAAAATACGGACGTGGTACCGAGTAGTTAGTCCGAAATTACTTTTAATTAAGTATAAGTATATATATATATATATATCCGTTTATATAATGTATATATAATATATACATATATACAGTGTATATACATATATATAATTTGTTTATGAGTGTGCCGGTGTGTGGCTTAATTATCGAACCACTGTCAATTATTGCCAGTAAACCCTTCCTGTGGCTTGGTTTATCGGAGTAATTAAATTGTAAATATATTATGTGTTATCCACAACGGCGCGATATCAGAAACCACCGTAAGGTAGTGTAGGCGGTAAGATATGAAGCCAGCTTGTCACTCCAACAATACTTTGACGTATTGACGAAGCCCAGCAAACTTGAGACAAACGTCTAGGCTACTGTGCGCCCATTAGGCGGCGCAATCAGTATTTTTTGTCTGCCGCAAAAATAGAGTCTTATTGATCCAGTAGACGTTATCGGCGGCGGTGTTGCTGCTCTCTTCTAGTTTGCTCAGTAGCTCTTTCGATATCGTACGCGTCAATCAGTCTTTTCCCGGCGTTCTTCGCGAGCGTTGCCTAGCGACGCCATATTGGCTATTGGCGCGAGAGTGCGCGCGCCGGATCACTCGCCACCCCGGGCAGGTCACGTCTGCCGTTACGTAGTTCTGACGAGTGAATTCGACGGACCCAGTCTAACATCACAGTCGTAATTTTGCGCTTGACCTTCGCTTGAGCAAAGCATTTTACACAATACTATTATACATTACTAGAGCTGCATATACGTCATATGTTTGCCAAATCAACCTTCCCCGTATAAACAAAGTGAATTGTTGGGGTCAGAATTTCAACGAAAAATATGACAGAAGTTCGACAGCTTCACATCGGTGGCGGCTATTTTAATAAGCTTGCCGGACCTGGTTTCTTGGCGTAATGAATATGTATGTTTACATATATGGTAGTAATGTTGATTGTCTTGCGATGCGTGTGATAGTTGTCTGGTGGGTGGGGTTTTTAATGACTGTCTGGACTTACCTTTTTGCTAGCGACAGTTGTCCTTAGGTCGAGCTTACCGTTGTATTTCAATAAACGACTGCGTGAAATTTGTTCTTAAAAAGACGGAGTAAGATCACTGGTGGGGAAAGATGACTGGAGCAGTGGAGGGCGACACCAGCAAGCTGAAGGTTTCGTGCACCAATATATGAAACCGTAAGTTCCCATTTCCCAGCAACCCTTAAACGTTTTGGCTTTGAACACATAAACTTTGGTTTCTGTGACACGATGATTCAATATCAATTTCAGCGCTTGGATTCAACATTGCCACTCCATCAAAACGGTGACATTAAAAAATGAATGATGACAGTGATGACCTGTGAAGTGGCATTCAATTAGAACTTTGGTAGGACCTAATCAACCCGCAAGGTTTGTCAACACGTGATCGAAGAGTCTGCGTTTGTGGGCTGGAATGCCGTGTATTTATATACACGCTGCTTCCACGGCGGGTCGGGGCGACCGCACGGGTAGGGAGGGATCTGTATAGCCGAGTTGATAGATCCCGTTTGGTAACAAGTCTCGGAGCATGAGAGGCAGCAACGCTTGGCGATACGGACGCGGCAGAACGCGTAGTGCTAATGGAAGCTACGCACGTCACTTTTATCAGCCCACACGTCATCCGATGGTAAAGAACGGTAATTAAGATGTCCATATAATGTGACACTGCAACAGGCGATCCGTTTACACGAGGCACTTCTGTGTTGCAGTATACGATGTCCCGGTCGTATTCATCATACGATCATAGTTTGTATACATATCTTATAGGACTCTCGCTAGGTCGAACATGTCGGGTCTTGGTAAAACTGTTCCACATGTATCGTTATTCTTTCTGCGTATTTCTCTGTCAATTTGCCTTTTTCCTCATACTGTTTGGTTCGGTAATATGTGTGTGTGCGCGCGCGTGTGTGCGTGTGCTCGCGTGTGTATGTTTGTGTGCGTGCGTGCGTGCGTGTGTGTATATGCGTGTGCGCGTGTGTGCGGAATAATCACTGCGGACTGCCGCAAATCGTACAAGGATAATATTTCATCAACGTGTGGCTCGTCACACTGTCGGCATTTACAATCCGTAGTTATTAGCCTAATTTTGTGCCATTATATTTATTTAGAGCAGCGCCCCTGTCGGTGCTTTGGTTGAAACGTTCAAGACAGAAAGTGGACGGGACCACGTAGAGGCTGCGAGTTTCTGTCAAGAGAGCAGTCGACTTGCGTGGACGTAGCACAGAACTCTAATAAACAGTATTTAGGCGAATTAGTAAACATAGAAATGGGCAGGACTGTCCACTTTGGTATACGATTGGGACATATACATAATGCTTTGGTCTCTGGTGATTTTCACACATCGAGCTAATTGAACAGCCTACTGGAGATCGTCAACCATTAGACGGATATGTTATAATTCTCACTCCAAGTGATAGACAAATGGAATAACTTTCTGCAATACATCACATAGTTGTTGTTTCTGGTGCGTACCAAGCCAGACTAAGGCAATTACAGGGGCGCCGCTGATTACATCAGTTTCAATACCCCATATCACAAAAGTTAAACAAACAAAACTCTTCATTTCATGGCGATTTTGGATGTGGCCAATCGCGGCTGATGTTACATGTACTAGTCGGGAAGTAGAAGTAATTATTAGAAACTGCACTGCCATTGGCTCGTAATGGTCGGACTGGTAATTATGTTAGGATGTCCTGGAGTTGTCCTTTGATATGGGCCGCGAGCGGGGATTTGCAGGTTCCCACCGTCATAGTCACGATCAACAAGAGTCAACTATTAGGACAGAATACAGCTGCCTCGAGGTACTTATCGAAAGAAGCCATTAGAAAAATTAAGTATAAACAAATGATGTGGAAGTCATATAGATGTACTGGAAATGATGAAGACTACAACATTTATAAAGAAGCACTTAATCAAGCTACAGCTGAAATTAGAAATGCAAAGAGAAGCTATGAAAAAAAATTAGCTAGTAATATAAAACATGACAGTAAGAGTTTTTATGCGTATATTCGAAGCAAACAGAAAGTTCAGGATAAGGTCGGTCCTCTAGAAGATAGTGCTGGAAATACAATATCAGAGGGATTCTTAATGGCAGAAGACCTGAATGAGTATTTTAGTTCAGTGTTTACCAGGGAAGATATTAGTTCACTGCCAGTACCAGAGGCTAAGTTCAAGGGGGCAGATTCAGACTATTTAGGACAGTTAGTTGTAACCTCGGAAATGGTAGCTAAGAAAATAAGGGCTATGAAGGATAATAAATCACCTGGAGTGGACGGTATTCCGCCCAAACTACTATTGGAAATTGTAGAACAAATTAGCGTACCGCTTGCAACAGTTTTCAATTTGTCATTAGAAGAGGGAGTGGTTCCTTTAGAATGAAAAGAGGCAAACATTATACCGTTATTTAAAAAAGGTTCGAGAAACAAGTCAGAGAACTATAGACCAGTGAGTTTAACATCAGTGATTTGCAAATTATTAGAAAGACTAATTAAAGATCACATGGATTTTCTTGTTAAACATAACTTGATAAACCCATCTCAACATGGGTTTTTAAAAGCGAGGTCATGCTTAACAAACATGTTATGTTTTTTGGAAGACATCACTAGGTGGGTAGATGAGGGATCACCAGTAGATATCATCTATTTAGATTTTCAAAAAGCTTTCGACAAAGTACCACATCAAAGATTACTCCTTAAGCTAAAGGCCCATGGCATAGGAAATGGTATAATAAACTGGATAGAAAAATGGCTGAATGACAGAAGACAACGTGTAGTAGTTGATGGGGAGGCTTCAAACTGGAAATCGGTATTGAGTGGGGTACCACAGGGATCAGTACTAGGACCTATATTATTCGTAATATATATCAACGATTTGGACGATGATATAACAAGCAAGGTGTTAACATTTGCGGATGATACAAAAGTGTTTAGAAGGATTAAAAGTGATGGAGACAGACAGCATTTACAAGATGATCTTGATAGGTTGATCAAATGGTCTGAAAAGTGGCAAATGCTGTTCAATTTTGGGAAATGTAAATGCCTCCACACAGGTCATGGGAATGAAGAGGTAAAATATAAAAATGGGGGGTACTGTTCTAAGTACTACTGTAAAAGAAAAGGACTTGGGGTTAACCATTAATGCTGATATGAAGGTTTCAGAGCAGTGCGGAATTGCAGCGTCAAAGGGAAATCAAATCCTTGGATTAATTAGGCGAAATATAGCGCATAAGAAAAAAGAAGTAATGGTACCGCTGTACAAAACAATAGTGAGGCCTCATTTAGAATATTGTATACAAGCATGGAGGCCATATCGCAAGAAAGACATAGATATGCTAGAAAGAGTACAGAGGAGAGCGACTAAAATGATACCAAATCTGAGGGATCTTAGTTACGAAATACGCCTAAAAGAATGTGGTTTAACAACATTAGAGACCAGGAGATTGAGAGGAGATCACATAGAAGTGTTTAAAATATTGAATGGTTATGAAAATATTGATAGAAACATTTTTTTCTCAGTTAAGAAAAATAGAAGGACCAGAGGACATGAAGCTACATTAGTAAAGGAGCAGTGTAGATTAGATATAAGAAAGTTCTCACTCTCACAAAGGACTGTAAATGAATGGAACAGATTATCTCCTGATTGTGTTGGTGCTAGTAGCGTGAATATGTTTAAAAATAAAATCGACACACACCTTAAAAAGGCGGGATACATGTAGATAAAAAGTATTGGACTCTCGATAAGCCAAAAGGCTTCCTTGTCCACCTGCCATCCAGAGTAATTTTCTGGATGGCAATCTTGTTAAATCTTATTAAATCTACTCAAGGATGGCTAAAGGCCAACGGCATATACAACGACCCACCAACCTATACGTACAAGAATGTATGTGAAACCTCCGTGTCTTGCCCCCGTCACAGTACCTGGGGTATTCGTTCACGTTGAGGATGGATGACCTTTTACGGGTACGTCCGGTCTATCTTTACTGTGATAAATGTACGTCTGAAGCCGCCGTCGCAATCTCTAGTTAACGGAAACAGCTTGGTAATTCCCAACGTGCAAACTATTGATTTAGTCAGTCTGCACATATTAATCTTCCTTTATGTTTCTGCGCTCATATTTTCCATGATAACTACCTAACATATCCTGTACTTATTTCCGTAAAATTTATTTCCAGATGATTTAGCACCACTCCAATAGCAGGAGCCGTGTATTATTATATCGTTTTTAATAAATAAACTGTATGAATAATTTGCGAACGTAGTTAAGTAAACCCATTCAGTGTTGTTAAAAAGTTTTGCATTTTTAGGTTAAACAAATACTTTGTTCATCAAGACAAATTAAAAAAATTGAACAAACGATTTATAATAGCCAGGGTATATATTACGGTGGTATCGGGCGGATACAAAATAAGTACAACTGTTTTGTGAACAGAGTGACACAATAGCAGCGGAAAGCAAAGTATGAAAGAATCTTTATTGAGAATTATAAATGTTTGCACCAGTGTTGAAAATGCATACATTCAACAGAGAGCTTTGGGGGAATTAACCTACACACTGGTTGGTCGAGTCAGCTATTGTTTTTAACACCAGTGCTCACATACGCATGCACGAACGCAAGCACATACACACGCACGCGCACGTACAGTTGTTTTGTGGACAGAGTGAAACGAGAGCAGCGGAAAGCGAAGAATGGAACAGAATCTTTGATAAGAATTCCTAATGTTTGCACCTTCGCTGAAAATGTACACATTCAACAGAGAGCTTTGATATATATGCACTGGGTGGTCGAGCCACTGGTCGTTTTAAGACTAGTGTATTGGCACGCACGCACGCACACACACAGGTACGCACGCACACGCGCGCGCGCACGCACACACGCACACACACACACACACTGAAATGTGGAGACCATTCAAGAGTGGTTGAATAAACAAACGTCTATAGACAAAAACTCGAGGACAGCTTCACAATTGATATCAGAAAAGGTCGTGGGATCGTAATATTATACTATGTGTTTGAAAAACGTTGTTAGACGACTCCGGTTAGATCACCTGCTGTAGGCCTATTTTCATTTTGGCTATCGTGTTAATCAAGAATAACTTTAATTATGATAATAATAATTTGACCGGTCGCTGCCGAAGACTATTGTATTTGTTGATTTGACATACCATACAAAGTCCACGTTACGTAGTCATGCTCAGTGGCGTATCTAGGATATCGTGGGTGGAGAGGCCACCCATCACTTCACCGTACAACCATAACACAGATTTCACGAACAATAAAATCATATTCCAAGCCAGAGCGGCCATATTTAAGAAGTCCGTAGCCGAGACTGAGGAATGAATAAATACGTCATCCACGGAAAAGCACAAAAAAATTAGGTCGCTCCCTTGGCCTTTAATCAGTCCATCAGACGGAACTAATTACACCGCTTACAAAATCAAAAACTTGAGCTGTCAACCAAATTAACGTGAGGTCGGTCGTGTTCAGGAATTCCGTTGTCAGCTTTGCACCGGCAGTAACGATTACCTGCCATTGTTACTAATTTACTGTTCAAAAATAATTTAAATATGGCTCATAAGAACGTTACTAAATATATTTTTGTTTCGCACCAACTTGGTAGCAGTAAGATTAGACAATAGAGGTTAGTAAACAAATTCAGTGGATTCTCGCTATAAAGACTCCTGATATAAGGTAAATCTGCTTACAACAGCACTGAAATCCTTGTTCTGACCTGCACTACGTTATACAAATACTCGTGGGTACTCACTCCTTTCATCTGTTGGCCATGTTCCAAACACTCGTAAAGTTGTGTGGCGTATTCCGCGGAGAGTTATGTAACTGTTGAAGGACACCATAATGGCTTTGTATGAACCATGTAACCCGGTGTGTGTGCTCCACGAAGTGTCTTCATTCACATGCCCGATGACATGGTACGCGTTAATTACATTTTAATAACGACAGCGTGAGAGCGTAGATAACCCGCGTGAGTCGTAATAAACTATCACCACAGGACCGTCAACCCTGGCTGTCGACCGTCGTAAACTATTCGTGTCTTTTTTCGGCGTCATTATGCCATTATTTAATGCGGTTTAAGCACACTGGGACGATTTGCAGGACATCAAATTCACGCATGATGTTTATTAATATAATACCGGGAAATTATGAGGCACGAGCACGGAACATTCGTGTGCTCAAACATATAATTATAGGTCTACCCGGTGACATGTTTAACTTTTCCGTGTGATATGTGGGCCTCTGTGTACGCAGGCGCAGTGGACAACTTCATCTGCCTCGTTGATCCACGGCATGTTATGTAACCACGAAGCGTGCTGTCGTGTAAGAAGTAGCTAGTTTTAAGTTGTTTTTTATTGTTTTTATTATTTTCTTGTTTTTATTATAAGTAATTACATGTATTCCTATACACCCAATATGCAAGCTAACAGTTAGAACATAAAGCGTAGTACAATAGTCACCTTAGAAACAATGCCTACTCCTGGCACGAGACTGCAACAGGTTTACTCTCGCCACGTAATGTTGATCAGAATCACTCCACTACACTGTCGAATCAAGTGCAAAGTGCTTGTTACGCCAAAGTCATATCCAAGTCTAGGGTCTACAAATGTCCTCTCATATCAAGTTATGATGAAGTGGAGTCAGTGTTTTTTTACCTGCTGTGAATCTTGTAATAAGTACGAAGGTGTGTATATATTGAGTGTGCAGATATCAGAGCAAACCCGGGGCCAATTCAGTTCATTGCCTTGTTAAAAGGTAAGGCATTTTTTCTTAATGTCTCAATGTTTCTAATCATATATTTTGCGTAAATTTATATAGAATTTAGTATTCTCGGTATAATGCGATATCGCACGGAGAGCCAATGCAGTGATTTTAGAAGTGGCACTGAGCGGGAGAATCGAGGAGATTGTGTGACTACCCTTGCTAAACAATTTTGGACGCGTTGTAGTTTTGCAATATCCTTGATAGCAATATTATGAAGGAGGGAATTGCAATAATCTAATCTGCTGCTAACAAGAGCTGTTGCGATAGTCTTAGCGACAGAAAGCGACATATGTCGGCGAAGCATCCAGCCACGCTGCAATTAATGCACGAAGACTATATGTACACAAATACTCACAACTGTCTACAGCCAGGTACTCATTCATGCAGCTGAGTGAACTGAAGCAATGTAGAGTAAACGAACTTCCCCAAGGTTCGACACCGCCGCACAGGATTCGAACCCGCGTTCTCTCAGTCAAGACTCCGGAGGTCTTGATTACCGCTGCGCTACTACTACCTACCAATATACCTACACTGTCGTAAATACAGCGAAGGCGGTTGCTTAGCTCAGAATGCAACTTTAAATTCAGTTTGGCGAGTAGTACGTGATCTTAATAAAACATATTTGTTCTAGGATAAAGAACATTAAACTTACAAGGTCAGCTGAACTCAATCTTACCCACTTCCGAAAGGTGATTGGCGACTCGCCAGAAATGTGAATTGGACGTAGACTACCAGTCAGGTTCCTGCAGATGTTTCTAGATAAATGCCTTATTGCACAACGATTGTTTGTTGTATACACTAATTAGGCCTCGAGTACATTCGGCCAAGTAATCCAGGGTCTATATGTGCACAAAACAACGCTTACACAACGCGAGTGGCAACAAGCCAGAGAAAGTGAATTGGTGACAGTTAAAAAGTAGATTTCCGGAAACCGCAATGCAGTTGTCTTGCGAACACCGACCTTGACTTCGTTAATACCGATTCCTTGCGTCAGTCATAAATGGCTAACGCGAAGGTGCCGGCGACTCTGCTTGTAAATTACCTGAAACCGGACAGACGAAACACAAATAATATGGTGTGGGTGTCTGGTTAGCCGGCGACCACGTCCTGCTGTTATGTGGCCGGCAATAATCGATACAGTATCAGCGACGGACTGCGTTAGCCGTAACCGATAGCTCTTACTTCAGCAATCACACACCGCCACAATTATTGTCGATTTCCCGAGAAAAATCGACCACAGGACCACTTGATTGTTTGCGTCCTTGGCCTGATGTCAATACAGAAGTTCCGGCTACAACTAACAAGCAAACAGTGCAAACAAAATCGGGGTCGACGATCCGAGATGAAGGACCTCCCCTCCCTTGAAGGCAATTCATCATGGTTTGACACAACAGGAGCGTTCGGTCGCGTAGCACGTCACATAAAAACGCGTCCAAAGACGGTACACGACTCGAGTTACATTTCCAGAGCGGCGGAGTCGGGCTGACAATTAAGACGGCTGCGGTTGTGAAATCACGCAGCGTCTTGTCTGCCGCTGTGCCGGCATCGTGAAATACTATAAGCTCCCTCTGTCGTTATGTAACAGGGGTTTAATGCGTAACAGCGGTAAGACTGTGTCCCATCGATCGATCGCCGTTCTAGCTAGGATACAGTGTTAGACAGGGACGGACCTAGGAGTTAACCAACGTGTGTGTGTGTGTGGGGGGGGGGGGCGCCAATCACCCCTTTGAGGCTCACCATAAACCTCCAACTGCAACATCCCTTGAGGCACACCAAAACGTCCAACTGCACCCTTTTGACTCAATGGTGCAAGAGGTACAGTGCAGCCACCTCACCTCGTTAATCAAAACGAGCGGACATGCACCCCGCACACCGTGGATCCGCAAAGTCAACTTCAACCAAGCAACAACAAAATCCCTGTTGACGCTCGTTCAAGCATTCACTACCATACGTATGCTTACTGTTCATTCGGTGGGTTGAATTTTGTGACATAGCTAGTCTCAAAACAAAGTTGTAGCCAGTTTAGCCGAGGTCCTACCGTGGGGTAAGATGATAAGATGATAAGATGCCCAGACGGCGGTTTTATTGTTTCATGTATTGCCCGCAGCCGATAGCCTACGTGTACCTTACGCCATTATGCCCTGTTATAATCGTATTAGCCTGTAGTATATGCATTCGCGTATTTTGTATAAGTTCCCGCTGACTAGACTACTGTATAAACAGTTCCACTTTGGTTTGGACGACTTGTAGGGTAATTATGTAGCTCCGATTTAATGTGAACAGCTTTAAGCAGTAATACTGCGTGGTTTGTTTCGGCGGCAATCATGCATATAATTATGTTGTAACCAGATAGACATGACGATTTACGGCCCTATCCAGCGATACAAAAAGCCCTGTTCAAAACGCGCATAAACATAAAGTTTCATAGTTGGTAGGGGCCTATACGTCCCCAAACAAAAAAATTTAGAAAATCTGCAAAACTTAAGCTTATGTGTAAAATCGTAGACGTGGCATATAACAAGTGGCCCTTGTTTACTGGCATGCGTGGACTATTTCGCATTGATTAAACCACGAGTGATTTATGTCATTGGTAGCGTTTGTCATTTGTCCTCATCCTTCCTGGAAGACGCATCCAGAAATTACTCCGGAAGTTACGTCAGTAGAAATGTTAAGCGCATAGAAATCACTAATATGGACCACTGATCTATCAAAGCGACACGTGGCTTAGATAGAGCAGAATATTGTTTACACCTTTTTACAGCGTAGGCGTCGGAACGTGGTGAAAATGGGGGGGGGGTACGGAAACCCGCCCACTGCATCCATTTAAGGCTCAACAAAGCATCCAACTGCACCCCGCTTGATGCTCATCGAAATCCTTCACCAGCCGCCCTTGAGGTTCACCAAAACTTCCAACTGCACTTCTGCAGTTCCTTTCGGAACTGTTTGAGAGCAAAACCAACCTACAGCCCCAAAAATATCGGGGCTGACTCCCCAAGCCCCCCCCCCCCCCAATTCCGACGCCTATGTTGGACCTACAGGATGAGCGGATCTCAGCGTGGTACCCTATTGCTAGGAGAAAAGTCCTTGCTTTGTGTCCTCGAGTTGAACGTTCAGCACAATGACGAGTTGACGCGTGATGAAGACGGAAGACCCCTTATAGTCGTGTGACGGGAGACATAGCGTCCTCTAATTATTATAGACGTTACCACTCCCTACGCATCCTCATCATAATCTCCGTCGTTCAGTCGTCGAGCAACTTTTCTCGATTCCAGACAACCGGTCTTGTGCAGTGGGTGGAGCTTTTGGTGTATTTAGTGTGCAAATTGTTTTGTCCAGTTGTTAAATACTTCGTAATGCAGTAATGCGATAGTTTTATTAGATAAGTCGCGGTTTTGTTTCCGTCCTCTTTGCACCAACTGACGAATCCAGTACGTCACTGTTTGTTTACATCACTATCATTGGTATACGCGTGACCTTCGTCTACCAATTTTGTTTACACAGGTCCATGTGTATTCATTACGAGGGCAGCGTGACATCTGCTAAATAATTATATCGCATGCAGTTTTTCCGACAGTTGCACAAGTTTGGCTTCCATGTTGAAGGCTTGACGGACTTTTACTCACTCGCTCGCTCGCTCACTCACTCACTCACTCACTCACTCACTCACTCACTCACTCACTCACTCACTCACTCACTCACTCACTCACTCACTCACTCACTCACTCCAGACCCAGGAGGCAATGTATTTCTAGTCTTCAACCTTCTCTAAAACAGCTCTTTCCCTGGCAACGATGCGGGTATTTCCTAATTGGTTGAATATTTTGTTTCTTCCAGGATTGATCTTTAAACCAATCCTTGCACATGATGTTTGCATTCGTGTTAGAATCTCCTGTGCCTGATTGATCACTTCTGATAGTAGCGCAATATCATCAGCAAATTCTAAATCGGTGATCACCTGAGGTTTAACACGTTTACTTTTCCTTCTTGTTATCAGGATTCCAAGTTCCTCTTCTCTTCCGTCGATAGCTCGCCGGTATGGCGCCAGCGTGTCACCCTGTAGCACTCCCGCCATGATATATAAAAGCTCAGTTTTTCCATCCGGTGATTGTACTTTGGCACGTGTGTTCCTGTACATGTTGGGAATAGCTGTTACTAGCTCTTTGGGGACACCATAGGCCTCAAGAATCTTCATCATCTTGCCACGATGAACCGTATCAAATGCTTTTCGGAAGTCTACGTGTGTGTCATAATTGCAGGAAGATGCTTTGTTCCAGTTCCTTCAATTAACCAAATAGTGTATGACCTACTGTTGTCCTCCCTATCCGGAATCCATTCTGATTGTCTCTTAGATGGTGGTCAAGTATTCTGTTCAATATCATCCTATTGAATGTCTTTGCCACAATGGAGCTCAGGCTAACGCCCCTAGATCTATGCTTAAATCGCCATTCTTAGGTATTGGAATACTGTTCAGAACTTTCCATTGTAGCGGTATTTTCCCTTCAGTCAAAGCTTTGTTGCAAAACTAGTATGGTACTGTCCAGATCGCAGTGTTTTAGCACTCCAGGTGGCGTACCATCATCCCCGCAGCCCTTTCCATCATTCTCGGATTTCTTGGCCTTCTCATGCCCTTCTCTTTCAAAAGGTCCTTCATTGATGTTGATATTTGTGATTACAGGTTGTATCTCTTCATCCTCATCCTCTATGTCTGGTGGACTGCCTAGTAGTTTGTGGAAATGATCGAACCAGTTGTCAACCCTTTGTTCTGCAGTTTTGCCCTGTAGTTGTCCTTTACGAGCTTATCTTATCTTATCTGGTTTATAAGCTTCCAGCTCTGTCCGTGTCTCCTATTAATGTGTGCATTTTCGACTTTAGCAATGTTGCTGCACAGTTCTTCCTCCTGCACAATGTTATAGGCTGTCTCCATGTCTACCCCATTGCTATGAATATTTTTTCTCAGTTAAGAAAGATAGAAGGACCAGAGGACATGAAGTTACATTAGCAAAGGGGCAGTGTAGATTAGATATAAGAAAGTTCTAATTTTCACAAAGGACTCTAACTGAATGGAACAGATTATCTGATGATTGTGTGGGTGCTAGTAGCGTGAATATGTTTAAAAATAAAATCGACACATACCTCAGAAGGGCGGGATACACATAGATAAAAGGGTCGGACTCTCGATAAGCCAAAGTGCTTCCTTGTCCACCTGCTACCTAGAGTTAATTCTCTGGGTGGCAATCTTGTTAAATCTTGTGTTGTTAAATCTTATTGGGCTACTCATTACTCACTCTGTTGTCAGCTACAGTGTTTTGCTGGTAGACCCTATATAGGCCTCTTCGACGTCCTCTCTGGCTGATGTTACTCGTGGATCATCTGGATATATTTTCTTTTTTTGGTTCTTACTGACAGGAATAATTTTCTCTGCCTCAGCTGTATTTGCTGAAATGAAACGCTCAAATCGCTCCGTTTCTTTTTCATCTCTCAATTCCAGAATCTGAAATTTGTTCCGTACTTCACATGTGTACTGTTTTTGCAAGCTAAGCAACTGCAAGCATAGAGGTGCTCCTGCTGCAGCGACTGAAACTAACGACTTCCGTAATGCATCGCGAGCAGTTTGACGAAGCCATTGTTGAGGGAGACTCAGCTGACAAGACCGTGTATTCTCGTATACGAAAATACCCGGTATAGTATCTGACGTACATTGGTTTATTTAGGTTCTTCTTGACCGTATATAAGCGATGATCTAGGCCCTATACTCAATGGCGCGGGAACGAAATTAATATTGGGGGGGGGGGTGCTGTTGACATTTTGCTGCGATGTACATTCAGGCTCATGTTTACTGGGAGTGGGGCAGAACCATATGTCTGCCCCCAGCGACATCCCTTAGCCCCCGTTCCCCCGCCTGTGCGTATACTGTTTTCCCTTGCAAGACGGCTTTATAATTATATTCTACTTGTCTTATACATACATTCTTCGGTACGCCTTGTTCACGCTATACACCTCCATATGCGAACATTATAGTAACGATGATATAGCTAGCAAGGTGTTGAAATTTGCAGATGATACAAAAGTGTTTAGAAGGATTAAAAGTGATGGGGATAGACAGCATTTACAAGATGATCTTGACAGGTTGATCAAATGGTCTGAAAAGTGGCAAATGTTGTTCAATTTTGGGAAATATAAATGCCTCCACACAGGACATGGGAACGAATATGTAGAATATACAATGGGGGGAACTGTACTAAGTACTACTGTAAAAGAAAAAGACTTAGGGCTGACAATTAGTGCTGACATGAAGGTTTCCGAGCAGTGTGGAATTGCAGCTTCAAAGGGAAATCAAATCCTTGGATTGATTAGGCGAAATATAGCATATAAAGAAAAAGAACTAATAATACCGCTGTACAAAACAATAGTTAGGCCTCATTTAGAATATTGTATACAAGCGTGGAGGCCATACCGCAAGAAGGACACAGATATGCTAGAAAGAGTACAGAGGAGAGCGACTAAAATGATACCAAAACTGAGGGATCTTAGTTATGAAAAACGCCTAAAAGAATGTGGTTTAACAACACTAGAGACCAGGAGATTGAGAGGAGATCAGATAGAAGTGTTTAAAATATTGAATGGTTATGAAAATATTGATAGAAATATGTTTTTTTCAGTTAAGAAAGATAGAAAGACTAGAGGACATGAAGTTACATTAGTAAAGGAGCAGTGTAGATTAGACGTGAGAAAGTTCTCATTTTCACAAAGGACTGTGAATGAATGGAACAGATTATCTGATGATTGTGTGAGTGCTAGTAGTGTGAATATGTTTAAAAATAGAATCGACATATACCTCAGAAGGGCTGGATATATGTAGATAAAAGGGTTGGACTCTCGATAAGCCAAAGGGCTTCCTTGTCCACCTGCCATCTAGAGTTAATTCTCTGGATGGCAATCTTGTTAAATCTTGTTAAATCTTAAATCTAAATAAAATTCCTCTGATTGGCTACAGTCGATGGCGCACAATTTTAGCCTCGTGACATTTCTAGCGCGTTTGTAGAAGTGCAACCATAAATCAACAGACATTTCTTCCTCAAGTGGTAGAAGTGTGACCTTAATTCAACCGTACTGATCGCCCTGAATAACGGACCGCTCCCCAGTGTGTGGTCACATGACTAGTGGCCACTCGGAGCTAACCTACACGGCGAGTCGTGTTGCTCTCCGAAAGGGTCGTTTCTGCGTTGCGGATTCATTTGGACTATTTTGACGTGTTGAATGAATACGACGGAAGTACCGACTTTCATGGTAGGTTTGTTAGTTTATTGGGAACGATCTCCGGTTAAAATCGGGGCGGTTTATGTGACCGAACCGGTGTGTGGGCTGGGCTGTCGCCGAAGTCGGCCGGATTGTTTGGCGATGTCGGCCTCAGGCTCAGGTTGCCACGCGTGACACCAGCCGTGGCGGTGCTCCGTTAGTCGGCCGTGGGAATGGGCCATCACACAGAAGCCTATTTAGCAAAGTGTTGTTTTGCGACGAATTTGAGTTGTGCTTGTCTAGAATACGCTGATCGGTCAGTGTTGGCAGCACTAGAGGTATACAGTTAAAAAGGGGCGTGCTGTTGTCGGTGTTTATAATTCATGCAATCATGGTAATAACCTAGGACTAGGTTATAAGGATTAATTTAAGGGCATGTGAGGGCCATGTCAAAACAAGTTACATTATTATATGATTAGTAGGCCTGGAATTATTTTTTAGTAGGCAATGGAAATCTAAAACGGGTTCTAAAACAACCTCTTGAATCTTGATTGAAATACAGCTGGACTACAATTGACACATGCTAACGGGAGTCGGATGTTTCGGCCCCTGACGAGTTCGGCCCATGGGGCTGAACCATCCATTCACGCAACCGGTTAAACGTGACCTGCTTGCGTTCGCGTGGGCCGAATTTTCGGTGAAGTTGGCCGAAACATCAGTCGGCGTCTGCGTGGGCCGAAACATCCGACCCTGCATAGCGGATTTTTGTTACGTGGGCCGAAACATCCGGGCCGAACCATCCGTCTGCGTGGGCCGAACTCGTCAGGGGCCGAACCATCCGGGACCCATGCTAACATTGTAATGTAATCTAGTACCTACCAACAGACCTCATCAATCTGGACAATGTGGGAGCCTTCACACAAGAAAACTTACGATGGAAAAAGAAAGAAAAAATGACAGTAGTCAATACACTGTCCGTCAGAACTCCAACAGGAGACCAGTACTCTAGAAAAATGTCTATTATACTATATCATATTTGGCATGATTTTACATCTACCATTACCAAAGATAAAACATGTTCACTATAGAATAGATTTACCATTTATTTATCTGTTTAAATCCATATTTTTGACTCACCAATTTTCTGTATAAATCATACCCCATATGTATTTCATAACAATGTTTCTGATTACTTTCTATGTTTAATCTGTCTTTCTCCATATAGTGCATTCATATTCTGACTGTGTGTTGCCATCTATCTGGCTGCAAAATATACCTATTTCAAATGAAATCAGCTAGATTTCGTAGAAAAGCTGACTGGATATCCGCTTATTTCATATGCAGATAGTGTAGCATCATAAATCTATCAGACTACCAAATATTGTTTGGGTCTACATCATACATAATCCACTAGGTTTACTGGAAGTCTGGAACAGTGCCAAGCAATTCAGTGCCAAGCAATAATCCGTAAAACAATATAAACACCCACATGTACAGGATACAAAGTTCTGCCATCATACCGACGTATATTTTCATAACAACTAGTTTTTTATTAGACAATTGATCTCCAGAAATGCCAGTCATTTGTAAGGAAAAGTACATTGATGTACAGCTAACTATAAAATATATGTTTCATTTATAGTGTTTTGACAACAATATTCTTAAATGACATTGTGATAGTGTTAATTCTACAATACATAAAGGATTTTCGTCACAAAAGCTACTAAGGGAGGCTAATTGGCAGAAATTCGGCCAGGACCAGTTTTGCACTGATTGCGCGGGCTGAATTCGACCCAGCGGTCTCCTGTAGGGTTAAGCGAGATTTGTCATAAAGTTGACATTTTTTACTCTAATAATTTTTTTTCTATGGGATCATCTTCACTTATCTGACTACTTTTGTGCTAAAATTTAATGTATTTCTGTTAAAATTACTGTATCTCTGGGGGTTTCAGAACACCACCAGATTGTTGACTCGCTAAAAATGTGCATCCAAAACAGGCCCCATGCACATCCCATGGGTTTACGGGACGGGATGCAATATCCTGCATCCTATACGCATAGAAACAGTACCTGGACTGGTGGTGAATAATCGTTGCGTCCCATGGGATGCCTGTGTATCAATGACAACAAAAATATATATTGAATATGAATGCCTTTAATTTGGTAGTTTATTACTGAATCAGTTTGTTTGGTATTTCTTTTTACGAGTCCTTCCAAATAATCGTTGCCGTAGGCGTATGTTTCCTGATTCCAACTAGATTCCAAAGGGTGCCTAATCCTCCGTGTGACGCTGCCCTGAACGTAGTTTTGCGAAGCACTTTTATGGACTGATTCGCGAACCAGAATACCATTCTGATTCCAATCTGTGCACATGTCCGTTCAGGCTTCAAGGTTTGAGCTCAGTCGCTGTGCATTTTAAGACATCCTAATTTGTTAGAGCTATACCAATGAAAAACAAAGCGACTTACGAACATTCTTTTGTATAACTAACCACTTGTTATCAAAAAACAAATTACGGATCGTACAGCGACAATAGAGAGTTCAAGCACTCCGATCCTGACTCCCATCCCGGGGCCGATCGCGCCAGTCACTCGTCCAACAATCAGATTTTATACCTCAGTGTGTTTATGCCGTCATTCCACATTGTTTCAGAGATACAGTACATTGTTATAAAATATTGATTTAAGGGCACTTTTGAGGCCCAAATAGCACTCCGTTTTCTGTCAACATGTGATTTAACCGTGCAGTAACCTGCGACTGCAGCGGCGTACGCATGCTGATTCAAATCGGAGTGAGCGCTACCTGGGACATAATATTCTTGAAATGATGTGGAATGATGGAATAAATGCACCGAGGTATAATATTTAGGCACAACTGAACTGTCATAATGATGACATCGGGGTGGGCCCGGATTCTACACGATGTCACAATTAAATGTCCACAAAGTAATGCGCAGTTCCATCTGCTGCCTATTGGCTATTCCAATGCTACTATCATCACCACGGTCAGGTTTCCCGCCACCGAAACAAATTTAGGAGCCTTCCAAAATGACTCGTGGCTTCCTCGATATCCTTAGCTTTGCCTTAGGAGATCTCCCAATGTGACATTTACATGCAAAACAAGGCATCTAGCAGACTAACACGCCCTCTCATAAGTGAGGAAGGCTGCTCTAAATTCCAAAACTATGTCGATTATCAAGGACAAATATCAACAAATAAAACAGTGTATTGTAACAAGGCATGTTATTTTGTTAAGTTCTTGTTAGTATCAAACTAATAATAATAATAACCGTGGTTTACATGGGTTGTATAAGTTGTGATATTTATAAAACAATACTTACAATTAAAAAAGAGCAATAAGTGGGACCCTCGTTACAGGCTTGGGACCCCCTCAAAAGAAGGCTGGGTCCCGAGGACCCTTGAACACAAACATCCAGGTAAACCCATGACATCCACTTGTATTATTTAGTCATCATCACACAGTTCGCAAACACATTGTGCACACTTGGACCCTGAGCATTCGTGGCGCGCCCACGCCGCACATTATTTACATTTTATCCATTCTTCCCCGTCCTTACTGTCCGAAAACAGTTGGTGCATTGTTGTTTCTGCACCCAGTTGTCTCGCTTGTTTTCGAAGCTTTGAGACATCGCCGTGGTATGGCGAATGGTCTCTTCCTTCCCCGTGTAATTCCACTTGTTGTGGTATCTTCTGCGTTGAACGATTTTTGTCAGATTATGTTCTTTAATCGAAGTTGACGTTTATATGGACTGAGCGTAGTGATGCATGCCATTGTTCTGTTACTTGACAGTCGCTTTTTTGATTGATCTCCTTTCAGTATAGGTGATACACTCACCGTGGGGTTTATTATCATGGTTTGGTGATAAATGCAACTTGACAATATACATATATATTACACTACTTAATAATATTATAATATAATATGTATCCATACAGCTCAGATTGACGCTATATAAAACATATTAGTAATAAAAATTATTATTGTTTTGCTTAAGAACTTCATTATTATTGTATAGCTGGGTAATATGTAAAACCCTAATTATATGTAAAATAATATCATAATACATTACAAATGCAGGTGTGAGTATTGTACCAACAGCATATCGACGATTAGAATCTAATACACACATATCAGAGCACACATTTGGCTTATGTATGCCACATTTCCCATTGTTTTAAACGCGCACAAAAGAAAATATGGTATTTAGAAAATAGTGCTAACATTTTAAGAAGTGAAAAACAATCTTTTTGAGCTCACCTCTTTGAATGTGCGTTTCGCGCTTCCGACCAATGTTCACTAGTGCCCATTTGTGAGTTACTTAGCAATGCCACCATACATTTTGCTGTATATAATACAATAAAGCCAAACGGCTGGGGTCCCATTTTGGATGGGGGACCCGTTTTGCACGCTGTTCCCCTACCTGGTAAGAAACACCCAATTATGCATCAATAATTACACCTACCTGGTATAATGGAGGTCAGAGAACTGAACATGTGAATGATCACTCTAACCATACGACTCAGTTAGGGTATTTTATTTGTAAAGTACAAATAGGTCATCTTGTACTACTTGTAGTAGAACAGTTGTGCAGATAAAAATGTTCTCAGTGCAACTGTTGTTTAGATTCTGGTCATTGCATAACTGTTTGCTTGTCTGGACTGTTACAAAGTTTGTTTGTTAACACGTGTTATCGTATGGGCCCGATTGAGTGGCTAGTGCCACAGTTCAAACTTGAAAGTTTAGTGTTTTGTTTTGGGCTTTTGGCATAACTAGACCACCACTGCATACCATTAATTTAAGTTCACTGTGACCAGTTTCCACCAATCCCTTCGGATCAGTGCAACTGGTTGATTATTGGAGTAATGGTTGAAAGTATACCAACCAAGTGATGCCGGGAGATGTGTTGTAAAGCAAAGTTGACTTAAATTGGAACCAGTTAACATTGACAGGCCTTGACATTAAGGTTTTGAATCTACTGGCCCAGGGGGCCAGTAGATTTTAAAAGTTAGTGGCCCGCCTGTGGAAGTTATTGGCCCAGATTTTGTGTTACCATCAAAAATACGCTGATACTGAGATGCAAAACATTATTAGTTTTTTTAAATATTTTACCAAAGTCAAAGTTGTTAGAAGTTACTATACACATTTATTGTTCAAAGTGAGATGTCCAAAGCTAACAATATTGTAATATTGTTCAAGTGTGTACTCAGATGCATATACATGTATACAGTATTTGCCAAGTTTAAATAAAGTGTGGCCAGTGTGACGACAGCTAGTCAGTTGGTAGTTGAGTTGACGCTGCTTTCATGTACAGGTCATTCAAGGCATTAGACTATTTCACGGTTCATTCGCTAGGTGGAACCACCCACAATAGGTGGCCTTCACCTTGCCCTTGCTGACGCAGCGTTACATTTGGTTTCTATCACTTTAGCCACTAGTTAAATTTGGATTTAAGCTGTATTGCTTTCATATATGTAGAGAAGAAAAAGCGTGCATAATTCTAAAGTCGAGGCAACTTCCAACCACCATACAAAGTGTGTCCAAGGGACGCGGCGGGACTTAAAAAATGACGTCTCGTCATAAAAACCTGCGCTGCTGGTGGTGGTTAGAAAATTTATTCGATGGCTTTGCACGTCGTCGTCCGCATGATAAGTGTTGGAGTTTTGACTCGTTATTGATCAAAATTAATATCTACGTTACGTTTACAATGTCCTATAACTGAGTCGGGTCTAAGAATTCTGGCGAACTGCATCTGATAACCGATGCGGTCATGCCGTGACCGCCGCTTCGTCTCGGCGGCGTACGAGAACCGGAAACCAGTGACCCGTCGGGCCAGTAAAATATATGAACTGGTGGCCCGACAGCTTCAAAAAAGGCGCTGGGCCATCGGGCCAGTGTTAATGTCGAGGCCTGATTGAATGATGCACCCTCTTTAAAAATGTGTACATAAGTTAATTGTAACAAGAACAGACAGCAGATTATTATAGCATGTACAATAATAGGTAGGCATTAAAATATTTGGTTCAAGTATACTTACTGTTAATGTTGTGTTGTTGTGATAATTATTCTAAATCATTTTATTGTGCCACTTCAAGCTCTCTTAAAATCTCATGATATCTTACTTTTCGGTTAGAAAGCAAATTGTTATATTCTAGATGGATTAACCTTTTTGTTGGGTTGATCTATCTTTAGTTTTGTCTGCAGTGTTAGCTAAATGTGACTGCATGTATTTTTGTCATGTGTGCTACAAATCAAAGTATTACTTGGACACTAAACGGGACACATTTATGGAAAGAGTTGCTTGCTGTTGCATCCGCAAGTCGCCAATAAAGATCTCACGTGATGAAATATGCACATGGTAATCCTGTGCCGTGATGATTTCCGTTGCCAGTAGCGGAACTTGTAATCTGCCAATGTGGTTTGAAAGCCATGTCTGGCTTTATTATTAGACCTTTCCTGTTCAAAGGGATAATTTCCTAGCTAAGTTGAGCTTACCTGTTGAGCACCACACTTTAGTGGGGCTATGTTTAGTTAACACCAAAACAGTATAACAATTTCATCATAAACTAAATTCTACCGACCATTTAATTTCAACTGTGAACGCAAAGCTATGTTATAGGGTTATGCATGGATGTTATTATATATAATTTATAAAAATGCCATTTTTGACATAATACATCTTTTTAATTAATGGCTTCAATGTAATAATATTACACACGTCCAAGGACACTAACATATATATTATATAATATAATATTATATACTATAAATCTAACCAATATTAGATGGTTGTGAATGAAGATGATTAGAAAATGAGGAAATATACTGATGTGGCAGTTTGTCACCTGGCAAGAGACAAGCACAAAATTGAAGAATATAACTTAAGCAAATAAAATATGAAAAAAATTGGAGATAAATTTGATGTGTAGACAGTAAAACAAGTTTCATTAAGCTATGTCATGTTTGGTTTTTATCTGACTTTTGTAACTGGTTTTCCTTTCCCTGAACGCCTGGAGTCAGGGAAAATGTCAAAACTAAAACTTCTTGTACTGGAGTGGATCTCAAACCAGAACAACCAGTACAACGTGATGACATTGTAATTTATAATGTACCTTTATTAGAGAGTTTAAAACTTCTATAACAAATATAGCTTACTTAGTATAAGTACAATTGTTTTTATTTATAAAATAACATTAAATTGAACTATCTGTAATAACATATTTACCACAAACACTGTTTCTTTATAATCTTTGTAAATTTTTATATTCGTTTTAAAATATATTGTTGTACATTTCAAAACGACGTCTCGCAGGTCAGATACGGGCATAGCAGCGCCGTTTGCTGACATTCCGTTTATTTACTATATTTCGTAATTCATTAATCGTTTTGAACACAACACATATATATGTTACATTATACTTAAACCATCTGCGATCATGTAAAATGGGATAACAAACAGCGAATATATCATAAAAACGTTTAGCAAAATATCAGTTAACGACGTACATCGCACACACTCACACCAAAGATCGACTTATAATAGCATTCATTGAGAAAGCTGTGTGGATCAGCCTATTTTATCGCGGTGGGGAGATCCACTTTTAATGATAAAGAAATACTAAAATTATTCACTACAAGTTATCAGTACAATATTGTGTAGATAATATTTGTTTGCAGTTAGGAACCACAATATGCCGAAATATCTTGCATACGGGTCAAATAAAACATTAGCAACTTAACTGATGGCACACGTACCGCAAACTACTGAAGCCGTGCTAAGCATCGATACTCAGGGAAAATTCGCAAATCTTTCACCTTTTAAGTGTCAGCGTGATAACAAATTAAATGTAATCTAGCCGATCTGATCTGATGTAGTGAAGTTGTTAGCAAAAGATGACAGCTACACACAGGCTTATGTTACATGCGTATGTGGCCGGCATATTTGTCTTCGTTCGGATTAGTGCTTATCACTGATCGGTTGAACTACTATTCTTCTTCAATATAAACGTTATTCTGACTGAGGTCTGCGAAGAAGCATGATTTACATTTCAGTTTTCAACATAACCGGAGCCTGCAGATCGTGGATTCATGGGTTGTTTTGGAAACCTACTGAACTCGTAGTTTTTGAAATATCACAACAAAATTTCACACATGAACTGACAACATATTGGCGTTTTACTGGTACAAATTTTATGTCAGCGCATGTATAATAGCAAGGTCTGGAGTACACTTTGAAATACAGTAAATTTCACTAAAAAAATGCGTGCCCACGTCTATACAGTAGCACCCTCTGGAGATTTGCTCAATTTGCTTATTGTTTCCATGTTTCTCAGACAGGTTAAAAACATAAGATGATCTCAGGTAGGAGAAATGCCCATAGAAAAGCATCGCGTATTGCAAACACATTTACAAATAATGCTAAATAACTATCAATGTGGTAAGTTTCCAGTGAAATATCATTATGGCAAGATTAATGTGTGGCTTTCCATGCAGTAATCACATACTCATACCCCAATGATGTGTAGGATTAGGAACATGACACCACAGTTGTTGTTTGAAATTGCTGCGATGCCGTAGGTAGTGTCCATGTTTTTGTGCCAATGTTGTTTTGAAACAGTAACGACCTTGACAACGTTGTGACCTAGTTACGTAAAAACAGTTGTTTTGTCTTCATTAAGGAAACCGCAGAAACTGTTATACTTCTTGATTGGTAATGGTATAGTTTATACATCTTTATATGAGTTATATACTTGTATAATACAAAATAACACTATCAGGTCTAGTTACAAGATTATTGAAAGCAGTTATCTGTCAAATATAAAAGTTTTTGCTTATAATAACAGTCTCGCCCCAGCTGTAACGTACAAACTTGGGTATTTAGGTTTTATATCCTCTAGTCTAGGAGGCCAGTAGATTTGAAAAATTACCGGCCCCCCAGAAAGTTACTGGCCCAAATTTTGTGGGAACATGCGTCATTAGCAATGCACACGGTTCACAAGAATGCTGCACGACATCGCTAGTAAAATACGGTGGTGACTGCAACAAAGAGTAGAAGATTCTTTTTGCTACAGTTTCAGGCGAGAATGCAATCTGATGCAGATTTTGTTTGGAATAACAAGTGATAGAAATGATTTAAAATGACACTTGCCAATCGGATTGAAACCAGTGGCCCATTGAACCACTAAACTATGAATACTGGTGGCCCGGACTGGCCCAGCAGCTTCAGAAAAGGCACTGGGCCAGCGGGTCAGTGTTAATGTCAAGGACTGACCCAGTGTATTTCCCGTAGTTACTGTTACACAGTAGTAGCTTGTCCGCACACTACACTGGATGAGGTAAACTGCCTCACAGCCAGAAGCATCACAGGGTAGTTAGGACACCCAAAAGTATTTGTTCTGGTGTATTTTTGTATGTAAAAATGACGAGATGATGTTGGTCGCAGCCCTTAACCAGAAATAGTTTTTTGCCAGTCTTGAATTAATCAAAACTGTGCGTTTTAGCTCATGTGGAGGCCTTTCACATCAACCACATTCATCAGTACTGGCCAGTTTAGTTTTTTCAGTGACAAACCAGCCATTTAGGCCATTTATTTAATCCATTTTATCCGGGATAAGATTCTAGTCATGGTCTGCACTTGGCATATGCCACATGTTATCAAAACAATTAATTTGTCAATATAACTTCATACTCATAGCTTATTTTAACTGCTTTCTAATAGTATATCACATTTAAAAATTGATTGAGAAATAATAAAATTATGTCCATTTTAAATGAAGGCCTGTTATTTTTTGGTGCTGACAAAGTGATTTCTTGGATTTGGTCAGGAACTAGCTTCAGGATAAAATGGGTTAATCACTACTGACCTATTCAATTGGTATCATTACCTGTTCTGCCAATATTTGAGTCATTATAATATGGGCCATCGTGGCCAGTCACTGCCAGTCTTGAAGACTAGTGAAGCCCCTGATTGGTGGTCAACCCCTTGTGGTGGGCCAGGAGACTGATGCTGCCATTCTTCTTCCACCTGTCTGGAATAAACCAGCTGGCGAACTTTCCAAGTCACCTGTCTGAATTTCAGAGGCATAATTTCTGACTCTGTATCTCATTTTCGGTGTACGCAGATCATTATGTAATAACACCAATTTATTTTTCTCTTCAGATTTATCCTACGTCATTGATTGTCAGGAGACAAGTTGTTCGTCGGTGCTGTCTTCACTGCCACCTGCTGGCCAACAGTTGCACTTCTAAATGTGATTAGAAATATTGGATACTCCAGCTTTAAGGTTGGTTTCCAAGTTGTCTATATTTATTATTATGTTATGTTTATGTATGTTTGTTTCCATGTGTCTCAAGCATAAAACGGGAATCTGACATTTCCTGTAAACATTGTGCTTCATTTTGATTGGATATAAGTACCTAGTTACTAATAAAACAGTAATATTTTAGGTCAATGAACTTATTTGGATTGGGTGTACTGCTTTTTTGTCCTTTGGGCCGAAGGTCTAATGGACTTATGCCATCTCTCTGTGTCTGCCGTGTGCCATCTGCCATTAGCTGCCATATCTCAGAAACCATTCAGGAACTTTTTCTGTAATTTTGCATAGGCATATCTAGGGACAGGGTACTGCCACTAGGAATGAGAAATCTGTATTTGATTTTGCCTATTTTTTTAAAAACTCTTCAGTAACTTGTTCTCTGATTTTGCATAGACATTTCATGTGGTAGTGTCACTATACACAGGTAATCTGTATTTGATTGAATCATTCTAAGGGCCCCCCAAAATTAGATGTTATGTAGTGTAACCGGTAGTGTGTTTGTTACACATTGGACTGGTTGCTAAAAGACAGTGTCTTTAAGAGACTGCATCCTATATAGTAGACCCACTACACAGGCTGCATGCCATAGCATTGACCAGATTAATGATATGTCATTGAGGGGCACTGGATTCTGCATTAATTAAGGGCCGATGTACTGTAGTAAACAGGCAGAGCCCCCCAAACTCTAAAGGACTTCAGGACCCTTTTTAGTCCTTCGGCCGAAGGTCCAAGGGACTATTGCCATCACTCTGCGTCCGCCGTCCGCCGTTAGCTGCCATATCTCAGAAACCGTTCAGCAACTTTTTCTCTAATTTTGCATACACATATCTTGGGGCACTGCCACTATGCACGAGAAATCTGTATTTGATTGAATCATTTTAAGGGCTCCCTATGGCCTCCAAGGACCCCAAAACTGGTAAAAATGTAACATTTGGCCTATTTTTTCAAAAACTGTTCAGCAACTTTGTTCTAATTTTGCATAGATATATCTTAGGGTGCTGCCACTATATACAAGAAATCTGTATTTGATTGAATCATTCTAAGGGCACCTAAGGGGCCCCCAAAGTGCAAAAGGTTTACATTATCTAGTGATGTGGTTTTGAGGAGGGCCCTTGAGACCACCCCCAACATTAGATGTTGTGTATTGTGCCACAAACTCAACAGCTGTGACTAATCTCTACAGCCCAGTCCATTGAGACCTTGACTAATCTTTAATTGGTCACAGCACCCAGGCAGAGTAGACACACTTTTGACCCCTGTTAGACTGAACAGTTGCCTAACACTTTTAAACTGTATCTTTAAAACTATTGATTTTCTATAATTGCAAGTTGAGTTTATTTTGATGTTCATTTAATTATTATAAAATGGTGTGACTGTGGTGTCTATTGGTTAAAGATGTATAGTCTGTAGAAACCTGTAGGTGACAAACAGAAAATTAATATTATGTTACCTGTAGGTGACAAACATAGAAAATTAATATTCTGGACAACTATAGAGTGAAATATCCTACACTTTATTTATATAAAATGCATTCCTCTGTTCTGTTTACGCTTGCCATGCCTTGTATAGACATGGTACTGTGTAAATCAATTGTATCAATATAGACTAATAATTACAGATTCACAATATAGTTGACACCTAAAACAACCAAATGTCAACCATTAGAAGAGTTGACATAGTTTCGCAATACACAAGCAAGAAATCTGTATTTGATTGAATCATTCTAATGTCATCAGCATATAGTAGAACATACATTTTCTACATCATCATCACTAAGGTTGTTGTAAATTTAACCAGCTGCCATGTCAAGTCCGTTATAATTGTGACTAACAGTGTTCAAAATTATTCAGGTAAATAGCAAATAACAAAGGACACAAGTTTTCTTCTTGCCATACCTCTACACATGAGAAGAAGACTGACACAGCCTGGCCCTCATTTATACATGATTTAGCATTTTGTACATGTTGTATACAACTTTCAACACAATACCATTAATACCGCATGAAATTATCTTAGACCACAGGGAGGACCAGTCTACTAAATCAAATGCTTTCTTATAATCGATGAAGGCACAATAAAGCCTTTTGCGTCGAGACAAATACAATTCAACCAATACCCCTATTTGAACACTGCCTGTTCTTCACCTATTACATTCGCTTTGTTTAGGTATGTGGTCAGTCTGGTGTTCTGAACAATCACTAAGGATTAATGAACACTTGTGCAGAATGTCACCCTCTTGGCAGGTTTAATTGATCTATTCAGCAATGATGACACTGCTTAGGCCTCACTCTGGACACTGTCACTCACAGTGTTGTGTATTGTCTTGGTTGGTGCATTGAGCTAATCTACTTGACCATGAATCAGTGGTGGCTCTGGTTGTGTATTACACCCAGCTGTGGAGCTAAGATTCTCTGCCTGCTATTGTTTGATGGAAACTGTGACTAATCTGTAATTGGTCACTGGCAGTAGCTTGTGTCAACAGACAGCATTAAGCCACTAGACCCCTGTTAAACTGGACAGTTGCCTGTAGGTTTTAAACTGTGTCAAACAATGAGTCTACCTTTTGCTCTCAGATAATCTGTCCTCTTAGTTTTTTACACATGAAGACATAATCTGGCATAACTTGGTAAGTCTTTGTAGCAGCACATTTGTACTTCCAGTGTATCATTGCAACATAACACACATATTACATACTGTGTGCCACATTTGAATGTTGTGCATGTAATATTTCCATGCAACCCATTTGCATATATAATGTAAAACTTCAACAGCCGTTTTCTTCATTTTCACTTTTTGATCCCTACCATGTTCAATGCTCCATAACTTTGCCAATTTTTGTAGCAGTCATATTTTTTGAAACCGTGTAAAGCACCCTACAATGCCTTTACAAGGATGTAAGAAAACAATGTTACAATTTTTCCGACTTATCACTCATTTGGTCAGCTGGGGTCACATATAGACGTATTAGTCCAAAGGACTTCAGGGCCACTTGGCCCATTTTTTTTAGTTACTACACTATTTATTATATAGATATCCTACATTACGTTATCAAGGTACTGGGAAATTATGGTAATGGTGTCTAATATTATCCTGCCTGACATAAATTACTGTGATTAGTCGCAAATATGTACTTTGGGAAGCGAAACTATGTGAATAATTCAGTGACAGTTTAAGCTTCCATATATCATGACATGGTTCGTTCATTCGTTGTATTCATTCAAGTTTTTTTTGTTCCTGATGAAAGACGTCTAGAAGATAAAATGTGTTTACCCGGTCAGACAGTGCTATTCTGGTTTGAACCATTCAATAAATGAGGCATAAATAAGGCAGTACGTTGACTTCTTCTGACTGTTACTTTATCAGTATGGAGGTCATCTATGTTGAGCCAGACAACTGACAGGATGTCTGAATCTGATTTGTTTATCTTTTTTATGATGTATATTTTTAGTAAGGACCGTTCATATTTCATGTCCCACAATGTCGCTGTCTGAAATTTCAAATGGTAGAAAATACTGAAAATGGCGTATAGATCTCGACATCGTTTCTGATGTGTATGTCAGCCTACTAACATCCATAAACACTTTTTATGACATTTGTGTTATCGAACACTGCAAAATATTTCAGTTTTACATGAAATTAGGCATTTTATATTAACCTGACACAATTTAGAGTTAATTGAATTAATTATAATAAATTGGATACATTCTAATTTAAGTAGCATTTAAATTGATCATGTCTCAAAACGTACATGTTTGTACTTTCACCTAATTTTAGAGGAGCTTTATCAAAAGGTTATTTGTTACTTACATAAATATTTAACAATAATATATTTTGGACACCGAACGATACCATGCTTGTGTTACTGTCTTGCTCTAGATAACCTTGGCTTACAAGTGAAATAGATTACTATGAGCAGGTCTTTGGCCTTGATCAAATCTCCATGTGCAGCTGCCTTTTCTTCTATACAGCTGCTGCAGTAGGCACAGGCTGCCTTCAAGCAATGCTGGATACAGGTGCTGGACGAAACAGTAATTGGTTCATTACTGCATAGATTGCCAGATGGATTTTGTCTTTATTGATTTCATCCAGTTTGTTTTTGTTAGTATCATTCAATAGTACTTGATCATATTGCTGGAGTGCGTATTTACTGAAGATTTTGTGTTTTGTGTGTCGGTTTTATGTAATTTCGATTTGGAACAAAAATGTGTCGTTCATAAAACACAATTGGTAGACTGGTGCTGATTTCAGAAAATGTAAGCCATAAAGGGATTTTTAGTCAAACATGATGGTTAATTAAACTTAAAGTAGTATTAATTATTATGTGGTTTGGGTGTGCTGAATCCCAATATGTTGGAAATCTGTTGTCCTTGACCATGTAAATTATAAAGAAAGGGGTCCGTTTTGTCCCCCAAATGTAGACAGACATCTGTTCAACGCAATACAATGGTTTATAAGCTGGGTTATCAAGTTCCTTGCAAGTTTTACCTTCTGTCAGGATATTATTGGTGTAGGGTTAATCTGTGCACATGCAGTCGTGCACCTGTGTCTTCTATTGTCTGTCTTGGTATGCATACGAGCATCCAGTATCTCACCGTATGGTCCCTTGGTTTCTCAGAGAATCACCCCGGCAGAAGTGTGTGCAATATTGTGTGTTGTTGACTGCTGTTTGCCTCCGCTATAGAAAACCTTATCTTCATCTAGCCTAATCAATGGCGAGTACCTGATAACCTGGAGTAGCAACGTCTTAGGTCTCTGCAGCATGGCGTATCGAATTGTCTCTTTTTTGTCTCGTCCCTTCCCGCACCTTTCAGTTGCACGTGGCTATGACTAGATCATCTACACATGTTCAGTGTTTTCCATGTATAAAACTAAAATGGTGTGTGAGCATTTAAAAGGCATGATGCACATCTAAGGGATCTGGACGTGCCACCTTGTAATATTTTGTAATGCAATGGTAATGTCAGTTATATATTTAACCGTTTCAGTGCCAGCCAAAATGTGCAGGAAGTTCCAAACTATTTTTTGAGACTTGCACATCGTTCTAAACTTGTATTTGTGTGCCCTTTGTGTTCAAATGTCACCAATTAAACTATACATTTCCTGAAAGGGCAGACAATTTTCTGCTCCAAAAACATCATAGTCGGATGACATTACAGCTTTCTTTCACTAATATATATGAGCTCAGACTGTCATCTGCCATGTCTAACATGGTAAACATACACAATTTTGGTTACGACTTTTGGTTTATTTTTGCTGTCAAACACATGCAAATCTTACAAGCATGTTTGTAAAACCAGCAGCTGAACAACTCCCTTCTAATGATTAATCTTATTGGTCAATTAAAAATGGTGTTATGGACCCCGGCCAATGCCAGTTGACATTACAAATTTTTTTATGAAATAGGCGCAATCAACTGTGTGGCACTATTTGGCAAAACAGGTGATCGGTAGAATCGGCTCTGTGGCACTGAAACAGTTAACTTCAGTTCCTGATATTCTACACATCACAGACTCATCCGTAAACCAACAAGGCGTATCAGTTACTTAGAAGCCATCATTGTTTCATTTGACTTTGAAGACCTTTAACAACCAATGTGAACATCAATTATAAACTGTGGTTTCATTGTGAAGCAACATTTTTGGGTGTGAGAAAAGATCTCTTCGAGCCAACTTTGTTGCGAAGTGGCAATTGTTACATATATATATATATTTTTTGTGAGGTGGGTGGAAAAAAGTGCAAGTTAGCCCGTCTCACTTGTAATATACACCAGGGGAAACATAGTACTTCACTATCATTATATGTGTTTGGACATGTAAAAATAATTAAATTCTCGGCCTGTCCGAAAAAATAAGGTGCAACAAAATAATTCACAGACACGATGTGTGAATATTTACGAACATGAATGAGTCCTGCCGTTGTGTCTCATTTGACCACACATGCTTTTACTATTAATAGGTAGCTCTTCCCAAAAAACAGAAGGTAGATTTTTAGGGAGTCCGAAAAAATATGGTGTCTGGAGGCTCAGCCAGAGACCCATCTGCTTGTCTTCAAGACTGGCAGATGACTGGCCAAGATGGCAAATTACAACTGATACGACAGGTGGAATTTAGAGGGGGCCAGCTGGCCACTACATTAATTAATAGTTCCAAATTTAGGGACTCACATTAATGAATATCATTGGCACAACTGGTTGTAAAACAAATCAAAATTGGATCAGTATTAAAAACTATTAATTAAATAAATGGCTCAAATGACACTGGTTTATCATAAAAACAACTAAACTGGCCAATAATGGCTGTGCCTGCACGCAAGCCGTTCACGTGCAAAAAGGCACACTTTTGGCTACTTCAAGACTGGCAAAAAATATTTCTGGGTAAGGGCCTGACAGTGTCCAAATAGTAGGGCAAATACATGCAGGCAATATGGTATTCTCCGAGGGATCTGTAAGTTTCTTCCACTAACACTGATGTCCTTGACTCGTTTTTCTTAGCCCTGAGCAACTGGTAGAAGTCGATTGTCAGGTGCCTCACGTACAAAGCATTTACCGACCTGTCTAAGTCACTGTTGTTGACACATTCCATTTCTTCCAGTAACACGAGCAACGTTGGCAGTTTTTTCTTAACTTAGAGCATATGGCAGAAGCAAAATGTCAGACACGAATCCTTTTCAACTGGCGGCACGCCACACATATTTATTGTGTTGTAATTGAAGTAAATCAGTTGAATGCATCATAAAGTGTCCTACACTCTGTGGAACTTAACATTTAATGGCAGTATTAATGATAATAAGACCACTTCTAACGCGTGTCAATCCTTGCAAACCTGAGCACACAGGTTTCGGGTTCTGAATCTCAAAAACTTGTGTGCTTGTACAATAAAATGGATGAAAATGCTTGTGAGCTAAAGAGGGAAAGCTTGGTTATTTTACTTCGATTTATTTTTTAGTGGCTGTAGTATTTGAATACAGTATCAAGCATTTACCAGATATTTAATATATTGATCGTAAAATGTGCAAGTTCGACTTGTTTTAGTGTACACCAAATAAATGTTGCTGGGTTTTATTATTCATTTCACCAAAAATATCAAATATGGACATCAAATTATTGGCTTCTGGAGAAAGTCGGATATAAGTACAAATGTATGCAGAATTAGTATATTAAAATACATATTTTATACCAACTCTGTTACAATGAGCACCAGCATTCGAAATAAGTGCTTGTCTGGTTGTCAGGAACAAGTGATTTGTTGTCCTGACAAGTAGAATGGTCTGCATGGTTGTCCGGTGGACAAGTGAAAATTTACAGTAAATAGTGACGTGTGCAAAATTATAACTCTCTGATTTGTGGAAATTCTAGTGAAATACGGTTAGCCAGCGATCACGCACATTGCAATTTCATTAGCGTGTTGGTGTCTCATCTTTCCGCCGCTATCCTGTGTTGCACATCAGTTTTCCACGAAGCATAGTGTGTCCGTTAACTGCTTCATCTGCGCCAATTTAGCTCTGCCGTTCTCGTAGGAAAAGCTAGTTCAGTTTCACCGACGGTCAACTTGCTTCCACGCATGGATCACATTTGATGAACTTAATAAATAGTATATTCGAATATCACTACCTTTTATTAGAATAATTACGTAGTAGGCCATTTAACCAATATTAACCAATGCAGACTCTGCAGTCTTCGACTTCGCAAAGTCACCAAACGTTGGTTCAGCAGATCGGCAAAATATTGTCGGCACCGGATGAATGTTCAGCTCTTCGGTGAACTTGTGGTGGTGGTTGTTGAACGGAATGTTAATAAACATCTCAAGAAGTGTTGTCGTGTCTTCATCACATTTATTTTACCACAAATCGTGAGTTTAGGGACACTGACTTTTTGCAAATGTGTAAAAACGGACGGAATTAGCATCTGTTGGACGAACATTCCCTTATTGCAGAACCTACAGAATCGATGTTTTGAAACATGATTTAACTTAATAAACATAAATTTATATACACAACATTGAGACAAAATAATGGATGCATCACAGGATCTAAACAATTCAAATTAATTTAAGCAAGACACGCAGTCGCCGGGGCTGGCGACATGTACAGCACGGCGACCTAATATGGCAGTCTACGCGCGGTAGCAATGTTATGTCATTCGATAAGATGGTCCCTTGTAAATTTAAGTTTGGTACACTTAAAATTGTCTAAATATTACTGACAATATTATTTATACTGATCTTAATAAGACTAGCAAACATTTGAATTTATTTGCTGGTGATCAAATTAAATTTATCTTCAGATTATAAAATACAGAACTGCACATACTGAAGTACGTGTAGTTTGAATAAAACAATATCATGTTAGTTTTGTCTATGTGACAAAATTGTGCTTCCTGGCTTTGCATTGGTTGTACTCCGGATGAAGGGGTGGGATTTTCAATGACAAACTGACGCAAACGTCTAACAGTGCATTTTATTTGTTGGTAGCAGTTTCTTGCAACATTATGAAAAATCGTAAGGAAAATATTCCTAACTGTTGTCTCATTCCTATCCTAATCGTTGTAATATTTATATTTCCGGTATAAGTACACATTTCCACTTCCTTAGCATCTCTAAAAATATTTGTTGAAACATCATATGATACATCTCCTTTTAATATCGGTGATGAAAAACATTCAAATAAAATCGTGACATTTATATTGCTCCGTTCCAACAGTCGTTGCTCACGGCGCCGTACAGAATGTTCGGGAAAACAGGTAAGTCTTAAGGTTTGATTTAAAATCAGTGTTTGTCATTGTTGTTGCAGTCAGCTTTTGCGGCAGCAAGTTCCATAGTGTTGGAGCTGCCATGCAAAAGGATCTATCACCCCAGCGACGCGTTGCACGTGGTACACATAAATGATTGTGTTCACTGGAGCGCAACAATCGAGTTGGCTCGCTACACATTCTTCAATACGGACGACAGCCACAGCAATGTTCTCTTGGTGGGGTTTCACTGGAATGTAGATTTGAGTATCATCCGCGTAAAAATGACACATCAAATTGTACTTGCGAATTAATCTTAGCAACTGGTGCTACATAGATGGAGAACAGCTGAGGACCCAGCACGGAGCCTTGTGGTACCCCGTATACCAGAGGACAAGCAGGCGATGTAGCACCATGAATGTGGACAGACTGGACTCTGTCTCTCAGGTATGACTTAAACCAGTCCAGTGCATCTTAGACCACTCCGATATCATGTGAGAGTCTATGCAACATCACTTCATGGTCGACGGTGTCAAACGCAGCCGATAGATCAAGGAGAACCATGATGATAACTTTCTGATTGTCCATTGCGTGCAGGATGTGATTCTGCACACAGACAAGGGCCATCTCAACGCTGTGATTCGGCTTGTATGCTGACTAATAGGGCTCACAGAGATTGTGCTCTGACATGTGAGCTGACAATCTCGCAGCAACGACACGTTCTATTGTCTTTGATAGATAAGGTAGATTTGACACAGGTCGGTAGTTATTCAAGACAGTTTTGTCTTGACTCGGTTTCTTGAGTACTGGCCTGATGTGCGCATCCATCAAGTGCGAAGGCATTACCCCCGTTCTCAGAGACAGGTTAACAATTGTCATGAGCACAGGTACAACATCGTGCGCACAGTCTCTAAGAAGCCATGTCGGAATGGGATCAAGTTCACAAGATTTCACTGGCGATGACTTCAACAACATTCCAATTTCAGCCTCAGTGGCTGGCTCAAATGCAGTCAGCAGACATGTCTGCGGTGCATCCTCAGCAGAGGCATTTACAATGATGACATTCTGATTCAGTTCAGACCGAATTTTTGAGATCTTTTCTGAGAAGAAATCCGAGAACCGCATTGCCAGTGTGTCAGACGAGTCACATGGCGGTAGTGGTGTGCCATTATCAGCGTGTAGGAGCTTGGCAATAATCTTGAACAGCTGCTTTTGGTGACCAGATGCATCAGCAATTTGATTCGTGTGGTATTCAGGTTTTGCACGGTGCACAGACGAAGTGACGAGCTGGCGCTGGAGACAGTAGGCAAGCCTGTCAGACTTCAGTCCAGATTTTCTCCATGTTCTTTCCAGTTGTCGTCTAACACATTTTTGCGATCGTATGCCATAATTATACCACGGCGTGTGTAGTCGTACAATCACTGTGCGGTTCTTCAACGGTGCTTGCTTGTCAATGATAGCCGCAATGGTTTCATTGTACATGTCAACAGCATGGTTCATGTCATCAGACAGATGATTTGACAGTAGCAACGAACGGATTTAATCACATATCGCAGTGGTATTGATATGTCGATAATTTTGACTCGTCGTCGTTCCCGGACGTTTGGTGGTTTCACGAGTTGCAGTGTGCAATGAATTGCTGAGTGGTCTGACATGAATGGGATGTCTGTTCGTATATTGTTCAGAAACGTATCAGATGAACTTGTTATAAGCAGGTCGATGGTATGTCCGGCAACATGCGTCGGGACTTCCACGTGCTGAGTAAGATCTGCTGCATTTAGAATGTTTTGAAAGCGCTTAGTGTCATTGTCTGATGTATTGTCCATGTGGAAGTTAAAATCACCTGCGATCAGCATGTTTGACGTATACATCGACATGGTGTCCAACAAATCACCAAATTCTAGGAGAAATTCCGCAGTTGTAAAGCCATTCTTGGAGTTTGGTGGGGGGCGATAGACGACAAGAAGACGAACAGATAGAATGTCATTGCTGAGTTGTAGACACATCGATTCAAATGTCTTTGATTTCGGCATCTCGAGATGTCGCGTAGTGAAGCCAGACTTGTAGACGACTGCAACACCACCACCGGTGCCGTATGTTCTCGGAACATGTCGTAGTTGGTAACCAGCAGGTGTGATGCAACCAGTAGAGAAGGACATCAACACTCAACCATGTCTCTGTGATGGCGAGTATATCTAGATCATTGTCCTCAATGAGGTCACATATCACGGTCGCCTTCCCCGCTTGCTTCTCGTCACACACCGATCTGGCATTCAACAAACAGAAACACACTTGGCGTACAGATGGTATGTCGCATACACTGTCGAGTCGAATCAAATTCGATGTGTAGGTTTCACATCTCACGATGACCGATGATGGGAAGCGAGGAGTAATTAGTACAGGAATGGGTCTTTGCTTTGACCTCCCTGCCCTACACCCCCTGTGAGTCCGCTGATTGTTCACACATTCTAGTGGTCATGGTGGTGCCACACAAGCATCTATTGAAAGGTAGCATCCAGTAACAATAGAACATCCAATTTGCAGTAGATCCAATCTATTGTATGTGATCATGCTGTGGCAGTGCATTGTTCTAGTTGTCGTCACGCCTGGTCAACCGGCTACAATGTTGTGACACAGGTGCAGTTCACTATTCTGGTGCATATAAATTTAAAAAATGCTAAAATGTCATTAAGTACTTGTTAAAATGGTGCAGTCCACCTTCGACCCGAGACATTCATAAAAACAACTCTAAAATTGCACTGCTGTTCCACGGTTAAAAACAGGTAAAAATGTAAAATATCCACGAGCTTGTTTTGGTGCAGCCACATAGAGGCGCGACACAATTCATCAATTGTTACTTAATAGCCTGGGAAATATTTGCAATTAAACGAGTATTTAAATAAATACATTTGAGATCAACAGCAGGAAGATTGTTTAAAATTAAATAATTTCTTAACGTCTTTTTCAAAGCTTCGGTTCACTGCAACAATTACTCGGACAAGTGAAAATTTTCGCGGACAAGTAGATTTCAAAATTAGCTTGTCTGGCGGACAAGTTAAACTTGGCTTATTTCTATTGCTGAGCACACATTGCCATACCATCTACACACTTGCACCAGCAGGCAATACTTCATAGGGCATATAGTAGTGATCTACAGGAGATAGTGACATTAAAATCTTTAAAAAGTAGAATCACTATATCTACTGGTAATACTTTGTATGATGGCAACATTTTAAAACAAGAAAAAATGAGAAATCTACACAAAAATCTGTTCCTCCCATCCACATGACTTTCCACACCAAAGCAGCCTCTGCGATTCGGTTGACCTTGATGCAGGCTTGACCTTGGGGCAGGGTTGGACTAACCGCCAGGTGTGTGGCTTGTAGTGTTCACCTGGTCACATCCCAGCACTACGCAAAACACGTACTGCCAGTTGCCGTTGGAGATATTTTAATCAGCTCCAATTAATCCGATCTACATGTTCCTGTCTCTGAGATACCAGGTGGGGCCTTTGAACCTGGGGTTCTCTAACTAGGGTGTGGGCCAACGTGTAGTTATTATTTTAGAATATCATGTTTATATAATACTAGCGTACAGGCCCTTAGCAAGAATTACATTTTGCCAGTCTTGAATTAATCAAAAATGAGCCTTTTAGTGTGCAAATGGCTTGCAAAGAAGCCACATCAATCACAGCTATTATTGGCCAGCTTAGTTTTTTCAATGACAAACCACTGTCATTTGAGCCAGTTATTTAATTAATACTGAGCCATTTGATTTGTTTCACTGCCAGTTGTGCTAATGATAGTCATTAATCAAATTTAATGTTGGCTCCTAAACTTGGAACTATTATTTCATCTAATAGCCAGCTGGCCCCCCCTCCGAATACCACCTATCTTAGCCAGTCATCTGCCAGTCTTGGAGATGGGCAGATGGTTCTCTGGCTAAGCCCCTGTCATGGACCAGTGTGTAGTTATTCATTTAGAACAGCGTGTTTATAGATATAACGCTAGCTTACACCAAGCCACAGTGCATCAAACCACTCATTTACATTGCCAGTATCTGGTGTATTGATCAGCACTCAATTGACCTGACCATCACATGACCTGTTGCTTAGCAAATGCTCCGTTAAGCCATAAAAATATGGATACTGAACACGTGGAATGTTTGGACATTCCGTCGTATATTTTGTTGAAATTCTGGCCCCCGAAGGTTTTCTTTATGACAAAAACATAGTTCAAAGTTTTTAAAGTGTCAGCTGTATGCGGGAATGTTTGATTGAGGAGACGACATTGTACAACGGTAATGTAATTCACATATATAACCGTTATCTGTATTGTTGGCAAAGATAAAGCATAATTTTAATTGTGACATAGGCAAACCCCAATGTAGCAGATCCATCAATTGTTCTAGGTAAAAAGTTGGGTAAGACATTGCCGAATGTTGTTGTGAAATGTTGTTATACAAATATTCTATATTCTTTACCATTTGGGTTTGGTTGGGTAATTCTTTTTTACCAATGTTGACTGATGCATGTTGGTGTTGATTAAGGAATTCATTTATGCGTGCACTTGACTGAATTATTTTTGGAGAGATCTTTAGAAATAGAGCCTTCAGACCACTCAACCAGTTCACGCCACATTACACATGTTTAGTACTCCCTGCATGGGACCTTTAACTTCCCTGTGTAGACAGTAGGTCAAAGAATAGCCCATGGTTTTAGTGAGATGTTTCTGACTGCACATACCACATGTAAGGTGAAACTGCAATAAATCAGCTGGGCTGACTCCCTAGTAAAAGCCTAGTTCTCAGGCTCACAAGGGAAGCACTATCCTACCCCCCTATGGTGCCACCGTAAATATGTTATCTGAATTTAAATATTTGTCTGCTTTTTATTTATGCGAATAAAGTACAATATTTTATTTATAACTAGTTGTCTGAAGTTATAATGTCATATTTTTACATATGTTTTTATACATGCCACATTTTCTATGGTTGAAATCCATGTTTTGGGATTGAGATTCTGTTTAAATTCAAATTATGTTTTTCATTGTGAAGTCGGTCTGTAACATTTTAATTCCGGTCAAGTGTCGCCCTCTACCAGATTGTTTTGTCGCCAACACATATTGTCCTTTCTAAAAACTTCTTCCATTTTATTTCAAACAATATATATAAACGGTGTTCGGAGTCAGCACACCCAAAAACAAATGTCATCAGCACATGTTATTTTAGTACTATGTAAGTTTATGATGCTTAATGGAAACCATATTATGTGACCCGAGAACTCTTGGTTCACAAAACAGTTTAAAAAAGCAAGTGAAAATATTTCTTGGTGTTATTATCATTAAACAGACACACGTGTAACTTTCTAAGGCTCCAAGTTTTACTAGGAAATATCTTTTACGCGTCTTTTTGCATTTATATTTTGTGATGCTCATGTCCCGGATCTCTGGCCCAGTATTGGAGGCGTTCACTTGTGTGACATTTGTAAGGTGTGGAATGTCTGAATGTGCATGCACACACATTTACATGCAGCACGCAAGCAGACACACACATGCATGAGCGCATGTATAAGTATCATCCCCATAGGACTGATACAATTGTTGGTCTTTGCCCGATACATTCCTTGCCAGCCACAGATTGAATAATGATCAATCTGTGAGTCGGAGGTCAACCAGCATGTGGATTGATTAATCCAGACTACTTGCCATTCGGTGTTGAATGCCGGTGGTGTGCCGTACATTTATAGCGGTGTATTTATCTACGTCTACCCTCGTTGTGAGGTCAAGAGAAAGGACGTTAGTCTTGCTCGCTGCCACAGGTAATTGCCATCTTCTAGGC
The DNA here is from genome assembly GCA_020002185.1 of Paraescarpia echinospica. Lineage (NCBI taxonomy): Eukaryota > Metazoa > Annelida > Polychaeta > Sabellida > Siboglinidae > Paraescarpia > Paraescarpia echinospica. The sequence continues at coordinate 47,604,385 of CM034540.1, read as the reverse complement.
GGGAGAACACAAGTCAAGGTCCCTTTCTGACTATCTGAAAGTTGGCTGGTTTACTTCAATGGTACATCACTGCCATTACTGCAATCCCAGACAGGAAAGAAATGTGTTTTTGCTGAAACCCACTTCAGACTTGTCGGTTGACATATTTATGTCAGGTGTACTGTTATCAGTGTAACACCCTCCCCCCACATTCCTGCATACTGGGTCAGCTTTTCTGGCTGATCCTTTTATGTTGAAATGTCAGTATTTTATTTAGGTTTTGGATGTGCTGCAAATATGTGTGAGTATCATATTTCCGTTTGTTATTTCAAATATCTGTGTCTGCAAAATTGTTGTTGGGAAAGTTCTTTATGGGTTAATATTTGCAGTTAACACGATTTGACTTTCTGCAAGACTGCATCTGTTGGGTATAATTGTGTAGCATGCTTGGAAACTTCTTTTATCACAAGCTGCACAGATGCGATCTATTGAAAATTAAATAACATAGATAAATACTATTCAGTGGAACCTCAATATTAAGGTCACCTTCAGGGCTGGGCAGAACTGACCTGAATAGCGAGGTGACTGTATTAACGAAACTAATTTTCTATACTTCACTGTTACAGAAATTATTTGCGACTGTCCTAGGGTGACCTTAATTGCGATGTGGCTGTATTACCAAGGTGAACATATAGCAAGGTTCGACTGACTGTATTATGATAGCTGACACCGATTGGGACACGTTTACATAAAACAACCCAGCTCAGCTCAAGCCAACAGATTTAGTCACGTGATTGAATCGTCAGTTCTGATTGGCCGCCAGTAATGATAAGGGTGAACAATCCAACCCTACTCAAATAGGAATCAGGTGCAGTTTTTTAGCAGTGTAGGAAAACATGTCACTCAACTGGGACAAATTACCTAAAAACTAGAAAAGTCAGATTGGTGGGTGTCTACCATGATAAGAAAGTAAAGTAACCCCCATCAGGCCCATGGGAAAGTGTCATTGACCGCCATTCTGTATACTTTGTTACAAACTCGTATTGAGGCTTACTACTGCTCGCATAAATCACCAGCACATTAGTGTCACAAAGCAGCTAACATTTATCATGTTATCTTTTTTACGATCAGGTCAATGTTCTGTTGCAACTAGGGTTGTAACAGTACTTAAAACTATCGATGCATCACGGTAGTCAGTGTGACGATAGTGTCCTATCAATCTAGTAAATTTAATTATTTGCTATTATCGTGGATAGTAACGATATTATGTGACCCATCACAGCAAAGTGGGTATTAAGTTGCAAAATTGTGAACTGGAGTTTTGTACCTTTTTTAATTCACAGACCGTGCACTATAAAATGATACCTCGTATGTCATCTGTTGAAATATATTCGGTAGTTTTTGACGTATTGCTAAAATTGGTGCAAACTTTTAAAAAGCAACGTTTTGAGGAAACGAGGTAGTTCAGATTGATATTGTCTATTGTTTTTTTAATCTGTGGTTTCGTAGATGCGCACATTTTTATTAATTTTGGATTATGTCTTGAGGAAAATAAACTGCACGGTGAAAGACGGGATTGCATTTTTGCCAAAATCACTAAATTAATTAAACATGACTTTGACATCTATTTTTGGCCCGTATGCAGAGTAAGCCTGTGCAACTTACTACTTGGTTCACTGTGGCGGGTCACAAATGGCAAATAGATTAGCAGGGCTTCTTGTGCCACAAAATAAAATATTTGTAAGTTCATGTTTTTCAATTTCATTTTGTGACGTTACTTATTTACTAACTTAATATGAACAATCGACGACAGTAGCATAATCAATCGCCGTTTTGGGAATCACTGCTCCAAAAAGTCTCGCGATGGCGTCACCGATAAATTGAGAACCAGTTATACATGACAACTGGCCTTCGCCATTCCCTGCATGTTTCAGACTGACAGTGCATAAAAGATCTGACCATGACACCGTTCTGGACTAATATTAAATAATTAATGCTCCTGACGTTATTACTGGACGTGGGACTTTATGGACACTGGCTCAGTCACTAGATGCTTCCCTGTCCATTACTGGTGCCAGTCATGTGATCTGTGGCTGCAGATTAGTTGTAGTTCAAGGTGAATCAAGGTCAAAAAGGCAGTGGCTTTCTGTAAATTGGCCTGGCATTCCTTCCGTGAGCCGAAGAGTGATAATTTTTTATTGTAAAATCTTGTATAATATAAAAAACTATCTAATCTAACATACTGACTGCTGAAATGTGATTTAATTAAGCAGTTCTTTAAAAATTGTGTGACCTTTATCAGTTTAATTTGACTGTTTCATGCTAGAATATCATGTTTATGTCGCATGTTGAATTATATGGTTGATATCCATACAGATAGCGGTTATATAATTATATAATTTGCAAATTGTGGTTAATTAAAACGCAGTCAAAACATTAGAATATATATTATAGTTCATGTTAAATAACATGATTTTACACTAACAACTGTGCACCTTTAAAATGGCTTTACGTTTAACTTAAGGATGTTATTAAATTGTGAATGCTATTATTTATTCTGCATTTATGACACCAAATAGGTTTCCCAATTTACAGCAGCAGTGATAACAAATATCTTGTTTTCTTGCATATCATATTTCCTGTAGTTTTTGCAGCGTTATTTACATAGATTACGTGACACGTGATGTAACAGTCTGCAAGGAAACACTTGTGTATACAGTTTGAACGGCAAGTTTTTTTTATAGTACGAGGCACCATGATTTTATCTTAGCCGTGTTAAAACTGTTATCATAAGACACCGTCCCTCAGAACTGGTTGATAGGCACCCCTTGTGTAAATATGGTGAATGAGGACGTATTACTAAATATCAACACGAGTAACCCACAGTGACAGCAAGACAAAAGATTAAAATGTAACATGTTACTGTGAAATTACCTGTCTGCATAAAAACACAGGTGTGCTTTGAAAGGTATATAATTCATACAAGTGGAATCCATTAAAGATGCACCCAACCAGTGCCGAGGTGTTTAACTGATGATAGCCCTGATCTAGACAGAGTGGAACTGAAATGCAGCGAAAGACATAATTATCGTAATAACATTTTAATCATGCTGTGAAATGGCAGCTGTGTGATTGTCCAAATTTCAGAGATTGGACAAGGCCATCTTATACGAATGCACCACAGAAACCTTAGGCGACTACCAGTACGTAGAAAGCGATTCAGCCGTACCCATGTTGATCTCATCGGTGTGCTGAATTTAGCATGTGAAGGAAGTAGCTCTCTGCTTACCTTATCGACAGGTGGGCAGCTGTCCTGAAGTGTTTTCCAAGATAGGATTGTTGTCGTTTGATGGGAATTAATGGATCCATAGATTGTGGTCTGCCTATATCACAATCAACATTATGCATATAACCTCCCTCAAGCTCTGCCTTTGCCAGCAATGTTGACAATATGTGTGAATTATGTTACTAGGGCAGCGTAACACCTGCTAGATCAAACATTCCCACATAACAGTTGAAGCAAAGTTTATTCTGCCATAAAGAAACATTTTTGGGGTCAAAATATCACTAAAATAATAGATGAAAATAAAAGTAAGTAAAGGTAAGTTCTTATATAGCGCAGTATCCAGTCCTCAGGACTGCTCAAAGCGCTTTACACTTTACTCCCTGGCAGACCTGTTCAATCGAACACCATTTCGACTTCTCTGGGAAGCATCCAGCCATGCTGCAATTAATGCGTGAAGACTATTCGTACATAAATATCCACCACTGTCTATAGCCAGGTACTCATTCATACAGCTGAGTGAACTGGAGCATCGTATAGTGAACAAACTTGCCCAACGTTCGACACCACCGCACAGGATTCGAACCCGGGATCTCTCGGTTGAGAGTCCGAAGCTCTAGCCTCTGCAACACGGCACTACACAAAATGTACAAGTTTTTTCCTGGTAATAATAATAAATAAAACGTAAACAGCAATGTAGCATTTTGTACAGATGGTTGGACACCTGGCGCATGAATAGAAAACAATACTATATGACACTTGAAAATAATTTTTGGCATGTTTTCAATTATTATTGATATGTCTGCAATATCTGTTTTTACATCTTCTGCTAGACCTGTGTGTTTAGGTATTGCCAGTGCAACACAGAATCCTCCAAGATTTGCAATAGAAAACGATTATAAATTGTAAATTATTATTTGATGTAGTATTTGAAATTTGGCTAAAGGAAGAAAATGTGTATGAACTGATACTTAAATAGCCTCAGACTGCCTGTCTCATGATGGATAAATAGTTCATGCCACAATTATTTGATAGGCAAAGTGAAGTTCAAGGATCATAAATCAAAATATGGTATACTTTGTGGATAGCAATATCACAAAGCATAGAAGATCAGACTTTCAATTGAGCACATCAGTGTTAAAATCTTCATGCTGCTGCTTTGATGTTTGGGTAATTTTGTTCATTCCACATTGCTTCAGGTCACTCAACTATATAAATGAATACCTGACATGATAAAGTGGTGGCTATCATTTTGTTGAAGGGCTGAATTCTCTTCTGTATAGTTAAGTACGAGTGGAGATGATGATGGATTGAACAGTGGGTGGTCCAAAGGAACATTATCTAAAGGGAATAAAAACATCTATTGCTTGAATTCATGTTATATTACATCCTGCTATCTATTTCCACGTCCACCAAGCCAACAAAACAAAAAATTCAATGAATTAGAAATTCCACATTTTATGGTGTGCATCCGGACATTTTCGAATATGCATATTTTTGGCGCGCATTTCGGGATGCCGAGATGTGACGTCACTTATGACTCAAACTCGCATCAGGCCGACCCTTTCCATGCATTCAGAGCATGTTTACAAGTATAGCTTTTGGGTCGAAACGAGCGTCAAAACGAGTTATTGTGTAATATTCTGATGTAATACAAACACTAGTCATCATAGAGGAACAAGCAGTTATCTTACGGTTCCACATGAATCGAATTTTATTCAAAACAATGAATGCGAATGGGCCTACAAGTCGACTAGGTTTCGCCGAGCTTGGGCTCGTTTTCCGAATAATTATATCGAATGCAACCAACGGGAGATAATCTACACCAATAAACATACATAGCAAACATATATTGTATCCAGCTACATAAAGTAACGTGTATAATCTCATAATATCACTAGAATATCGATATATGACGGAGTTGTACAATTTATCATAACAACTTAAATCAATCACACAGTTTCCGTTGGTCCCGCTAGCTCACTGGGTAGGCGCGTTGGTTACTTGTTGTTTATTTTACAATCGGGCGACGCCAGTTCAATCCTGACAGCATGCAAACTTTTGATTTTCTATACACTTTTTTGTTTATGTTTTCACGAAGTAATATAAACAAAATCATTTTATACTATAATGCACTGTTTGTAAATAATTTTTATTTTTTGTAGTAACTATTTATTCGCCACAAAAATGAAAATATGGTCATTATATAACAATGTTTCTAAATTTTATTTATCCAAACAAATATAATGTAATGGATATATAATTTATTAATTGTAAATATATTGTACGGTAATATATTGTAATTATATATGTGAAAACAGATTGAGATCTGTCTGGATAAATACAATTTAGAAACATCGTTATATATAATGACCATATTTTCATTTTTGTGGCGAATAAATAATTACTACAAAAATATTTTTTTTTTTACAAACAGTGCATTATAGTATAAAACTTCGTGAAAACATAAACAAAAAAAGTGTAAAGAAAATCAAAGGTTTGCATGCTGTCAGGATTGAACCGGCGTCGCCCGATTGTAAAATAAACGACAAATAACCAACGCGCCTACCCACTGAGCTGGCGGGACCAACGGAAATTGCATGACTGATTTCAGTTGTTATGATAAATTGTACAACTCCTTCATATATCGATATTCTAGTGCTATTATGAGATTATACACGTTACTTTATGTAGCTGGATACAATATATGTTTGCTATGTATGTTTATTGGTGTAGATTATCTCCCGTTGGTTGCATTCGATATAATTATTCGGAAAACGAGCCCAAACTCGGCGAAACCTAGTCGACTTGTAGGCCCATTCGCATTCATTGTTTTGAATAAAATTCGATTCATGTGGAACCGTAAGATAAATGTTTGTTCCTCTATGATGACTAGTGTTTGTATTACGTCGGAATATTGCACAATAACTCGTTCTGACGCTCGTTTCGACCCAAAAGCTATCCTTGTAAACATGCTCTGAATGCATGGAAAGGGTTGGCCTGGTGCGAGTGTGTGTCATAAGTGACGTCACGATACCACGTGATCGCCTAGCTCATTAAAATTTCATTTTCCGCGGGAATCGCTTCACAGACGAGCTTAAAATCAAATTTATGCTACAAATGTATTTTTCTGTATTTGTTTAATGTTATCAAATGTTACATACAATGTTAAACTTTGTGTACACATGGGAAAAGGATTTTAGCTAATGCCTTATTTTTATTTCCTTTAAGAACCGACCTTTTTATTTGGCCTGTAGTAGAACACAAGCTCGATGATACCACTACATGCGAAAAAACAACCTTGGGCTCAGCGGTGAAAACAAATCCAGATTTAGATTGACTGGTTTCAGTGTAAATGTACTATTTTTCATCTGTATTCATCACTATAGTACTGGATATTAATTAATTAGTAGTGTAGGAAATTATATAGATTTATTTGCAGCCTCTTGAAATTTGTATGTCTCTTGAATACGGAACAGATTGTAAAACTTGCAATGGAACAATGAAATAGTTTAGCAGGTTTGTATATAGTACTAAATATAACTATGTCCAGAACTGTACTGTTTTATTTATATATATATATGTATTATATACACACACGTAAGAGTGCTGTCATAATTTTAATTTAAAACAAACAGTACCATGTTAATATCAGGTAATCATTACTACTAACAGTTATTTACAAGTAGAATATAACAAATTTTCAGTAGGCGTATGATTACTGCCTGTGGCACTAATGTAACAACGTACTTATTATCGATGTCAAGAGACTAGCCATTAAACTGAATAATGCAGGTGCGAACACTGCATTTGACCTGTGTTTGGCCTTGAGTGAGAGAAATGTACTGTGTACAGTGATTGATTGTGTTGTCCGGCACCTGTCTGTAACCTTGTGGCTTAAGTTCCACCAATCTACCTGGTCGAATCTACCTGGTCGTTTGCCACAGTTCTGGGTTCAGAACCCGGACCAGGCTTGGTGTAAGCAGGCGGCTCTAAACATTGGGGAGCGTGGATCATCACATTGATAATGTTATACTGGTCCCGCCTCATTAATTTAGGATGCAAAAAAACCATGAGGATGACCAGCACCCTGGCAGTGACCACCCTCAGCGCCAGCCAGCATGGAGAGGTCAGCTTGGCAGTAATGTTCTGAAAAAAAACAGGCTAGTTTAATGAATCCAGCAGATTCCTGTAATGATAACATGCACACTAGTCAGTTTTAATAGAATGTTGTCACAAAGCACGGGGAAACAACTAGGGAAATTAGATCGGCTGTTACCGGTTCTACACAATTAATTAACTGGGGTGCCACTGGGACAATGCGAGCGTCTTTGTGGAGTCGCCATGTGTTGCGTTATTCGTAAACATCGAAGTGCAGAACCGATAAAAACCACTGCCGACAGGTGTAAGCATTTGTGGTACAGGTTTGTCACGGCGTCAATGAGGTTACATCAGTGATCTTCTGACTTCTGGCCCTGCTTTTGTGTCACCAAGCACATCTTAGGAGAGACATCACAAATACTGACTTTGATTCGATTAAGTAATTTCTAACAATGGCAGCATTTTAAAGGCATGCTTGAGTTGAGCATTCCTGACATTCTTGCCACTGGTGGTAAAAGTGTCCAAGATTTAGACAAGAAGCCATTAAAAGCAGAATTGACCAGTATTGAAATATTGGCATGGTTTGAACCTGAGATTCCTTTGGCTTTGCTGATGTAAAGCTAGTGAAGTCAGATTTGGATTCAAATTATGAGGTTTAAATAATTAATTAATTAATTAGGTGTGATATATGCATCTATAGTCATTGTAATTGATTTTTTGACAGTTGAATTGTAGTTGAAAATATATTGTTGTAATTGGAAATTGTAATTGATAATTGTAAGCATGAATTCACCCAAACCTTATCTAAAAATGAGCAATAATGATACTGGTGATATTCCTTCCTAAACCATTGTAGTTAAATACTTGATCTGTGAAATATATAAATTAACTCTATCTAGCATTGTAATTTCTTTTTTGATATATCATATCTGCTGTACTGTAGCTGTTTTTGTTTTGTAAATTGTGTAATTGCAATTTTTTAAATGTTGTATTAAAGTTTTTATGATAATTGACCATTGTTGTCGAACCTGACCTTGGTTGTAGTAGCCTAGATCTCGCTGGGAAAAACGAGTACTTAGATGTCTGGAAGAAGCATATTTTATGTTTATGCGTGCGTGTGTCACGTTAATTTATAAGCTCGTCATTGTGTCGTTTATGGCCGTCTGCCAAACATTAGCATGATGGAACGGAGGTTTCCTTTCCTTTCATTGTTGATAACGTTGCAGCTGCTGCGATCAAAACATCTATATTGTGATTAGCGCATCATATTTCAGGGCCCAAGATTCCTCCTCTGTTATGCAGACTCTAAAAAATCTAGAGATCCGGCCACACATTATGTGGGCTAGAATTCTGTTTTGTTTTGAATTTTATGATTTGTTTTTGCAGTTACTAAGGGCCTAGTGTATATGAACATAAGTGTTTTTTGTTATGCACAACTGTCAATTGTCACAACATAACAATTATGCTTTAACATGTGGCACATTCCGTGGGAAACCTTACGAACTGGTCAAAATGTGTTCGTGCGAAAAGTTCCGTGTACCCACCACCCATGGTGGTTCCCTGGTGACATGACCAGGTTCTGTATGAAATGGGGATCGATCATTATTTCTTTATTTTCTCATTGGCCACAATCTTAACAATTTTTAATGCTGTTCACTTGTTTATATTTTGAATAATTTGAGTAAGTTAACAGTATTAATCATTTTATTCTTTCATCAACCTTCTATTATTGTTTCTCCCTTATCTAATCTATGAATGTCATGATCCTTAAATATTACTGTTAGAATTTTGTTGCCAAAAACTTTAAAAATAAAGTGCATGCAGAAGTAAAAATAATAGCATCTTGTCCGCTATTGATCATGCAACAGACTCTGTCTTATTGTTTCAGAACAGGAAGCACTTGCCAACCAACCCAAGTTACTGACCCTGTTGCCATGGTGATGACCTCCCTTCAGTGACTTCCGACCTCTATCACCCATCATGTCACTCAGTCCTTTGACACCCGAAGATTTGGAAAACATGTGCGAGCTAGATCCGGACATACTGGTATGTTTTGATGGAAATACTGGTACGTTTTTGACGAATGTACAGGTACGTTTTGACGGACGTACCGGTACGCTTTGACGGACGTACCGGTACGCTTTGACGGATGTACCGGTACGCTTTGACGGACGTACCGGTACGCTTTGACGGACGGACGTACCGATATGTTTTGATGCGATCTGAATATCCAATTATTTTATTGGTTAAAACCGATTCCACAGTTCAATTATTCGTGCATCTCATTATAGAATAATTAAGTGAAAAATCTACCCTGTTTACTGATTCTATGCTAGTTCTCACTACTGTGACATGTCAACTCATTTGTGTAAATGCGTTCTTTTGTTTAAATGAAATAATCTGACAAACTACTGAATTATTTCTGACTGGGTAGAATTTGTGAGAAATTACAACAAAAGTGGCTGAGCTTTACTGTAGCGTAATATTAGTAACACTTGCAAAGTTACTCAACCTAACGATCAGACTAAATATGTTGACAAGATGTGTACTAGTATTCTTTTAGTTTTATTATACTAAAGGTACCTATTACTGAACTTATTCACACGGTACAAAAATGGGAAAATCGGGCTTCACCTGGGGTTCTCCATTGTACAATGCTCGCAATAAACATTGTCCATGAACATGATGATCGTTCAGCGAACATTATAATTTCACTGATCTCACACCAGGTGGACTCAACGGAAGCGTCCGTTGGTAGCACAACGTCCGACAAGAAATGTAAAGGCATCAAGCCAATGAAAGACAAGACATGTCTAGTCTGTGGAGACAAGGCTCTCGGCTACAATTTCAACGCAGTCTCCTGTGAATCTTGCAAGGCATTCTTCAGGCGTAATGCCTTTAAGGTTTGTATACTAGACACCTGGGGGTGCAGTGGTCTAGTAATGACAATGATTGTATTTATGAAAATGTACATCAAGTTGTAAAAATAATTAAATAACGTTTTTTCTTAGTACACTGCTACGAATGCTAAATTCACATCGACGTTCCTGATGAAGGCTGCCAAAGGCATTTGAAGTGCCGATTTGAGTTTTGAATTTTTAGTTGTGTACTAAGAATTTGTTTAATTTAACAACGAATATAGTTTATTTTGGTCAGTGCACATATTATATATCAACATGAAAAAGCTGATGGTGTAATTTGTTAACAAATGAAACTACTAATTAATATGATACATAAGTATAGTCAATATTAAAATATTTTTTAGAAAAGAAAATTAGTTGATACGATGTTTCTGTACTACCAGGGAGACTCTCACTAAGACACAACTCGGTCGCTATCGTGAGAACCACCCTTAAATATTACAAGGTTATGTTCATTAATAATTATTTGAGCAGAGCACCCGACTGTTAATCGAAAGGACCGGAAGTTCAAATCCATCTGTGGCTGTTTCAGAACTAGGCAGTTTCGTTTATCCTACTTTGCCTGGGTCTCTCGGAAGCATCGCTAAAACTGGTGTCTATCCCAGGGGAAGTAAATGATCCCATGCAGGGAAATGGAAAAGTCTACCACAGACGCACAGAGCCAATAGGCTTGATTTACAACAACCTGATATGGGCACTGCATTAGCTGCACCAAAAAACGTTTGCTCCGATATTGGAGTGAGCACCACGAGCCCCTTGTCAAGGCAGATACCGGGGCTATATAAGACAGGTTTTTTTTATATTCGGGCGCTGTTTTATTTGGTATGCGCGGAGAGACTGCCTCCAGATAATCTGGGCAGTATAAATAGAATAGACTTCAGAGAGATGTGAAACAACTTCATTATCTTGCACATATTCTGTGTTATTTTTATCCGTCACACGAATGTGTTGTACATACTTGTAATATTATTCATAGACTAATATGTTAATTTTCGGGCATTGTAAATGAGTATCCTCCCATGCGCCGATGTTTACTCGCCTCTTTTTAAGTTCATTCTACTCTTTGAACCATTGACAATTCATGATGCGTTTCAAGAAAGACAAATTTTTTTATTTTGAGTTATTTCCTTATTTAGTTACATATTATCTTGGTTTAGTTACGTATTGGCTTTGCCACCTATCAGAGATATGGACATTGCAAATTGTAGAGTGATCAGCAACTTTACAGATGGTGCTGCTATGAACAGTATTTAAATTAAATAATTGTAATGAAGATAAACCTGTTTGTTGTTCCCCAGGTGAGTGTAGACTGGTGTAGTGGTAACAGTGAATTGAAAATAACGCATTTGTTATATATGTGGTGGGATAATAGAAAATAGTTTGCGGTGTTTGTGATCACATGGCAGAATCTAGTCTGCGGTATGGCCTCCAGGCAGATAGACCGAAGCCGTTCCATATGTCGCATGGAGGTCACATGATCTCGCTGTGACAAATAGAATAGCATTTTTTTTCCCGCTTATATCCGATTCGTACAGTGCGTGTACACTAATATTTCTAATTTCATATTAAGAATTATTTATAAGGTCATCTTCAAATTAAATTACTTAATATATATTTTGTATATAGCAAAGTAGTAGCTTCTGTATCAAGATTCAGTTGAGACAATGATTTATTTGAACTGTGTCTAATAAGCTCTGCTTATAGCAATCACAATTCTTCCTAATTAATATTAATTAATATATAAATGTGCCTAATTTATATTAATTAATATTTAATATATAATTAATAAATGTTACGGTACACAAAACCCTAACACAAATGAGGTTAAAATTAGTGTTTATAAGCAGTTTGGTAACATTTCTGTATTACCAAGGATACCGAAGTGTCACAGTGACATGTTGAAGATCAGGAGTCACTGGTTGGCCTTCCCACACAAATGCATGACAGTTAACATCTTGAGTTACTTGATAATGTACTAGGCATAAGCTTGTAAAAAAGTTACAGTCGTTTTAAGGATCATTCATTATCCGTGACATATTTTGATGAAAAAATAACTAGATCATGTGAGCTGCCCCATCTAATATAGCTAGTTTTGTGCCTTCAGTATCAGGATGCGATGTTGCCTTGAAATGGCCGTAAAAGCACGAGACAGTGTAACAAATAGCTGCTGATCTATTTTTTAGTGTGACCTACTTACTTTTTGTGTGCATTCTGGAAGAGCTCAGTGGTTTCAGTCAAGGGTCAACTCAAGGTTGACTGTACAGTTTTTATTGTAAAATCATGTCACTATTTATAAATACACTACATAAAATACATTGTAACATTCGGACTACCCAGATATATTTCAGGAACCATTTATTCTAGTATCATGATTATTAAGAAAAATGAACATCAGATGGCCTCGATTAAAAAGGAGGCAGTCTGCTCATAGTTTTTCATGTATTAATAATAATTATTAATATAATAAAGACTATACTAACTATGTTGGAAGGTATACTGCCTGTGAAATTGTGTTTTGTAAATCCGTAACAACGTTCACAATTTGGAAAGTACAACCCCGGAATATGTTCAAATGGTAAACAAAACAACTAAACTTTATTTGCAATAATGCCGAGGTGGGCTGAGTTAATTATAATACCCTTTAATGCTCAGTAATTTTCCCATGTTCAACATGACAGACTTCCTGTTACAAACTACTAAGCTGGCTAATTCAGGGTAGACTCCCTTTAACGATGTGTCCACCACAAAAGACTGTCTGCAGGCAATGGAAACAGCTGGTGGCTGTCGAAGAATGTACAGATTGGAAAGGTCGATATTTGTAAACATGTCAGAGTCAAATTGAAAAAAACTGGAGTTCATTTAAACTCATTTGAGTAGTCAGTATGTTATAATAGACACAGTTTATATTGTATAATACCATTTTGTGATAAAAAAAACTAAGATTGTGCAGCGTTAAGAATAGCAACTCTACGTCATAGACATACTTAGGTGACTGCGCCATCAACAGAAGTCCACCACTGTGTCAGCTCTGGTGTAACCTTTGCAAGTTTTTTTTAGGTGTGACCAACCTTCTTTATCTCGGTTTCACTGCCAGGTGTAAATTTTCTCATTCCCTTCCCGCTGGGATTGCATGTGACAGACACAGATATAAATAGCACATGATGTAACTCTGTGGTGACAGATTGTCTCGTGATACAGGACAGGGTTTTCTAAGCTGTTTACCAATCCTCGTTCATTTTAGCTTTGTGATTTCCTTACTGCAAGCACTTTGGTCCTTTCCCAGAGAGTGAATCTTGTTATACCATTTCGTATTCAACCGTCGTTGACCTGTTGAGAGATTGGTTTATTTCGGTTCTGTGCAAAGCAGCGTGGGTAAAACTGCAGTAATCGGCGTATTGATAAATTTGATTTTGCCAAACAGTGACAAGAACAGCCATGTTGCCTGTGGTAAAAGTGAGTTAGACGTAGCACGTGCAGCCAGCAGATGCAGGAAATAACTCGGCTGTCCATTCGCAATGTAAACTAACCCATTTTTGTATTGTAATCTGTGGAATGCCATTTTCTGCACAATTCAGTGTACGCTCTACACAGTACAGACATGTGCAATAGCATAAATTAGTGATCGCTGAACAGGTCAATTTATATATTAATATGCTAACTTGGAGGCACCAGAAGTATATCTTCTATCAATTACAGAGATCCACCCGCCACTGCATATTCATCTGCGTCCACAAACCATTGACCTCTGGTCTACAAATTGGCAAAGTATCTAAAAAAACACAACGATGGTTGTATAGAATTATTGACTTTTTTTCAGTGGCCATTGAGTGGACACCATTTGTGGAGTTATTTTCGATTTTTCTAGAAATTATTATTTGCAGCATGCAATACCGTAATTAGTGATGGTAGAAATTAAATTGTCCTGGGAAGGAGTTCAAGTTAAAAATATTGTGATGATTGATGCTACTGGTTTGTTACTCCGTCGGTCGGTGTAACCTAATAAAGTATCATGGAGCTTAACATTGGCAAACATGCTTTCTCTGTAGCTGAACCCCAAATCTCAAGTCAACTCCCCGTCACTTTAAAATCAACTGAAACCATAGCTACCTTTTGTAAAAACTCAAGACTTATTTATTTGAAATTGCTTTCCGACCGTAACCTTCGGCGGTTCCTTGCTCTAATGATGACATTGCTTGTCCCTGTTCATGATTCTGCCTACCTGGAAATGATACTTGCACGTTGTACTTCTGAGCTCAGATTCCTCGGGATGTAAGCACAATAGAAGTTGTTTTATTATTATCGTAGTTTTAATGAATATGTCTTTCATGTTTTGTTGTAGGAGATTCGAGGTCGTTGTGAGGGCAAGTGTGAGGTCACCGTTGAGAGTCGCTCCTACTGCAAACACTGCCGGCTGCAGAAGTGCTTTGTCATCGGCATGAAGCGCGAACTCATTCTCAGTCAGTACACTGATTTATCATTTTCCATGACAAACATACTCGAGCCAAAACGCCATTTTAAAGATTTAACTTAGTTTAATCACATGGCAGTTTTATTTTTATTATTGTTATGAAAAGTACTTAGCATCACCTTACATGTATGCCTTATACATGTAATATACCGTATTCGTTCTACTAAGCGTACATGTCCTAATTAGCGTACATACCTTTTTAGCAGCATCTGACACAATGACAGCAATCTCACATGCCAACCTCGGCTGTTCATTCCCTCATTGCAATTTAATTTCTACCAATGTTACAGCAGATTCAAAGCTCTGATGAAAAACTATTGAAAGGTCCACTTAAATTACCAGACTTTACAGTGTTCTGATAACCTGTTTGCTCATACATATATGTCAGTTGCATAAATCACTTGCTAATCACGCCTGCTGAAGTGGCTGTCCATGAGCCCCAGGAACCAAAGAAAATGGGTGTACTCGGTACATCCCAGTATGTTTATTGGGATGCCAAATTTGACATATTTTTGTGTCTCAAATATTTGTTATGGGTACTGTACGCTTAATAGAGTGAATACGATATATGTAATACATGTGTTGTCTAATCGACATTGTTCTTACGCTGATGTAGCTTCATGTCCTCATGCTCATATATCTTTCGTAACTGTGCTTCATTTTCAAAACTAAGTTGTTTACACAGACGGGCAGACAGATATAAATTTATTCAGGTTAACCGTTAACATAATACTACATTTCCAACACATGAGAATTGATAGTATACGTTGATTGATCTATGTAGACCTGTACTAAGACTTGAAAGATCGCATTCGTACTAGCCATGATGACATAATTATGTAAAGATAATTCAATAACTAACCAACTAATACTGATGTTATAAATAATAGTAAATTCTCCATTAAGATTAAGAATAGGTTATGTATTACACTATGATGAAATGGTATGGAATATGAGAAAATAATTACAAATAATAAATAATTAACAATATTATATTAATAATACTATTTCTATCACACACTAACTCTACCACAACCAATTAAAACTAACCAAACAAAATTAACTTACATTAACTAACACTGAGTAACATTACCTGTTTCTTACAAATATAATTAACACCTTTTTAAACTTTGTACAATGCAGTATATGGTAAGATATAATACAGCTCAGTTTACAAGTCGCGTGTACGTTGCGGGTGTCGTATGTTTCCACCAGATGAGCAGCAGAAACAGCAGAGACGTGTGAAGATCCATGAGAACCGGATGAGGAGACAGGGAGTTCCTGTCCTCAACTCCACGGATGAGGGACTCTCGCCAGACAGCAAATCGTCGGATGACAACAGCAGCCTCAAGTCCGAGACGGACCCTCACGTGCTCGCGACCGGCATCGACACGGAGGCCTTGGAGGGTCTACAGGAGGACCAGAAGGAGAAGATTATCGAGGTGATGAAGGCGTTCCAGATGTCGTTCGACGCCCCCATGCCCTACCAGCCAATGTCGGCGCCGTCGAGCGCAGACTTCCTCAACATGGCCGACTCATCGGTGCGGCGTCTCGTGAAGATGGCGAAACACCTGTCGATATTCCGCAAGCTGGAACAGGAGGACCAGATCTGTTTGTTGAAGGGCGCCGTCGTCGAAGTCTTGATTCTGCGGTCGGCGAAGATGTTCGACACGGCGCGGCAGGGCTGGTCGGTGATGAAGGGCGGAAAACAACACAGCGTGTCGGCTGCGTCACTGAAGTTCGGCGACGATGAGAGCATGTCGTTCTTTGGCCAGTACCAGCGCTTCGCGACGACGCTGCTCAGCGCGACGCAGCGCGACAACATCGTGCTGATGCTGATGATCGTCATGGTGGTGCTGTCGCCCGATCGCAGTAACCTGCAGACGAAGGAGATCGTGACGCAGGCGCAGGAAATGTACGCCGACATACTGATGGAGTACATCAACATTCGCTACCCGAAGGAGCGCATGTTCGCCAAGGTGCTGCAGAAGCTTGCTGACATTCGCGACCTTAACGAGACGCATACGCGCATGCTGATGCACATGAAAGTAGAAGAGCTCGAGCCGCTCGTCGTCGAGATTTTCGACATGTCGTCGTGATCCCCCATAGGGGAGCCACGTGTCGGTGAGCATGAAACGACTGCTGCATAGTTGCATGCACGTGCGTGTGTATGTGTGACGGTGCGAAAATGTATGACTGCATTGGTCACTGTTGGATTGTGTGTGGTGATATCACCCCGATGACCTAGGGTTATGATCTATGATGGGAAATACTAGTGGAGTACATCAGCTACACGAAGGATGGTCTGCTCACTAAAGTGCTGCGGAAACTAACAGACACGTGCGATCTCACACGATTATCATGAATGTGAATATCCTATTCACGAGAAGGCCACATGCGACGGAGCTGCGACCTATAGTTGGTTTACACAAGCGATCCATGTCCCAACTGGCCGGGCAACAACGTAACGTGACATGCAGCTACATGATGTGTAGGTCATGTCTAGACACTGCGACCTAGACATTGACTCACGGCACTCCTGATTTGAGCTTTGATGATCGTTATAGTTGCACACCTTCTGTTGGTCACTGATTCAAGATTATGAACATCGTCGGTCTAATTTGGACTAGTCAGTTTTGCAAGTATGTTGACATGACTGATTCTTGTGTGGCGCGACATCAAGCCAGACGGATTAACTGGACAATTAATCACTCGTGTAAACTGGGCTTAAGGCTCGGTGGTAGTTACAAGATGCTCCCAGCGATCATGTGGGACAGACAGAACACATCGCAGCGACAGACAGTTGTATCAAGTCGTGTGGCGGCATCGATTCGATGCAGACAGCAGCTAGTGTTAGTCGTATTCACTCACGGAGTGTGTGCTTAAACGTAGAAGTGGTGTTGGTAGGCAATGTCTTCGTGTTGTTGGTCATCCTTGTTGACAGACGCCGGTCGCCCCGAGTTGTGTCTTCAGCTCGAGGACGGTTTCTTCGTGTTCATTCCGGTGTCATCATATGATTCGCTATAAGATAGCAGTATTGTGCAACCTGATTTCACGCGGTAAGATTTTGTCTACAAAAATCCAAATAATGCCTGGTCCCCAAAAGATAGTTAGCTTTGTATGCACGTTAACTCGGCTAATGTTTCCCTTGGTTCTGTTGATTTTCGGTGAAAGTACTATGAAACAATCAAACTGTTATCAGCATGAAGTGATTCCTTTTACTATGGTTCTAAGATGTAAGACATTAGCCTTGTGGACTTGTGCAATTATGTGAAACCTGTGCAATCGTTTGAATATCTGATAGGAAAAAGCCTTCCAGCAAACTGGCGAAAGATCAGTTAATGTATTTTTTTAAACAAATTCTCGAGTTAAAAGGTTAACCATTGAAAATTGTAATGCACACGTCTCTTTAAACAGTTCCTTATGTAGGATATGTTTCGATATTATCTCAACCTGATGGAGACAATATTATGACAGTCAGCCCTGCGCTGACGTGACATTAACATGCGAGAACAGCTGTGTGTGTTTGCGAGTATTAATAATGTACATAACAACTCGAATCCTGACTACAAAGCAGCGACCGAGGCCTGTCGTTCTCGCCGTTGTTTTGTGAAATATCTGTGATCAGAGTTGAATAGGTTTTATTTTATTAGCGTGAATTGTGTGTGTGTTTTGTTGACTTCTGCACCCATCGGCGCGCCCCACTATGGGAAAAGCTTGTTGTCTTACAGGACGGTAAGTCTGTTTCACGATTGCCATACATGAGGTTGTTCACATGGTTCGATATTTAATACCTAGGCCAAAACTAGACCAACTCAATTTAGGGTTTCGTTGCTTTATTAACCCGACGAGGTGACAACAGCGACGACGATATCTTGCCATATTAGTTTTGCAGCTTTACAAAAATATTTTTTTAACTAACTCACATCGGATGTTCGTTGATCCATGATGGTGAACTGTGCAGTTTAACTGTAGACAGTCCGGTTAAATTAAATAAAACCTTGATGCTTAGAAATCTGTACATATGTAATGTTCAGTGGATTTAAGGATTGCATCGATATAATTTATGAATTGTGTTTTGAGTGCAAGAGAAAGAATACTTGATCAGGCCAGTCTGTAATGTCCGTCCATTCTTATCAAGTTTCTGCTTTTGACGGACCATGGTTCCTTCACTGGTCCTAGTGGTGGACCAACTGATGGTTCAGTACTAGCCCATGACAACTGCAAGTGGGTCCGGTCGTGGTCTTTTGAAAGTGAAGGACCCATTGATGGTCCCCACTGGTTCTGTACAACTGGCAGTAAACGTCCCTTTCATTGGTCTTTGTCTGCTGAAAGCGAACAACCAACTTGTGGTCCTTTCACCAAGTCATCGGTTCAGGACAACTAGACACAAGGATTTATTAATGATCCTCACTTCACCGGTCCATGAAAACTGGA
This sequence comes from Paraescarpia echinospica, assembly GCA_020002185.1. Classification (NCBI taxonomy): domain Eukaryota; kingdom Metazoa; phylum Annelida; class Polychaeta; order Sabellida; family Siboglinidae; genus Paraescarpia; species Paraescarpia echinospica. Next base: position 47,585,196 of record CM034540.1, on the reverse strand, counting down.
AGTAAAGGACCATTGGATGGGCTTCTTCATCAGTTGGAGAGGAAGGGGAAATTGTGGATCCTCATAAGGCCACAAAAGAATAATTCTCAACAATTAACCACTTAAGATGGAGCGTATTTCTTACGAGCTGCAAACTTATAGACAAATTCATTTGGCCTGATATGAATCATACATTTTAGTTATTGCACCAAAACACATATTTAGATGAATAATTATATTTAAAAAAAGTTATGTAGCACCTAGTTTTAAATGTAGATGCTTATGAGAAACCGGGAATTATTATTTATCCGACCTAATTAGCCCAGCACAACTGAATACAAAAGACCTGAGTTTATCAAAATCTACCATCCAATGTAATAACCATACAAGTCACTTTTTATTTTGTTCTGAGAAAACCGCAAAAAAAAAGAGTTTTTATGACGAGAACTCTCAATTGGATTAATTATACCAAAACCAGTAAAATGACATGTTATCTATCCTATTACGACCGTTTGCCATTGCACTACCATGGTGGTAAATTAAACAATACATTGCATTTATAATTTTATGTTTTTCATTTGATTTACTAGGTTTTTCGAATCCATGTTTCGTAGATTCGGACATAGAAAAAAGCAAAACTATGTTATGTGTTACTCTCCAGGGCATTTCACAAGACATAGTAAATGCAAAATCAAAGTAATATAATTTTGTTATAAATGTGACTTGTCGGGTTCTTCCATACGATGACAGAAATGGGTAGATAAGCGACTTTAAATTGACTTGATTGAGTCTAGCAAAATGCCAGTGGGGAAGACGTGACATGACAGATCACATTTCTAAAATGTGTTGACCACTTTACACCAAAGCAAAGGTGGACATCATGATGGATGTTGACATCATGTAAGACAACCAGTAATTCATTGTAAATGTATTTGCTAACATCTGTGGTTGTCAGCAAATGTGTACGTTATTAGGTGCAAATACTGGTGATTCATGAGTTTTTTACTGGTACCAAGAATATGTTCGTTGAGTAGTCAGTTCTGATTACTAACAAGATGTCTGGTAATCAGTCGCTTCTGTTCAAAATACCCACAATTAATACTGAGATTCACTGTTTTGAATACAAACAACTTAGGGATGGCCGCATATGTTTGCAAAGTTCCATAAACATGTAATGTATTGATGAGCGGTGGTGTGGTCTTCGTCGTGTTTCGAAGATGAAAAAATTAAGTGGTGCCATCTAATGAGTGAAACTGGTATTAATGCACAATGACATTGATGCAATTGTGCCTGTTGAATCGCATTAATAGGCAAACCAATATGGAGGTTTTGCACATCTGGAGAATTTATATTCTCTTGGTTTACAAAGATTATAGGTATCTGATGCACAATATCTCAAATCCCACACCACGTATTGGGGAGGTAGGTTTTGGTTTGAATCGGTTCTACACACTACACTCAGTAGTGATTACCAATACATTGCCTGGGGATTGTTCAGACCTGTTTACCAACATATCGTTCGGTGATTAGTTGTAATAACCAAAAAAGTTACATGATTGGGCAGTCATTGTTACCTTCATACCCTTTGGTGCTTAGACAGTTTTTATTACCAACACGTTGTTCAATGATTGTTCAATCCTGATTACCAACTCTGATTTACATGTAAACATTGCATAAGGAAACTGCCATCAATCATGTGTATTTGTCAAATTTTATCTGTTAACAATATTGTGAGTGGCCTTAACATTTGGCACATAATGAGGTTTCCTTTGAATTGCAGCAGTGCAGTAAACCGTCTGTGGGTATAGTTGTTGGTAAGCAGCTCTCAGATGTTGGAGTTAAAGAATGAAACCTTGTGTATTGTTTCTGCTCCTGTTTCGTGTTGAGAAAACCTGCTTTATTCACATTGCTATGTTGTGTGTTCACGTTGTCTTGTAAAATTGTGATCGCTAGTCGTGCACATCACTGGTACGAAGCAGACTTTGTATGGACACTTCTGCTCGTAAGTTGTTTGGCTGCGCAAGACTAATTAATCTTAATCGTTGATGTATGTGTCGGAGAAATCTGGCAGTTTTAATCGCCAATATGTCTAGGCCAGTTGTACAACCTAATGCGGTGATTCTTGTTTGTTATTGCTCTGTGCTTGCCAGTGCCCGGTGGACACCGTCGGTTTCTAGCTATACCCTTCTGTTTCTAAGTAATACCATATGACTCGTTTACCTTAACTGCGATAGTTATGCGACAAAACACATGATGTTTGCTAGGACTTCCTCCAAAAACCTATACAACTAACAGGTCAAATTGTCATTCGGACGGCATGTAACAAGGTCTCTTTGGTTGGCAACACACTCATTAGGTGGCGCCAAAGTGGCAAGTTGGCAGGTAGCTAACCACCTAGTGCATATATATATGTTCGCTGTATAGGACACCTGACGATTCCAAAAAGTTCCTTCGTGCTGTGACATATTTTGTGACGATCCTGAACCATAACCACTTCAGTGTCCTGCTTCAGAATACACTCAGGGTATCTAGAATCTTTCTCGAGTTACGATAGCGTCTTTTTATCTGTGCAATATTTTGCCACACTAGACATTTTGGTTGCAGAGCATTGATCGAGGCTTATCAAATTGGAATTGGAAAGATTTGTGAAATATGAATGATTAATCCTTCATGATTACGTGTGTATAATTTGATTTTAGCCCTGAAAGTCTGAAGCTATCATGTCTACTATTTGCCGAGAAAGTGTGTATATGTCCGGTGCATTTAATTGAAGAAACTGAATGGTTTTGTCCACCTGCGGCTCCACTGTTGCTGTATGTTATCTGGTTATGTATATTGTTACGATACCTTGTGCCATGACATGTTAGGATGGCATAACAAATGGATCATTATCGCTGTAGTGGAGCCATCTTCCTGCGGTGGCAGACTGTGGTCCTGCTATCACTTTTTGGCGCCTGTCTGCACATTGTTGTTATATAACTAACGAGATTGTGACCTTGCTTGACCTTGTATGGCTGTTTGTGATATCACATCCCGGTGTTAGCATATACAGAGGAGGGAGGGCCACACTCGATCCTACGGCGTCATAATTTATGCGGAAGAACTTCACTTATTTTACTCGTTGCTGCATACCATGATGTATATTTTCGTTGTCGGACCGATCAGTGTCTAAATAAAAATGAGTAACGATTTGTAGTTTGTCGTTATCTTGGTGCAGCTCAACACTGGGGGGGTGTGTGAGGGGGGGCAATCGCAATATACATGCGACTCGCTCCAATAAGTGAGTTAAGAACAATGAGTAATTTTTCACCCTGGAAACATAACATGTCTTAAACACACTAATTGTTTAAATATTAAATTGATATAATATGTACATGACAGTACTACACAAAAGTTAAAGGATGACATTAATGAATAGATTATTATTTCTTAAAATAGCATCACATCTGTTATGTTTATGATGTAGTAGCGCAAGGCAAAATTGCAGCCACTCAACAAGAACTGTAATCACTATTTTATTTAGCAATATAAGACAAATTGGTGATGTTTCGGTAACAATGTAAATTTGTGAAATTATAATTTATGCGATGCCACAAACTTGTGAATAATTATGAGACATGCAATTATTTGTACACACAAACATCTACCCCCACCTAAAGACGTGTTACAATATTCAAAACAGTTATAGCATCTGCCTTGTATTATAGACTGGTAAAGCTATATAAAATAATATATGGTTTCTCTTGAGCAGACGCATTTAAAATGGATGCCACAAAACTTTATTTTTTAATAATGCCTCTAAATATGTTCCTGTGTGAAAATTATGAGGCCAAATTAATTGGTTTAAGAGCCTGCCACTTGTAATAAATATACCCGGTAGACATCTTAAGTTGTTGATTGTTGGGACTAGTTGCAAACGCCTCTACCAGCAAAAGTACACCCTCACCTCAGACTCGGTTAGTTTTGGACAAAGTTCTGATGAGAAATCAGGAATTATTTTATAACGCCTAATTCAAGATGTTAGGCAGAGGAGGTTAAAACAAGCCATTGTCCTCAGCATAGATATTATTTTTTGCATTGGTGATTTCACCTACCATTCCATGTCATATACTGTGGACAGTGAATGAAAAACAATACTGGGGGCTTACTGGGTAGAAGGAGAACAGGTAAAACCATACGCTAACGTTGAATCCGAATGTGGAACAATGATCTGTCCCTAAAAAGCTAGTTCGTTGTAAAACTGGTAGCGCCACCTGGCAGCTACTAACGGAGGCTATCCATTGCGCCTCTGGTGGATACCTTAAAACTAATTTGTCAACAAGCCGTTGTGCGTGCCTAGTAAATATTTTTAACAAAGTATCGTGCCAGCAAAGACTACCTCATACAAAGAATAAGGTTTATTGTTATTTAGCAAAAATAAAAACCCTTTGATTATAAACAACCCAGAATTAAATGCGGAGCCCTATATGCTATGACGTCTGAATAATGTTGAACGGATTGATTGGTTTATTTATTCAATATAAACATGTAAGCGTGTACATACATAAAATATAAATACATGGTACATTAGATATAAGGATGACACAAGAAAGTGCAAGCATTCGTTTCCATTGTGGTCTTTGGACAGATGGTGACACAGACAAATACATGAAACAGATATTCATAAATTATTACCAAATAACAAAGGCTAAACAACATTAATAAATAAATATCAGCTAATGTTCAGGTTCAGAAGGCATTAATAATGATGATACTGAAAATAGAGGGATATTACCTGCTGATTATTAAGGGGTGGTAAAGCAGCTGGATAGGCAATTGTTAAAAGCACTATTAATACTTTTTGTGCCCATGCTGTTGAGAAGACCATGCAGCATTTTAGACACATTTTCATACATTACTACTTACTATTTTTTATTACTTAAAACGTTTTTATATAGATTGTGGAGAATATCCAGGAGAACACAACAATCCAAACCAGATTACCATATAATTTTTAGTTCTGGAGTGTTGCAAGTTTATGTTGCTAAAAGGTGACATTTTTGTCTAATTGTGTATGGTTTATTAGAAAACAGGTCAGACGTGAAATAACCCTCGATTATAATAGCTAGATCCAGATATAAATAAAGTTCGTGTCTGTTCACATTAAAAACGGTTTAAACACTGCATATCTATTTCATGCTTTTGGCTACCATTCAACTTTCAAGGAGCGTCTATGTAATACTTCTGTTTAATTAATTTATAATAGTTTGAGTGCTATTTGGTACGAGTTGGTATAAAATGTTGAGGTCATGACCCCAGTCTACAAACATGGCAGCCTGCATCAGGTTGGGATTCACCGGTCTTGCGGCGTTGAGTCAAACAGTTAAACCTCTGCAGATATGTCAAACATTTAGCCGTTATACAGCTGGACTGCGAGTACCTGCAAATAGAAACATTCTGTGTCAGTTTAAGCCGCATCGTAGGCTTATACACACGCGAAGTGGTCCTAACAACCATGTAAAATACATTGTTCGCGGTGCGTGCGTGCTGGCGCTCGGTGTGACATTGACGGGTTATGTCGTTCAGCGGGCAACGAACATACAGCCGACTGTGCTGGCTGACGAAGGCAAGAAACCCAGGCCGCCTCCAGTCCCTCGACGCAGAGTATGCATTGGTAGTTAGTGAACGTGCAGGGGTTAGGACACTGTTACTGTTAGACTTCCTGCTTGGTTACAGACGAAAAAGAGTGCAGTATATTTTTGAGAAATGACTACAATATTCACTTGCTCTGACATAACATAAGTGCATTTGAGTAGTCAGATTTCTAGATGTGATTGTAGAAGCTATTGACAGTAAAATGGTGTCTTTTTAGCTGATTTTACTAAGCGGAAGGGTATCTGGCAGCAATTTGGCTAGTTGACACTTTAGCCGGATTACTGCCTGCATCCATTTGTAAATATTGACTGGTGTCATACATACAGGCATTTTGCAAGAGCTAGAGATATTAGATTTTGACTAAACTTGACCAGCATGTCAATGAGATGATAATAACAGCAGGTGAGAAATTTAAGAAACTTTATAGGTCACGTTTTCTTATAATCACACAAAACATTAACATGGTTGCCAATGGGAAAACTGACAGTGTGCTGACCCCTGCAGCTAGTGCCTTGTGTCTGATAAACGTGACCAACTCGCCCCCACAACAACTGAGTGACTGCCCTCAAACCCAGGGATGGGGTATAATCTACCTACTGACATCGCATCAGACCAATAGTCATCCAAATGCACATCATGACACTATATGTCTTCTTCTGTCAGAATAATGAAAGTCGCATTTTGTCTATTCTCAGCATTCAAACTGAAAGACGTTCAATAATGAAAAGAAAGATGATTTATAATTGACAAATTGTTACTTAACTTTCATGATTATAGTTATATTTGGGGCTATTTATAAAGTGTTTGAGACTCCACTCCCTTAATACGCCTCAATGTGCTGGCGTGTACACCACCCTAAAATTATGTTTTTGACAGACTCCTCGATCTATGATGCCTACATCTATAATAATTACATTATTTGCATGGCTGTATAGAGTCTTTGTTTACATGTAAAATATATGTAAAAGTATTAGAAGCCATAGTACATTGCTGTTTTTCCTGTAGTGCTGTTGAAATTACTCTGAAATTGACCGCTCAATGAGCCAACATTACAAAAATCATTGCATAATGTTTACCCAGAGACACCCTCTACCCCATGTGACATTTGCCCATAGACCACCCCACCACTTAGTAGAGATCCCTTATGACAGCTCCAATCGCAATTGTCCTGCTTTTTGTGATAATCTGATAATTTTATTAATGAGTAGTGATTTATTTTTAAATGAAGATTTCAATATAGCCCTCAGATTCTACTGTCACTGGCTTAGACGTTTTGGTTCTAACCCAGATCAAAAATACATACATTAATTTTTAACCTGAGAATCTTTTTCACACCTACTTTCACTTGGAACCACGTATTCGCCCCCATTACACTTTGCATGCTCATTGTCAATATTCCTTAATACAATGTCATACTCGCTTTCTAAATCGCCAGAGGTGAACCTCTATATCCGCATGTTGAAATCTAAATTCTCCATAGCAATAAACTGTTTTTTTAAATACAGAAGAGTCTGAGAGGAATTCTTCAGATGGGAAAACGCAACCATCAGAAAGAGCAGCATCAATTTTACAAAATCAGGCAATAACACTAAAAATATAATTTATATAATCATATCTTTAAGCACCAGCAGTGCAAAATTTAAAATGTGATTTGATCAATTCTGACAGCATGGTAAACATGTGAAAAGCTGTAAAGAGATTACGCAAAAGGGTAGTTTTCAAATTGATACCAGTTGACTCCAGTTAAGATACATGCATGCAACATTTGTAACTATTTGCGTTTAATAAATGTATTTGAAATGTTCAGATAATTTTTTTATTAACAAATAATTTGTGATTGTTTAACAATAGAAAACACAATCTTACTCAACATATGCCATAATAAATAAGTATCACTTTGAATATATACAAACATGTGAAGAACAGTGGTTCAGTGGATAGAGCTTTGGATTCTCGACCGAGAGAACCCGGGTCTGAATCCTGTGCGGCGGTGTCAAACCTTGGGCAAGTTCGTTCACTCTACATTGCTCTATGTCACTCAGCTATATGACTGAGTACCTGGCTATAGACAGTGGTAGATATTTGTGTATGAATAGTCTTCGTGCAATAATTGCAGCATGGCTGGATGCTTCCAAGAGAAGTCGAGATGGTGTTTGATTGAACAGGTCTGCCAGGTAGTAAAGTGTAAAGTGCTTTGAGCGCAGTCCTGGGGACTGGATACTTCGCTATATAAGAACTTACCTGTTTTAAAGATAATACCGTTGACTTGCAGTTTACCACATGCTTTGCACCAATCTGTTTCAGATAATCTGTGACACAAACAAAACAGGTTTGAAGCTGACACTGTACCAGTATGAGAGCTGTCCGTTCTGTTGCAAAGTGCGGGCTATGTTGGACTATTATGGTCTGTCGTATGACATCGTGGAAGTCGACACACTGAAGAGGACACAACTGAAGTGGTCGGCCTACAGAAAAGTTCCCCTTCTTGTGCTTGAAGAAATCGGAGAAGACGGTTACACGGTAGTCAAATAATTAATCATATTTTATGTATAACGTGCCACTTAGAGGTACAAACTGATTGTTTTTATTTTAAAATCATGTTATGTGGTATACACTGTAACTATTCTAACCTATTTATCACCTAAATGTCTTTTAATAAGCCAGAATTTTCAATGTAATTTGAGCATTATTGATCTTGCTGTTCAGTTAATTTATGAACATCCATCCACATTTTCCAGTGCCTGTGAACAGAGTATGTTACGATCAGGTGTTCACATCATCATTATCATTAATACCACAAAACTACATTCACATCTGTATGCAATATAAACATGATTTTCAAACTAACACTTTGCAACAACAAAAGGTATAAGAATAATTGTGGAACTAGTTTAATATTAGTAACTACTTATTTGAATAACTGTCTGAAAGGTACTACATGCGTTCTTCATTTGTTATTTATTTGTACCGGGTGCAGGGTGTATATTATTCTTAACACTAGAGTAAATATTTTGAAGTTATACGACCCACCAAATTGCTTGTAATAAGCCTGAAACAGTGTTCGCTATTTGAAACTTGTGCCAGTGAAATGTTGAAATTGTAAACAAACCTTCCAATTAGAAAACAGCCAGTGTTAGTACTTATTGCTTATGAGCACTTATTTCTTAGAAGTTGGCTTGTTCCCACACTCCTGATAAATCTATGACTAAGTACAGCTGATTCAGTTAATATCCTGCTAATGATTACCAAATATAACAGACACTGCCAGATTGTATTCTGTAATCTGTTATTTTATTTCATTTTGCAGCAACTGGGCGACTCATCAATGTCCCTCAGTGTCCTTGAAACATATTTCCAAGATATGACGCAGCCAATTGAGAAAGTTATTTCGTACTACCCTGTCATCGAAGAGAAAACAAAGAAGGGAAAGAAGGTGTTTGACTTCCCGAACAAGTATTTCGTCATGTTTGGTGAAAAGGATGTGAAGACGTGCAGCATGGATGGACTGAAGTGAGTGTAGGTCATTCTTTCATCTACATCTTTCTTAAGGCTGCCACCTCACCTCGGAAAAGACCACCCCTTAAAAACGGCTACTTTATCACAGTTTATCCTTGTGTGCTAAGGGGTGCTGCTGATTAGACCAGTCTCTAAAAAATGGTCGAACTGGTAGTTGTTTGGGGATTTCCTGAACTGCCTCTTGATATGGGACACAGTCATCTACAGTGTCTCTCAGTTACAGTTGCGACCAGCAGAGTCAAAAACTAAGACAAACTACATCTAAGTCCGTGAAAGGGATGGGATAACTGTGAGGGGTAGTATAGACAACTACTAACCCTGGCTTGTGAGAATGTCACAATCTGTTAGATTGTTTAATTGAAACCTGTATTAAACTAATTCTGTAGCGGCCACCCCGTACTCCATAATGCAGCTAGTTATAACAGTTTAAGACGTCCAATAAACTCCCTCAGTATCGGTCACTGTTCAATAAAAGAAATTTGAATTATTACAGATCTTCGCGCCCCAACTGATGTTTATAATTTTTCTTTGTTGAAGACAAGAACGCAAATGGCGTCGGTGGAATGATGAAGTTCTCATGCACGTTATCACACCAAATCTCTACCGTACAGTCTCGGAAGCCAGCACCGCAGTAAGCCACTTTGCTGAGGTGGGTGGTTGGAAAGAGAATTTGGACACGCGACAATACTGGCTGATCATGAATGCCGGCCCCTACGCTATGTACATACTGGGAAAGATGCTCAAGTCAAAGTAGGTTTGCGACATCAGCATATTTCTAATCTATTCCCATAAAAAACTCTGTTTTCAGTGTGTACTTTTCTGTAGAATTTGGTTAATGGTGGCTCCGTTTTGATCAAGTTTCTGCTCAATACACCATTAAACCTTATTTTGAAATGTTTTCAGTTTTCCTTTGCTTTAAATGCAGGGCGACCAATTGTCTCGCAGAATGAACAGTTTGCTTTCCATTTTTTTACTTTCTTGATTTCTGCTTGGTAAACCGTTTAGTTAGATAAATTGTATAATAAAATCATTTTGAAGTTTAAGATCAATCTATTGGTTGCTTTGATTTGTCTTCCTATTTAATACACCTTAAGACTGGATAATGTTGAAAATTTGTAACTATTGTAATAATTTGTGTGCCAAGGCACATCCAGCATACACCCTCAAAATGGGCTTATATGGACCGATATGAGTATGCTGAGACAGACTTACAAATAACAATAATGATAAATATATATTAAAATATCAAATTTTTCAAGAAACAGCAAAATGTCTTCCATCTCAACTCATCCCTGGTGAAATACTTAATGCTCCCTGACTCAGATAAAATATCCTCCAGGTACAAGCTGAAGCAAGAGGTGCGTTTGTCGCTCTATGATGAGTGTGACAGGTGGATGCAGGCAGTCGGCAAGAAGGAACCGTTCCTAGGCGGTGACTGCCCCAACCTCGCAGACCTGGTACGTTTCTATTTTAAAGGCATGTGGAATCGGTTTTGTTTAACAATTGGTCATATTTATGGAAGTGAAACTAACTTACATCAGTATTTCTTTTAAGTATCTGCAGTGGTTTTTATCCGTAAAAAGGATTTTGAACTTTCGGCCCAATTTTTACTACCTGTTAATCAGAATTAACATTGTTACTTCAGTCTGCAACATTGTGTCTTCTACAATGATATTGAGTTAAGTAAGTTAAATAAATCTACACCAAACATGTGCATTGTGAACCGTAGTTTGCAGAATTGGTTGTTGTGAATGTAGGAACATTGCGATCATATCCAAGGGCTTTGTGGGTAAACCAACCACTGTCTGTTATATTGCCAATTGAGTTGTTTATTATCTGATTGTTTTGTTAACTTCCTTGAATGAATAGAAGATCCAGTTTCTCGGTTGTTGATACTGTACTTAATTTATCACAAATTGTACGTTGTTAAATCAGTCCTGCAAGTCTTGCCACTAGTAAATCTGCACTACTAGCCGTGAAATATATGTGAAGACGTGCCGGACTTTGCATGGGATTTCGTGTTTACTAGCAGGTAGGAGTCGGTACTTGTCATTTGCACATAGCAGCGAAAACTGAACACTGAACGGGCCTTTAATCTGGTCCGATAAAAGTCGCAAACACCCTGTGTAAGCAGTTAAGCGATTCATCACCTGCAGTGTTGTTTTCAGTCTGTGTACGGCACACTGAGCTGCATGGAGGGCTGCCCAGTGTTTGAAGACATGATGGCTAACACTGCCATCAGCAAGTGGTACGGTCGCATGAGGCAGGCCGTAACACATCACGAAGGGGCTCGTCTGCTTTCCAGCAACAGATTGAGGAGATGAGACCTCTCACTGCTGGTTGACTTAGGGGTGGTCTCATAAATCGCAAAGTAAAAAAACTAGTGTTTCGTATTGGTTCAAACTCCCACCCACCCTCACCAATCCACTGTGAGGGACTTGTGGTTTTGAGCGATCTAAAATGTCTTTCAAGAACACAGCTTGTGCTTAACAGATTCATCCGACCTGACATGATATGGTCGCCAAGACATTACCCATCAAGCTGCCCAGTTCTCATATCCATAATAGCGTCAATGTGCATTAATGTATGTCCTGTCCAATATGTGACACCACTGAAGCAGTTTATTTCCCGTGATACGTAGTGACGACCAAACCATCGTCCACCCATACGTAATGCTACGTTTGCGGGGACTTTGCCAAACGATGAGACCACCCCTTAGAAAAGCAATACACTGCTAGCTTTGTAGTTTAAGGAAAGATGCCTTGAGAAACTTTTGTTCATTTTTTAAATTGGAGAACAAACTTCCAGAGCCACATTTGGAAAATATTTGCCATAGATGCTCAACAAATTTCTGTGCAGAACTTTAACTCGTACAAGTGCAGTGTTGTTTATTTTTGTTAAAATAAAAACATTTTTAACGAATTGTGTTATTAGAAATAGATGTACCTACTTACATTCGTGGATCATTCTGTAAAAAATAACAAAATGTGGCTCAATTGAAGACAATAGGTTGTGTATATTTATTTTTCAGGTCATGTCTTTGCCATATGGTTTTCCCATGTACAGTTTAGCATTGTAAAAGGCAATAGTTACCATTTTTCTTGGGATGAAGTGGGGCGCAATTGCTAGAGGCCATTTGGATTCTAAATGATATGCCTAACGCGAGGTCATCTGTACTGTTACCCATAATCTACCATGGGTGGTAATTATTCGCAGAAGTTTGCTGAATCGGTTGTATTCGGCGCCAGTTTGTGGGAACCATCCAACTTCAAAAGCGTATGCAGGTTGACACTAGCCTCCACAATAAGTGCAAATTGTGGCTATTTATGACGTGAACATTTTGCATGCATAGCGGCCAATTTGTGACAAGACTTTTAAATGCAATTTGGCAGGCAGTATACCTTTTACATCTATTTATTCTAGTATTAAGAACATACAGCCGCTGTTTAACATTAAATAATGGTCATTGAAGATGTTAACAAGCATATACCAAGTTGTACTGGTCGTTAACTTCCAAGGCCACATGGTTTTAGTTTTGACAGTTGAGAAAGATGACACCGCATGTTGTGGTTGGTGTCTTAGTAATATTTGTCACCCTGTAGGAATCTGCTTTATCTTTTTTGTGATCACTTTATTTTCATACATGGTGAATATTCCTGTGATCAATTTGAATAAAGTATAAACAATTCCAACTGCAAGAATAGCGACTGATTAGTTGTCCTAAATACGGTTCCCAGGTCATATACCTGTTCCATGAAATGACAATGCATCCTTCAATTTGCATTTATCAACATTGTCTATTTTCTGTGTCTCCCAGCATAGTACCGGTACCTCAACGTGAAGCCTATTCTATTTGTAATAACTATCCATTATCTAATAGGTTGTTGTTACAAATACGTGGTACATTTCTATCTCGAATGCACAGAAGTACCGTTGAACCCTGCTTTGTAGTCCAACTATTTCTGTAAGTTTAGAAACCAAGTCTTGCTAAAATGGTCACCATGAAATTCAGGTCACAGACAGAGCCCGAGGATGATCAATAGTCAATTAGTGAGACTCCACTACTCAAGTGTCAAAACAACGTGTTGCAAATTGAGTTCATTCCATAAAAAGACAACAAAAGCAGAAGCTGCACTAAATGGCAAGCATCATAATTTTGGAATTTAGAGGAGTTAGCAATGTGCAAGTACAGTGAAAGGACGTGCAAAATAGATGATACGAATACATGGGTCCATTCACAGACACAAGATGAAGAAAACAATACCATAAAATCCACAACTAATTGACATTTTATTGATAGTTTAATTACATTAAAATCAAAGTAAAAGATATATCAAAACGGACGATGACACATACGCAGTGTAAAACCTGTCGCATCATGGCTCTGGTGTCATATACGTTCATCCGGTTACGACAGGCAAAACCACGATAATGCTGCGTTCCAATCACCTCGTGTATACTGTTTAACGCAAGTTGTGTTTACAATACAAATGAGCCCATTGGAATGCAGCAAAAAATGCACTGCTGTCATTCTAAACACTGAGTAGCAATTCTCTCCAGTCCGGTCGTTGTCACGACTCCATTTCACAACACGCCACTGCTGCTGCCTCGAACACAAGAATCTTCAGTGAAAGTGTCGTCACATTACAGCCCGCATGACTCAACTAATGTGCTGTCGGTGTAGCACATTGCTACAAACAAGCCCTCTGCAGTGGCAGCCAACTTCACGGAATGGTGCATTGTCATCTTGGCTCAGATGAAAGAAGAATATTGAAAGGGTTGTGTCTCGCCTGACACTTATCGGCCCTCGACTGCAACACACAAATACAAACAATTTAGTGCATATCCAAAAAATTTGTATAAACGGTGGCCGCGTAAGCTTGGAAGGTCCACACAATGCTTTGATGTGTCTCTGAGCTGGGTTTCCAGGTATATACGCATTAAAGAAATTCTCTTAACAACAGTATTACAACAGCCAATAGGAAAACAAGCACTTCACATTGTTCACCCACACAGAAATGATGATTTTGTTGATGACCCCAACTTATTTATGTCGCATGTTAAATCTAATTTGTATTTGTTCCAGTAAGTTACATATTTTTTTCTTAATTTATGTAAAAAAATATTGAAGAAAAGCACTTACTGTACGATGCGATATCGATCTCTTCAGGCAGCTCTGTGATGTTGACCTCGAAGCGATCCTGGACATCGTTGAGAACCTTTGCGTCCTTCTCATCAGACACAAACGTAATGGCGAGACCCTTTGTGCCAAAGCGACCAGCACGAGCCACCTGCAGACAGAATGGGCAACACAATAAAAATAAAGCCTTGCTTGTCGGGCAGTTGTTAACATGTACATCCTTCAGTAGATATATCACGCAATACAAGTAACAATAACATTAGTGAAGGATTTTCCATAATCTATCTATAAATTATGTATGTATAAAATCATGGAAAATTATCCCTCTTTTATAAACAAAGTATGACCCTGACACAGTATGGCTACATTATGTATTAGCCCAGATCCCTTTTCCTCATGTACACAGTGCTCATAAGTAATCACTGTTATCACCCTCCAGGTGTATATAAATTGTAAAAGACCCCCCCGTAATTCAAGGAATAGCAAAGTTTATTATACCATGTAAAATTAGTATTCATCATCTTGACGTAGAAGCCCATGTTACTAAGATAAATAGCTCCATAGGGCTCAAAACATTTTACACCAATTTTCTATAATCAAATTTTATATAAACAAAATTTCCATTGAGCACATTTCACATCGACGAATGAAGATGTAACAGAAAATATAATCAAAGACACTGCTATATATCACATAGGAAATTATATTGGATCTATGCACAATTCTGGACTCAAGTGGATTTTATGATCATTAGTGTAACACATTGCGAGTTCATTTGAATCTCAGTGAAACGGTAACAAATTATGCACATATATCTCGTACCCTGTGCAGGTAGGTGTCTGAGTCTTCTGGCATGTCATAGTTGAAGACAATGTTCACTCTCTCAATGTCCATGCCTCGTCCAAACAAGTTGGTGGCGACCAGGATGCGTTTCTGGAAGTCCTTGAACTGCTGGTAACGACCCAGTCTGAAACAACAGATCTTTTGAAAAAGAGACAGATTTTATGTTCACTCTGTAACATACTTAGTTATACACTATGTAAAAATCGAACACATTTAAAATGGTAGTGCAGCACTCAAATATTTGTGTAGTGACTTCTTGAAGCAATGGCAGTTTGGGATGTTCTGTGGCAAGCTATTACATAACTCCAAACTAAACACACTGACACTACTGCGATAGTAGGTAGTGATAGAAAAATAACACATTTTTACCGGAAAGATGAAATGATACGTGCACAATTTTTCATCCATCTGGAGGTTGAACTATACTGCCTGTCACACCACGTGCCACGTACCTCTCTTCCTGTGTCATTGCTCGGTGGATAGAAATGGCAGGGAAGTTCTGCTCTACAAGAAGTTGTGCCAAGGCCATACACCTCTGAACAGACTTCACAAAGATGATCACCTGCAAACGACACAACAATAACCTTTTTATGGGTTAGACCTATAATGTCAACCATGTGAAACATCAGAAACGCATCAGCATATCAGTCATTACATGTTATCAATACAGTAGCAGACCTCAAATTTAGAACAAGGCTAGTCAGCTTTGACTTTTTTAGACCTTTTTGGGTATGATATAAAGCTTCGTCATTTAGATTGTGAACTATTATTAAATTCTGTTTCCACAAAAGCCAGTTTTCAGGGCTGTATGGCAAATGGTTGTTGCCAAATTCAAGGACTGTAGCTGACCTCTAATAAGGCCACCCTTTCTGCAGTTATTCAAATAAAAAATATTTCCAATATCATTTCACAACAGCAGTACAATACATTGGAAATGGGGAGAGTTGAAGTATCAACTTGTTTACTCCCCTGGAGCATAACATTACTAAATACATAAACAAGTACATTTAAATGTACAATGGCATAAATGTGATTCTGATAAGGAAGGGAGTTATCATGGGAAACCATTCTTTACTGAATGGCAAGGTAGACTAAGGCTTAAATTTGCTAGCTGCAGCTGGCCAATGGGAACCAAATATTGCCATGGTGAGTGATTTTAAATAATGGGGGGGCCAGCTGGTGAGTATAAAGAGTTGCCTAAATCTATAAATACTGCTGCTCTAGAAGCCCTGACGACTTCCTGCTCGTGGCAACAAGCCAGGACTGTTTGCCATGCAAAACTAGCCCTGGCAGATCTCCTACACGAAGTGCAGAAGTTAACCGAGTCAAACTAGTAATTGACTTCGCCAGTCGCGACTGCGTCACCCGTGAGAACAGCGCAAATACCCGTCCCAATTTGAAGATGGATAAATGACTTCCGGGAATCCCAATATAATGACCTGTTCATCCATTAGCATGAGCAGCTGAACGGTATTCAACCGTATTGTGTACTCGAATAATTGCTTCTACTTACTAAACATTGCATGTAACACGAGCCACGGTTGGTTGAAATTAGTTTTATTATGACCACCTGACCTGCCGCCAACCACTGCTATAATGAGCGATTTCACAGGCTGAGCTTAAATTCAGAGTTTCGCAAAGCGATCAGTCAGGGGATACTGCTGACTGGCACCGACGTAATCAGCAGCAGCGACCTGTGAGGGAGGATGGCTGGCAGTCAAAGTTGTAACATTGTACACAAGCACAGCTTTGGATGGTGCCACAGTACTGGCTTTGTAGAACTTATAGTGGACTAAATATGTTGATAAATTGTAACAAGTGAATGATGACAGTTTCTTCAGGGTATCTCGATCAGCATTATTTATAGAGTTAGCAATTGTTTAATGTGTATAATTTTCTGTAGTCGGATATTTTAATTTTCGTAATACAGCAGCAGTTTCCGTAATCCGAGGTGAATTTCCGTAATGATTACGGAAAATCTGTAATGGTAGGCAGAACTATGAATTTCAGGAGTGACCAAACCCAACTAAAGTACTATGATTAAGTTGAACATTAGGTGTGCAGCTGGGGGTTTCCCTCCAGCTTGGGCTGGGAGGCTGAGCTGCCATGGTTTCGTAAGTTGGGCTGGTCTGGCAGTGTGCAATGGTCATAATAAAGAGTAAGACTGTAGTGTTGTTTATTAGTCGGTGTCCGTAATTATTTATATTCGGTACCCTCCCATAGTCGTTGCGCATAAGACCGCTACGACAATGGCACCTAAAGCTAGGCTAGGTACTATTGGTATGTACAAACAAATTAAAGATAGTAAGTAGATGAGGGGCACAACTTTATATGAACGAGGTAGAGGACTGACCTGGTTGAACTCAAGAGCATCGAGCAGCTCAAAGAGCTTCCTATTCTTCTCGTTGTCCTTCAGTTTCACGTAGTGCTGCTGCAGACCGTGCAGTGTTAACTTCGAATCGTCATCCACATACACCTCCATTGGCTGCAAGCAGGAAACACCACCATAACAGATGCCCCTCCCACCAGCTCCACTTAGTCAGAGCAATGCAACTAAAACCATCTGTACACACTCATTACATACAACAATAAGCGCAGTGGAATTAATATTTGTGTAATGGCTCAACACTTAATTAAGCTCTATTTTATATAAATATATATCTTATAAATTGTAATTTCAAAGAACATTTTAAATTATAATGTTGTACAAAAACAATTATTATTACAAAAACAAAGTTAATTACTGTACAATTAAATTAATAAAAACCTAAGGTCATTTTGAAAAGATACATTTATCAGTTAGCGATATTCTACGCTGCTGCTACTTAGCGAGGCACACAATAGAACCAGTAACACGGCAGAGCGCCATCCACCCAGCTGTCTCTGGGTGAACAGCAACATCATGACGTGGTCACGGTCCATGACACAGTCCCAGTCTGTCCCCAGCAGCAGTGCGACAGCCAGTCCCATGACGATGATGCGTCAAGTTGTCAACCAAGTCGGCAGACATAACGATGATCCAATGACGGGAAAAAACCTGACGTGTTTTCCAGAATTACTTTCAAAAGAATAGATAGATAGGTAGGCTTTATATATATTATTATAGACAACCCAAGACTAAGAAATACCTTCGAGAACAGTAGAAGAATCCAGCGTCTATTCAACCATGGACAAATACAGATTGTCGATACCATGCTTGTCGAAAAGTCCCAACAGAAGAAGGCTTGTAGTTGAAGAAAATGAAGATCAACAAGACAGATGTGAATTGCAGCTATTCCAGCCAGAGTCGTATCCAGTAAAGGTGCCAAAGATAGATATTTTTGCAGAAATGTGAATACCACCAGAATACTTTCTCATAGCCGTGTACAGAACATGCTTCAATATGTCCACCAGAAATCACCCAATGAATGCGAATACCAACCGAACGTGTTAGCCATCTACAGAATACGAGATGATTTGTAACTACCCCCGGCTAGAATCATATCCACAAATGTTCCAAATCAGTGAAGCTTGATTATGACAGAAAGTCAAACAATGCCAACAAAACATTCTTTCAATATGTCCACCAAAAACCATAACTTGACCTCATTTTACCCAGCAGATGGCCACTGGAACAGTTTCAGCACCCCTACTACATTCAGGGTGCCTACACTGTCCTCTGCAACCACCCACCAGGAACCAAATAACCTCCCATAAAAAATTCCAATTATGAGAATAACCTATTTTTTGAGACGATAGACCGATAAATGCCAATAAAAAAACAAGTGTAGATAATCAATACAAAGAAGGAATTTTGACATAGTGCAAAAGAAGATAAAGCAACTGTGTGCCAGAAGATTAATGGATTCAAATTTGATTTCCAGTGTCAAACATACTAGCTGGTATTGCTAATGTCAAGACACAATAGAAGATCGTTTTCCATGTTACTTTTTAAGATGAAATGGTCCAATTAAGACAGAAAACACGACGTGCAGCCAGCCCATTTCTGCTCATCACCTATGGTGGCATTATCTTGGAAATGTTCACAGTAAGTAAGAAAACGTGATAGCAACTTTGAAACCTGACAACTTATTTTCACAATGAAATGGTCCAACTAAGCCAACAAAAATCCAACACATTCTGAAGATATGCAGCCAGTCCATTTCCACACATCAGCAATGGTGGCATCAGCTTGGAAATGTTTGTATAGTGAAGTGACAGGAGAAAGCATGAACTCCAATTTGACTGTCAGACACAACATCTGGCATGAGACACATCACACGAGGCACTACTCGACTGGACGTATCGCGACTGAAGTATCGCCAACGATGCCATTGTCTGCACAAGCACGCAGAGGACGAATGCCGCCGACGCCCCCACAACTCAGGTGACCGACACAGACCCAGCGGTCGGGTAGTGCAACTGGTTCCGCCAACAGGTGGAGCTGTGGCAGTCGTGGGATCGCATATTTACATCTTGCATGAACTTCTTGCAGATGGGTCGGATCTCCTTTGAGAGCGTTGCTGAGAACATCATCACTTGTTTCTCGTGGGGCGTCATCCGGAAGATCTCCTGGACGTCACGGCGCATGTCTGAAACAACGCCATTTACAAACATGTATAACATGTTGAAACTGGTTTTCACTGGTATACATTCTCAAACAAACAACCGTGCAGATATTGTTTATTTTTTTAGTGGAATTGAATACAAAAAATACAATACAAAATAGTAACAGTACTGATAAAACATGAAACAATACATATAAATAATATAACAATAAGAACAAGGGTATAAACCAAACAAAACCAACACTAGTAACACAGCAGGCTAAGACCTTAGCATTATACATAAAAAATTTCTGAATGACAGATCTAAAGGTTTTGCCCAACCACTCACACGACTACCCCAGATACTGCATAAAACCAATTTAATGATTACAAAATAGATTGTTAACACTATAGCAGTTCACAAATCAGGTGTTTTGTAGGTTCTAACAATAAGAAAAAGTTATTACGCACCGAGCTGTTCGAGCATTTTGTCGCACTCGTCAAGGATGAAATGTTTGACGTGTTTGAGGTTGAGTATCTTCTGGCGTGAGAGAGCGAGGATGCGGCCGGGCGTGCCGACAACGATGTGAGGGCAGTTGGTTTTGAGCACAGTCTCGTCCTTTTTGATGGGCATGCCACCGAAGAAGACAGCGATCTTGACGTTGTTCATGTACTTGCTGAAGCGTTCGTACTCTTTGCTGATCTGGAATGCCAGCTCTCGTGTGTGGCACAGTACCAGCACAGACACCTGCAAGACAAACCGAAAAACACATCGGCTGACGTTTTTTTCTTGTGGTGGACTATCGCTGTAAGCAACAACTGCTTAAAAGGATCGATTTATGAGTCAATCACAATTGTTGACATTTACCTAATCATGCGGAGTAGTAATTCTCAGACAGAATTTTGAACAGTTTGACAATGACCTACCATGTTCGTTACAGCATATGAGTGCACATTATATTACAATTATAGAAACTCATTTTGCCTGCCACAATCACCAACATAACTTTAAAAAGCCAGAGGGACAAACATACTATTGCAAATAAGACACTACACAATTTTTTTATGATAACCAACACAAGACAGTTTTGAAACCAACAAGCAGTAAAATCTATACAGACTGCTGTATTGTGTAGTAGTCAAAACAATGCCAGTGTTGCTTCACGACATGACAGTTGTTATTACCTGACCATCAACATGCTCAAGCTGCTGCAGAGTTGCGAGCACAAAGACTGCTGTCTTGCCCATGCCCGACTTGGCCTGGCAGATGACGTCCATGGCAAGGATTCCCTGAGGAATGCACTCGTGCTGGACTGCAAGGCAAACACACCAGCACAATGTAAAACATATGGAAGAAGATGCAAGGCATGACTGAAGCTACAAAAATACACTCGGTGCCAAAACGTCAACTTGCAGACAACATTAATACCTTCTGACGGATGCTCAAAACCACAGTCGACAATAGAGCGCAACAACTCTGGCTTGAGAAGGAAGTCCCTGAAGCCGGAACTGTGAATGGACACATATGTTCCCTTGACGTCCTTCTTCTGCGTTCCGTCACCAGTCCCGTCTACTATGGCTTCGTGGTCATCTTCCTGCTCCTCGTAGTCCAGGATCTCATTGTCAGCATCTTGCTCAGCCATGTTTTCTAGGTGCACAGATCAATCCTAAATAGAAAGAGATAGAAATTACTTTTTGGGGATATGATTACAGACGGCTACACTATTACAGGTTTTTGTGATACACTTAATCAATAGAATTGTCTACATCATCATTTTAAATACCAGAGGTTTTATGCTTTGCATCCACCCATCACTCCACATGGTGTCAGATATGCCTTACAAAATATTGTTTAAGTGCACTTTTGAGGTTAAAAATAGCAGGCTATATAAAAGTTTGTCATGTTTATAAATAATAAAGGTACATAACGGCAAAACTAAACGAGGTGGGTGGCGGGGGCACGCATTCTACATTGGCGATTTTATTTTCAGTATATTTACTGTTATTCAACAAAACATTTTGTTATATTCCTATCGTCGTATCGATGTTATCGACATTCGCAGTCTAGCCTTGCCTCGGGGCTGGACCTGAAGAAATTAGTGTGCACTTCCAATGCTGTCACCGCAAAAACAAGTTACAATTTTTATCTCGATAAAAGCCGTCAGCCGCACTGATTCTTAAGTACACATTTACTTTAATTGCTAACAGTAACAGAACCATTCGCTTAACTTTATGCGCAGTACACCGGCGTAGGCTGTGGTGTTAAACGGGCACCCGGTCCTTTGTTTTGAATAGGCGCCAACTAGTAAAAATAAGTCTTAATTGCAGCATTTCTACATGTTTAATACAACAATAAATCTACTCTACACAAATTACATGATAACTGTAAACTAAACAAATATTATAAAGGAGATGGTAATAGATTTTATGCTCACACGATCAAGAAAACTTTTACAATGGCGTCGTCGGAAAGCAAAGGAAATAGACGCCTATTGGAATTGTGGGTAACATAAATCGAGTGGCGCCCCCACCTGTTACGATTTTCGCGAACGATGGGGTGGAGCTAGACGTTTTTACAGATGAGCTAGCTGGGCAATCATTCAGTCAACGATTATAATAACAGTTGTTCTTGCCAACTCAGGCTCGGGTGGCACGATGGGTGTGAGCGCATCTCCCCGCTCGAATAGAGCCATTACAGGTTTTTTGTTGAGCCTCGGTTGGAGGGTTTTCGTGAGCCTTGGCCTGGGCCCGGGGTGCAGCTGGAGGTTTGGTTTGTAATAAGCCTCAAGCTTCAGTCAAGTCAAGGGTTGACCAGTATATAATAATATAGTTTTATGTTTTTGTCGCGAGCCTCAAGGGGAGGCGTGCTTTGGTGAGCCTCGCCTCAAGGGGGATAAGTTGAAGGTGTTTGGTGGGACACGAATGTCCTGGAGTGGCTGTGGAATTGGAATTGTTTTGTGATCCTCGAGCCTCCAGGGGGTGATATAAGATGGAGCTAGGTTTATGGTGAGCTTGCCAGCTGGTCGCAAATTGCACCACCAAAACAAATCAACCACACTACGGGCCTATAATTATACACAAATGCCACAAAAATTAGACTGCCTATGAACAAATTAATCATCCTCGTTTCGAGGAAATTAATGATGACATGGCTCAAACTTCTTTACTTAAACTGTGTATATGAACATTAACAAAACAATTGTAGCAATAAAGTGTAAAAATGTGACTTAAATGGAATTATGCTGGGATGTGTACCCGGGGATGTGTAATCTTATGTCATTTCGGATAGTCTATGCATGACTATATATAGTACATTATATATATACATATAACAAGTGTTGATATAGGCCTGCCTGTGTGTGGTGCATATAACTCATAATAACTATAATTATGAGTTCCATATCCGAGTTAAAGAAAGTGATTGGTACGAATCTTCTTGAATATCTTTCTCGAATAGGCAGTATCGCTCACGTACTCTCGTAGTCACTCACTCAGTCACTCACTCAATCATTCGGTCTGGTTGGCCAGTTTTTGGCCGAATCATTACTTGCTGGATAAAAGCATGAAAATTAGACCATATATGTAAAATTTGCCGGCGAGTCCGATTAGAGGGGCTCCACGTCAGATTGAATGTCCTTGACCTTGAAATCCAATGTCAAATGTTAGTGAACTTGAAAGATAACGTTTTCAATAGCACCACTGTCTTTTATGTATGTTCGAACGAATAGAATATGTAATTATGTATGTGTGCATGTATGTATGTCCATGACCTTGAATTTCAAGGTCAAATATAATTTTTTTCAAAACCACTGTTTTTGTATCTATGAATATATGAGAGCACTTAAGTATGTATGCATTATACGTATGTGTGTATGCATGTTATTTACCTTAAGTGTCAAGGTCAAATATGACTATGTAAAATAAATATATTTATATCAATAGCATCGCTGTTTTTGTATTATATGAATATATGTGTATATTATGCATGTTTGTTTGTATGTTTGTAGGTATGTATGTATGTATGTTTGTATGTATGTATGTATGTATGTATGTATGTATGTATGTATGTGCTTATGCATGGGCGGATCCAGAAGGCCTAGGGGTACGTGTCCCCCAGACCATTGGAATTTGGCGTGCCCGTAGACGTTTTGAAAGGGCCCACATGACCGTACTCTTTATATAGACCCTTGGAAATGTGCCTCCGTTCAGGTTACAATAAGCTGAAGTTACGGCGACGCGGCGGCGAAAAAATTTCAACAGCACCCCCACCATCCACCCTGTCTTCCGATGTCACCAATCGAGCCTAGACAGCGGAGAAGCTGGAGTTACGGCGCAGCAGCAAACAATTGTCTACACCATTTGGTTCGGCCGCCAGTGTAGGTTTTGTGCCCCCCCTGGACTACCCTCTCTGGATCCGCCCCTGGTATGTGTGTGTGTGCGTGCGTGCGTGCGTGCGTGCATGCATGCATGTTTGTGTGTATGTATGTGTATATACAGCTGCACAATTTCGGGATGCTGCGTGTCATTAGCCGCGTCGAATGGCGAAGACTGGCGGGGCAGATCGTAGAAATGGCATAAGCGAATCCTAAATACCTCGAACATGCTTGTGTGTGTGCGTGTGCGTGCGGGCGGGGGGGGGGTGCGTGCGTGTGTGTGTTCAAGCGTGCGTGCGTGTCTATATTAGTAAACTTGTAAGTATCATTTTACCTTATTATTTCATCGTCCATACTAATTACTATCGTATATCTCGTCTTATCATAGGAACACGTGTAAAGGTCCTTGCACGGCCACCTTTAGAGCACGTGCAACTCGCTGCACAACGCCTTCTACATTTGCATCGACACCACAATAGCTCCCGGCATGCCTTGGTATCTTCAGGAAGCGTTGAGAAAGGAGAATACCACTTCCCATCCTCGAACTTCCACCCAGTGCTCTTTTGGGACAGCACATCCGGCCGAGCCATACAACCCAAGGACAACATGCTTGCCGAGTGGGTGCTGTGCATGAAGTGTTTCAGCATTGCATCCTCTGTTGGTGGCATACGATCGAAAGCACAGTTTTTCTTCATGAAAAGATCTCGTCTTGCCTTATTATTGCTGCTCTGGACTTGTCATAAATTGTGATGTCGAAGTCCACTAACTTTAGTTTTGGTCTAGCGACGTGTACCTCTGTTTTGGTTGCACATGCCTGTGTCACCCCGGGAACTTAAAACCAAGCCTTCCAAGCCGACTTTTTCCCCGCGCCATGGAATGCTGAAAGTGTAACTACATCAGAGCGAGTCATGGCATGGAACTACATTACACGCGTGTCTGCCTCTTCGTGGCCAGAGTTCCTGTGGGATTAAACAAAACAAAGAGGATCCATTCAAGTTTCTTGGAGAAGAAATCCAGACGGAGCAGTGATCATAAAACAAGGTGGTGTGCGAGATAAATGATGACAATGTAGCTGCTCGTGGAACAGTCGTGGTTGAGTTATATTCCCACAAGGAGACGAACACGCCTGTAATGTACCACTCTCTGCATGCTCTACAGCAAGGGATAAGACAGTTAATGTGCGCATTGTAGACACGGATGTTGTCGTCATCTTCGTTGGGATGTTCTTCTGTTTGAAAACGACCGTCGGTAACTTCCAACTGTTGGTTTCATTTGGAAGAGGGCGAAGCATCAGAAACATACACGTCAGCACCGTGTGTGACAACCTTGGAGAGCGGAAGGCCAAGGGAATTCTGAGGCTGCATGTCATGATGGGCTGTAGTCTCGTTTCAGCGTTGGAAAGATCAGCTTGGAAGGCTTTGTCTGAAGTTCCTGGGGTGACAGAGACATTTGCAACCATTGAGAGGTCACCGTTTGTCGAGTTAAAGGTTGCTAGACCAGAAGAAAAGTTGACGAAGAAGCTCCTCGCCACATTACAAGTCAAGTGAAGCAACGTCTGTTGACGACGCAAGACGGGAACCTTTCACGAAAAAAACTAATTGCGCCTCGATCGTCTGCCACCAATAGGGGATGCATTTCTACAACACGTCAGGCGCAACATCTACCAGGCAAGCATATGGTCTTTGAGTTGTGTGGCTCGGCCTGACATGCCGTCTCCCAAGGATTTTGGGTAGAACTTCGAGGTTGGAAGACATTATCCTATTTGCACAACGCTTCCCGAAGCTACCAAGGCGTGCCGAGAGCTTTTGCAGTGCCGTTGCAAAAATAGGTCTTATGCAGCGCGATGCACGTGCTCTAATACTGGACCTTTGCATGTGTTCGTGTATCTTGAGGTGACACATGATTATAGTACCATGGGCGATGAAATAAACAGGTGAAAACAATAAGTACGTACTTAGAAGTCTTTGTAAGTAATTTGACTTTGAATTTCAAGATCAAATAATTTACATTTTTGTTTTTAAACAGCGCTGTTTTTGTATATATATATATATATATATATATGAATGTGTGCGTGTATTTATGCATTCATGCATGCCTACATGCATGTAAGTACGTATGTATATGTAAGTATGTATAAAAATGTATATATGTATATATATCGACGACAGGGACGAGGAAAGAACAGAATTTGTCGACACATCTTCCTTATTGGTCTCCCCTTTTGTCTTCCCACTTTCACGGTACCCTGTTTCTGTAGGATTTCTTTGCCGATGGTGTTGTGGCGTATGGTCAGCACTGGTCACTGTGATGTGTCCGTGTCGTTAATTTTGTAGGTCTAACTGTCTAAAAGCTGACGTTAAACTGAACGCGTTATAGAATTATCTCGTTGCTATTCTAGAAGTTCCCTTCTGCATGGTATCAACGATCGAGCTATGATCGCCGTGGCACTCGATCGTCATACATGTGGCAATGTTTGCCGTGTGGCTCATACAGGTATATAAGCACGTATAATATTATAGGCTTAATCTCTTACTTTTTTAAAGTTTCGTTTATTGATGGATGTAAGTGATTAAGCCTATAATATTACACGTGCTTTTATATCTATCTGAGCCACACGGCAAGCATTGACACTAGTATGGCGAACGATAGCTCGATCGTTGACACCATGCAGAAGGGAACTTCTTGAATTGTAACGAGATGATTCTATAACGCGTTCAGTTTAACGTCAGCTTTTAGACAGTTAGACCTACAAAATTATGATTTAAACCATTACATTTAGATTGTGTACACCCTTTGACATTTCATTGCGGTTAAGCTGGTAGAATAAGTGTTTCAATTATTGTACGTATTGTGTTTATTTCGCTATTAACACCATTAATAATTCAACACTGTATGTTCATGGCTTCTTGTCCCCGTTCAGACAGTTTCCATGCGGGAAAAAATTGATTTCAGTTGTGTTCCAGCAAACGCTTGAAGCACGTTACGTAATGCACCTGTCAATACAAAGTAGGTGTCTGTGTAGCAGAAAGGTGACGGTTTATCTTGTTCGAAATCGTCACTATGCTTGATATGTGTTCCCTACAAATGTGATATTTCTCCAATAATTTATTCTACAGCCCACTAATGACTTTGCTACCACATAGCAGTGTGCCGCGGAACACATGTTGAGAACCATTGGACTACAGCACGTATTCCATCGAATCATTTATTAATACCGGGCGTGCCGTACAGTTTAAACATTTATTTATTATACATGAAACATTCATTTTGTCACTTTATCTGCTACCATTACTCAACGTTAGAATGACAATACTGAACTACTAGTATTGAACTATTAACTACGGAAACACTAATAAACAACTACGGAAGCACGAATAAACACTCGTACAGGCATAGGTCTACTATGACCGCTGTGCAACAAGTCTCTTACAGTTCGAGTCGCAGTCTCTTACAATTCAAGACGTAGTCTCTTACAGTTCGAGACGTGGGGGCGGTTTGACTGTCCTCCCCGACCTCATCTTATAGAACAGGCCCGGGTCAAATGTGACCCTCCTGGCCGGTTTCACAACCAGCTGCACGCTCTGCGACGGATTGTTCGACTAGTCCAGGAGCTCGTTCAACATTGATCATCACTCGTGCCTCTGTGAGTGTAGCCTGTAGATACAGGCTCCATTGTGGCAGGAGTCAAGGCTTGTGCAGGCTCGACGTTAGCGAACTTCTCCCGGGTCTCCCGTATATGGTGTCGGTTTTTCTGGGGCATTGTACCGTTTGTTTGACGAACATCATACGATCCGGGTTCTTGCATGTCGCCTGTTAACGACAGTTGCTGGATGCCATTTTCCAGATGTCGGGTGTTGGATGCGAACAGATTGTCCTGGATCCAAATGGAGCGAGTTTTGCAGTGCCCTTGCGATTGTGGTAGAATTTTTGCTGTTGTTGTCTTTCAACAAGACGCCTGATAATCGTTTCTTTATCTTGACGTCGATTTTGGTTTCTCATTGGTAGGTTTGACTTCATTTGTCGCATGTTCAGCATCTCTGCCGGCGACGGCAAGTGCTGGTCTACGGGGGTAGATCTGAGGATCAACAAAGCCATGTCAATGTGTGCTGCAGTTGCTTTCTCCATCATTCGTTTCACGGTTTGGATTTGTCGTTCGATGAAACCGTTTAACTGCGGGAAATGTGGACTGGATGTGATGTGATCAAATCCCTATTGTTTGGCAAACGTCTTGTATGCTTGGCTGTCAAAATGTCCACCGTTATCGCTGACAACCCTGTCTGGCACGCTCTGTTCTGCGAAGATCATCTTCGTAAGATTGACGACTAATTGACTCGTGGCCTTCCCTTCGATTTTCTTAACAAAGGGAAACTTAAGAGTAGTAATGAGGTAATTGTCCCGATCGATGGAGAAAAGGTCAGTGCCAATGATCTGCCATGGTTGTGTGGGTATTTCGGGCTGGATCAAGGGTTCTGGCAACTGCGTATACTGTTTCTCTTGGCAGATGCTACACATCTTAATGACATCCTCAATGTCTGCATTCATGTTTACCCAGTAGACGCATGACCGGGCACGCAGTCTTGTTTTGTCTGTGCCCTGTTCCGATTCATGCAGTTTGGCGAGTATGTCTGGTCGGA
Organism: Paraescarpia echinospica; assembly: GCA_020002185.1. Taxonomy (NCBI): domain Eukaryota; kingdom Metazoa; phylum Annelida; class Polychaeta; order Sabellida; family Siboglinidae; genus Paraescarpia; species Paraescarpia echinospica. The sequence continues at coordinate 47,556,551 of CM034540.1, read as the reverse complement.
CCTTCAGTAGGATAACTAACAATGCGGTCACCTAGCTTTCAGTATGATAACCTCCTCTGCTGACATTTCATCGCGGAATGACCAGTGTGGACGAAGAGAGCGCGTCGCTGCTGCTGATGATGGTTACCCCATTAAACTACCTCTGCGCCTCCTGTGTCGGTGACCGAAGGCACCACGATGTGTAATCTTTTAAAATGTTAGGTATTATCACCGACCACGTCTGTATTTAGTGCATATACCAACTGAAGAAATTGACTACCGTACCATAAAAAGACAACTTTTGTCCTGTGTAGTTATATTGGTACCTGTATTACAGTGGTTTTTCTCTCTTGTGTGTTTAATTAGTTGAATACTTTGAGAATTCATATTTCACTATCCAAGTTATGACTTGGAATTGGAACAATTTATTCTGCAATAAACAAACAAAAGCACACAATGCAACACAAATTGTACAATAGTTAGTCTATGTCGGGAGGCTCCCACTAAGGCTCAAAAGCCGCTAGCGTGAGAGCCACCCACGTGAAAAGAATATTCTGTACTGCAATGAGCATATCGTAATCGCGGAGGCGTAGGCTAACTGGGCATTATCATTGATGAGATGTTCTCGTTGAACATTCAACAAATTGAGATGCGCCGCAGTGTCTACAGAATGAAACATCGCACATAAATGTTGGGATAAGCGAATTCAGACAAATCTGCATCCCCTGTTCCACGAACAAGCCTATATATATATATATAACGCACCATAAGCCCTATATTGCACCTCTACCCAGCCAGCGAACAAAAAGTAGAAGATGTCGTAATATTGCGCATTTATGTCGGCAAGAAAACTCCAAAAACCTCCGATTGCAACCACCATGAACTTGCAATTGCACCCCCTTGAGACTTACCTAAATAGAGGGGACATCCCAAAAATCTGTGAGCATGTAACCCCCAGCCCCATGTATATCTGCATATATATGCAAGATGTATATGTATATTGAAATGTTTTTGGAAAAAGTGCGGAAAAGGACATAATATTAGACCTATTAATTCTTACTTTTTATTGAACTACCTACATCTGTACCCCCTATTAAATGCAATTATAACAATGAAAATCTGATATGTTCTGCATGCACCCCGTTTGACGTTCACCAAAAAACATACCACACGTGAGGTTCACCAAAATTTCCAGCTGCACTCCCTTGAGGTACACCAACAACTTCGAAATGCCCCCCCCCACCCATCTCCGAGTCTCCGGTTATAGGCCTAATCATCCAACTGATATTGACACAGAAGGTGATGCAATTAGAATGTGTGATGTACTTAGTATGTATGACTGAACGCAGCATGTTACGGTCCCAACGCATGTATCTGGTCATACGCTAGATTTAATTATTACTAGTTATAATTGTGAACTTCTGCTTAGTTACCCCGTGGCTGATTATACGGTATCGGATCATATGTTTGTGTGTTACAGAATAAACCTGTCCAGACCTCCCTTAAAGATACGTGCGATATCATACAGGAAACCGAAACAAATCGATAATAGTGCTTTTAGTAATGACCTGAAGGATATCACTAATGCACTAGCTATTAAATATCACGGATATCAATCAGCTAGTTGGCGACTGCAATAGGGAACTAAGACAGTTCTTGGAAAGGCACGCACCCATCAAATCCAAAACTATTGTTGTGAGGACACTGGTGCCATGGATCGACGATGAACTCAAATCACTAAAGTCGCAGAGACGGAAAGCTGAATTAATCTGGACGCGGGATAAAAATCACGAAACTCTGCTGTCATTCCACCGTGCTCGGAACAAATACGTCAATGCACTGAATACCAAACGAACTGTCTATCTCTCTAACTTAATTTTAGAAGCTAAGGGTGATTCGAAGAAATTATTTTCCCTCAAAGACACCCTGTGTGGTAAGAAGCAAAGTGTTCCACTATACCTGATCATGATTCTGTGGAAAACCTTGTAAATGAATTTGGCAACTTTTTGAATGATAAAATAGATGCTATTCGAACGAACATTGGTGTTACCGAACCACCATATATATACCATTCAGAGAGGGTGTGTGTGCTAACTTACATTTGCGGTGATCTCCGAAGATGGTGTGCGCAAGTTGGTTATGAAATCTAAAATAACCAGCTGTGCTCTTGACCACATGCCAACCAAATTGGTTAAAGAATATATGGAGGAATTACTGCCACTCCTCACGCACAACATCAATCTCTCTATTGCTACTGGGGAATTCTCACACGAGTGGAAGACTGCAACTGTAGTGCCATTGCATAAAAAACAGGATTGGATCCTATTAAAAAAAATATCGTCCTGTATCGAATCTCCAGTATGTGTCAAAACTAACTGAGCGAACTGTTATAAACCAACTTTGTTTTCACTCAGACTGTGGATTTCTTTGCCACCTTGTCAGTCTGCTTTTAGAGCAAGGCATTCTACAGAAACCGCTCTAGTTAAGGCTAAACATGGATTAACAGAAAGTAACACAACTGGTTTTAATTGACTTGTCGTCGGCTTTTGATACAGTGGCCACCACGACATTTTTTTTAAAATAACATGAATCGCTCTTTTGGAGTATCAGGCATAACTCTAAATTGGTTTTCCTCTGATCTCCAATCAAGGTTGCAGCGTATTTCTATCAATAGTACAGTGTCTGAGCAGTTTAAACTCATGGAGTACCGCAAGGCTCATGCCTAGATCCTGTTGAATTCACAGAATACAGCTAGCCCTGTTTTCTATGTCATTGATCAGCATGGGAAGCTGGGGCATGCCTACGCGATGATCATCAGGTTTACTGTGGTTTCCATCTTGATATTCTTTGGACATGTAGTAACCGCGAATCCATGGGACGATGCATCAGAGGCATCAATAGTTGGATGCAAGGCATGAAACTTAAAAATTAATAACTCCAATTAAGACTGAGTACATTTTAATTGGTACTCCGCAACAACTAGCAAAATGCACCAACACGGCCATTAACACCGGGGGCTATATGAGGTACATGCACTGAATTGCGTGCGAAATGTTGGCGCTTATTTTGACAAACACATGTCTATGACTATGGAAGAACATGTCAAGTTCAAATGTCGGGCAGCTTATGCACAACTTAATTTATAGCATCGGAAAAATCTGAAAATATCTTGATCAACAGAGTATAAAGAAACTGATGAATGTTCTGGTCCACAGCCATGCTTACTTACATTTATGATTTAAATTTATTCATTACATGGCCATGGACCAGAATATATGTCGGAAATGCTAACTCCTAGAAGCATCCATTATGGTCTAAGATCGCAGGATGATCTTAAAATTCATGTACCAAGGACATAAACGAAAACTCTGGGAGATCGTGCTTTTAAAGTTGCTGCATCGAAACTGTGGAACTCCCTTCCCAATTAAAGATGTTCGCAGCTGCAACAATGTCAGTGTTTTTAAGAGCAAACTGAAGACACACTATTGCATACAAGTAACTTATTAATGTTACTAATTTAAATAGTTTTACACTTGTTAGATAATTATATAAAATATGTTGGATGTTTCTATTGAAATTATTAATTTTACTCATTTTATAGTTTTACATTAAAGGGAATTAAAACATATATTGCTCGAATTCATGTTATATTACATCCTGCTATCTATTTCCACGTCCACCAAGCCAAACAAAATAAAAATTCAATGAATTAGAAATTCCACATTTTATGGTGTGCATCCGGACATTTTCGAATATGCATATTTTTGGCGCGCTTTTCGGGATGCCGAGATGTGACGTCACTTATGACTCAAACTCGCATCAGGCCGACCCTTTCCATGCATTCAGAGCATGTTTACAAGTATAGCTTTTGGGTCGAAACGAGCGTCAGAACGAGTTATTGTGCAATATTCCGACGTAATACAAACACTAATCACCATAGAGGAACAAGCAGTTATCTTACGGTTCCACATGAATCGAATTTTATTCAAAACAACGAATGCGAATGGGCCTACAAGTCGACTAGATTTCGCCGAGCCTGGGCTCGTTTTCCGAATAATGATAGGGAGGTCGGAAGAAATCACGCAAACGCGTTTGCATTGGGACGCAATGTTAAATCGCCTATGTTAAAAAAATTGTAAGTCCCTTGATTTATAAAGACTGATCATATATTTTATATCAAAAGAAACATAAATATGTCTTCTTTGTGATAAAAATACCTGCTTTTTCGAACTCATAATGCTTCATACAGATATTCGTGATGAAACAACGACACCCGCAGAAATTTCATTTCGTTGCGGGCGCAGCCATATTTAATCTCGCGGAAGGGTGGTGTTTTCATAAAATCATGTGCTCGCGTTATTACCCGCCATGCTATGTTTGGCGGTATGGTTTAAATCGCAAAATGATACTCTTTCGTTTGGCGTGTTTCTTGTACGAATTGAAATAAAATTAAGAAAAATATGATATATTGAACATTGACCATATTTAGAGAGGATCTAAGGTATGAACAATTTGCGGAAACTCTGGCAAACTACATATTTGCTATTTAGTAATGTATAAACGTAATATTAATGCAAATTTAGCGGAGATACACCTTTGCCCATTTTTGCCCCAAGCTCGAACGTAGAGGTACCCCATGTCCGGCATTGAATTTCTTCTATTATCGCTCACATACCAGGCGTACATATTATTGCAATCTTTTATTCTGAAGTTGTGTTTTAGCCATGCATTTGTTATTCGTGTTTACATATGCACAGACATGCTATCATATATTAAATGGTGGATGCTATATGAATATTTAAAGTTTATTTTCATGTTGTAATCATGCAAAAATATATGACAATTAATAACAACAAATAAATGACAACCCCCTCCATAAATCAGACATCTGATGTACTTCTAATTACACTGCATTGATCTTGTTGTAACTAACTGCATGTATAAACATTGGCTTGTTGGTGTTTTTTTGGGGTTGTTCTTTTTACTGTATCTTCCCAGAACTATTTGTATATGAATATATAACATGATTTAACTTTTCCTGGTGGTGGTACGGTGCAACATTTTGCTTCAGCGGTGATGGGTATGCATGATTTTTCAACATTTTATTTTCGAATGCTGCAAGGACATTCTTTCTTAGCAATTAAATGCGGTGACTTATGAATAAAACAAGGTGCGTCAAACAGGTTGTTGAAATCCGTTCTAAACGACTTAGAAACGCCACTGTTTCTCACTGGATGTAAAGCACTTGGACTTATCAGGAGCTGATCACCTGCCCCCTCTGATGCCTGATCAAAGACACGACTGTTCACATCTTGGACATGAACACTCACTACCAGCAACTCGTGTCATTCTGCCAGGAGTCATGCAGAAACATCAATGAGTTAATGAGTGGGACGAGTACGCCTATCTTTGGAGACTCTACTCGCATCAAGAAGGACAAGGTGTTTGGAATGCTGACAACATTTTCTGATGTAGATGCAGATGTGGACGTGATTCTTCATATCCTACTTCCAGCCATCGCTGTTCTCTGCAAACGGATGTTTGTAGATACAACATTACATCAGATAATTCAAAGTTGCATAGCAATATGTATATATATTATATATATATTGCTATGCAACTTTGAATTATCTGATGTAATGTATATATATATACATATATATATGTATGTATATATATATAATGTTGTACATGCATGCTGTGTAGCAGAATGCTTATTGTTGCTTGCAGTAGTTGGCTATCCTTTTCACTTTACTAAGTCCACACACACACGCACATATGCGGACACACACACAAACATACATATGTTTACATAATTATATGGTGCAAGGCCAAACCAGAATGTTTACATCAATGCATGCAATATTTGGCTATGCTTATACTCTCACACACACTTTATTAACTTTGCATACATGACGTCCACATGATTTTGCTGGTATACCTGCCACTTCTAAAACATGTCAGATTATGTTGATATCCACTTAATGGAAACCATTAAAGCATAACCTCCAACCTATGGGTAGCAGGCTTTCCAAGCTGGTTGAGTGTGGCATATGACAATGAGCCATATATACTGTGTACACGTATATACGCTGGATGACGATTTGAAAGTGGGGGACCTGGAGATACTTTTGTAAGCTTTTCTGAAAGATTAGTTGCTTAGTTAATTAACATAATTTTATGTAAAATTCCTTTTGTAAATTATATTTAAAGAAAATACATAAAATATCAAGTCTTTGTTAAGATTTTTGTATTGTACAAAATTATATTTTCACATTTCTTTCAGATCAAAAAAACTGTCACACAAATTTACTCAATGACCTTTACATAATTGTCCTTGACTTCACCAATCACAGAGAGTTAAAACCGGTATGGCTGTCTATCTCTTAAATAGACCTTTCCAATGGTGTATCACATTTGCCAATCTGATGAATTATTGCATTTTCACCGACCTCCCTAATAATGAAATCGAATGCAACCAACGGGAGATAATCTACACCAATAAACATACATAGCAAACATATATTGTATCCAGCTACATAAAGTAACGTGTATAATTTCATAATATCACTAGAATATCAATATATGACGGAGTTGTACAATTTATCATAACAACTTAAATCAGTCAGTGTGTTTCCATTGGTCCCGCTAGCTCAGTGCATAGGCGCGTTGGTTACTTGTCATTTATTTTACAATCGGGCGACGCCGGTTCAATCCTGACAGCATGCAAACCTTTGATTTTCTATACACTTTTTTGTTTATGTTTTCACGAAGTAATATAAACAAAATAATTGTTATACTATAATGCACTGTTTGTAAATAACTTTAATTTTTGTAGTAACTATTTATTCGCCACAAAAATGAAAATATGGTCATTATATAACGATGTTTCTAAATGTTATTTCTCCAAACAAATATAATGGATATATAATTGATTAATTGTAAATATATTCTACGGTAATATATTGTAATTATATATGTGAAAACAGATTGAGATCTGTCTGGATAAATACAATTTAGAAACATCGTTATATATAATGACCATATTTTCATTTTTGTGGCGAATAAATAATTACTACAAAAATAAAAAACTAATTACAAACAGTGCATTATAGTATAAAATTATTTTGTTTTTATTACATAAACAAAAAAAGTGTATAGAAAATGAAAGGTTTGCAAGCTGTCAGGATTGAACCGGCGTCGCCCGATTGTAAAATAAATGGCAAGTAACCAACGCGCCTATCCACTGAGATAGCGGGACCAACGGAAACTCATCGACTGATTGAAGTTGTTATGATAAATTGTACAACTCCTTCATATATCGATATTCTAGTGCTATTATGATATTATACACGTTACTTTATGTAGCTGGATACAATATATGTTTGCTATGTATGTTTATTGGTAGATTATCTCCCGTTGGTTGCATTCGATATCATTATTCTGAAAACGAGCCCAAGCTCGGCGAAACCTAGTCGACATGTATATAGGCCCATTCGCATTCGTTGTTTTGAATAAAATTCGATTCATGTCGAACCGTAAAATAAATGTTTGTTCCTCTATGATGACTAGTGTTTGTATTACGTCGGAATATTGCACAATAACTCGTTATGACGCTCGTTTCGACCCAAAAACTATCCTTGTAAACATGCTCTGAATGCATGGAAAGGGTCCTTGGCAAAAAAAAACTATAAATTTTCTATAGAAAACTACAGGATTTTTGCGCATAGTTTTCTGTAGAAAACTACAGGAAATTTTCTATAGAAAACTCCAGGATTTTTGCGTTTTCTATAGAAAACTATAGGAAATTTTCTATAGAAAACTACAGGATTTTTGCGTTTTCTATAGAAAACTATAGGAAATGTTCTATAGAAAACTACAGGATTTTTGCGGTTTTCTACAGAAAACTACAGGACATTTTCTATAGTTTTTTTTATAGAATATTCTATAGGACATTTTCTATAGAAAACTATAGGAAATATCCTATAGTATTTTCTATGGAATATTTCCTATAAGAAATACTCTATAGGCTATATCCTGTAAAAAATATTCTGTATGACATACTCATTAACAGACGTGCACGTTAATCTTCAAATATTTGTATTATATTATATATTCAAATACATTAATCATACAGGCAATCTACAGTAATATCCAAGCATATTGAATGACCAAATAAAACAAATACAAAATAAAGTCTATTGAGCATACATGTACATAAATGCAAGCAATGCTAATAATGACACCAATCATTTCTCAAATCCTTATGTATACATTATAATACATTATGAACAATTAAGTATATGATAAATACAAAAAAAGACTATTGAGCATACATGTCAAGAAATTAATCCTTAAATACTCGTGAACAGTAATGAGCCATTATCTGAAATAGCACAGACTACATGTCACAATGACATTCACAACAGGGATAGCAAGACAAATATTGTTGGAAACATTAAATATATTACTACTAAAATACACATCAATTAACATCCATGTAGGAAACAAATTAAACATGGTAATACACTTTTTTCTTACTTAGGCATTGGAACCTGCCGAGGGGCTTAGTTCCTAATAGTTGTGGATTAGGAGCTTAGCTCCCCAACATTTAGGAAGGGGTGTGCAGTTTGTGGTGTATGGGGGCTGGAGATAGGATTACCCCTAAATATTGCGGAATGGGGGTGCTTATTTAGGTTTTCAGAGTGCCATAAGGTTTTTTTCAGCGAGCCTCAAGGGGGTGCAGATCGAGATGTCTGGAGAACCTCAAGGTGGTTTTTTTTTGGAACGCTCCCTTCCCTGTTCCAATGCCAGTGACTTAATATACACTGTACTCGGGTATACTACCATGGTATTTTTAAACAGGTACAACATGGTATTTTCATACATGGTACAAACACCAAAGATTGCCAGTCAGTAAGCGACATCTCATGTCATTTTTGTACATCGCATCGTCAAATTATGTTGATAAACAACATATCTCAATATAAGATTTGCCATTATTTTTGCTATTGGCGGTTTTGTAAAAAGAATTCTGAAAAGTACCTTTAATACATATTTGTATTGAAATATATACTTTTTCATTTTATCATATTTTAACCCTTCAAGATTATTTGTATTTAAATACATGTCAATGAATTTGACCCATATCTGCTGGTATACTACCACGGTATTTTGAAACAGGTACAACATGGTATTCCATTTGATATTGACAAAGAGAGCAAGGAAAACGTGTGGTAGAAAGAGAAAACCGAAATCACTTGGCATGATAGTGTCAAGAGGGTAGGGGTGAACAGTTGATAGTGACTCTAAGCAAGATGGGTTGTTTATCAACACTTCTAGAATGTTAGATTGGAAACTGTTGTTGGGTCAGTCATTCTGACTGAACATAATTGGCATGGTTGAATGATTTTCTTCCATTACTTGGAACGCGGCGTACCACACTGTATTTATACATTCATGCATTATTACCAGTGCATAACAATAGTATATATAGGAAGGGTTTAAGGGTAAAATACAATAAACGTCATGCGGCTCTGGTGACATATTTGCCTAGGCAAAATTGCAGAATTGAAATGTACAGTAGAATCTGTCTTGAGTGACCGCCACTTCAGCCTAGCAAAAGTGGTCTTTCAAGACGGGTGGTCGCCCATGACAGGTCAATAAACATTGAAAATATGGTCAATTTCAAGAGGAACCGAGAAAGCAGGTGGTTATCCAAGACCGGTTCTACTGTAAAAAAAATAGTTTGGGTCTAGATATCGGTCATTATGACTATTGCGCTTTGCCCTGAAACCTTACACATGTACCATATTTATTGGTCAAATAAATTGATTCCGAGTTCTGTATTGCAATATATACATTATAATTGTACAGAGTATGTTATCATAATATTCAATAATTCAGAATGCATACACACAAACACTATACCACTTATATTGGTATCAGTGCTGTCAGAATGGACAAATCTTGCTTTTGGACATCAGTGATGACACGAACCTGAAATAAATGGAACAGAACACAATAAAAATACAATATGTGTGGCTTATATTATACATCATAAATCTAAAAACTGGAACATTTTGACAAATACTTAATATTCAGCAAAGACCTATTACAATGTTGCACTGTGGTTTTATCTTATAGTATCCTCATCTACATGCCCAACAGGTAGTAAGTCCACTACAGGATGGACTCAAATTAGCTCATTTATCCCATGTGTGGGATCTTTTACTTCCTCTGGCAGATAACAGTTAGAAGGGAGCAATGGCCTAGTGTATTTTCCAAGAGAACAAAATTTCCCAAGTTTTTTTAAACTGTGGCCGATAGTTGGATTTGAGTCCAGTCCCCTCGACCGGTGCTTTACCACTTTGCCACCGGTTCCCATTATCGGCAGTAGTCGGTACCCATATAATTTTTGAACAAGTAGGTCTTGTACTGTGACAGTAATCTACCTTTATATATATCACTATTATCAGGATTAGTAACACTAACAAACAGACAACTAAATTGTTAATATTGTTATTATGAATCAAAATAAATAGTTGTTTAAATCATTGGCATTGCCATTAGGCATTACATACATTAGTATAGACTTGATGTTTATATCTAAAAATTTTAATTATACCTACGGCTACACTAGTCCACAAAAAAGGTGCAACGTAGGGCAACCAGGATGATTTCAGATTTAAGTCACTTAGATTATCAAAGACGTTTAAGAGTGCTAAATATCACAACTCTGGAGACTAGACGACTCCGTGCTGATTTACTGGAAGTTTATAAAATATTCAACGGGTTAGAGAGTATTCTTCCTGCAGATTTCTTTGTTATGGAAAATAAACAGACCAAAACAAGAGGGCACCCCTTCAAAATAACCAAAGTGCACTCAATATTAGATATACGCATGTACTCCTTTACTCAAAGGATAGTTAACGACTGGAATAGACTTCCGGAAGCAGCAGTGATGTCCAAAAACATCAACCAGTTCAAGGGTCACATTGACAAATATTTACGCAATAGGGCGGAGGATTACACGAGTCAACGTTTGACTCCCTTCCTCGTCAACTCCTTGACTACTAAGTAGAAGAGGAGGATTCAAGGTAAAAAAAATAGAACTTGAAACACACACATATTTGCATTCTATTGTCATTTAATTTAGGGTATTTTTTAACAGTCTGAGTTGCATTTTACTTGTTTTTATTATTCATTCACGTGGCCATGGCAATACAGTTGGTTACTTGGTACGTACAACGAAATGAGCGACAATTGAGGCAAATCTACTCTAGTAGGTCGAGGCCACTTTACCATCTGGCTAAATGTAAAATAATTGATAAGAAAATAATGCTCGGTGTGTACCTCAAACAATAATTGACATACACAAACAATATGGAGTGACGGAATGATCGATTTGGTATAGAAGGAAACGAGGGAAAATCGTTGCATCGATGCAGGTTGGAATTGGCGGTTACGCAAACGGCTGTCTGTCTATAACTATTTCGTAATATTGTTAACAGTATTTTACTCTGTGGATCAAATAGTTATAAAAACAACACACAGCAATCTTTGGCAACGTCCTACCGTTTGTCTCGTGGCATGAATGGCCGAAATGTCTTCATTATAATGACTCTGTCCGCAACCTACCGACTTTGCGCTAGGCCGTCTGGCCTTCTTCTGTTTGAAATTAAACGTTACGCGCCGAAATGACTCACGGGAATAACATTATGGGATGCGGTAGCGGCGCTGCCGGATTCATAACAATATATGCTTAGCTAAATGTTTCGGTGGAAGTTAAAGATAACGAGGACGCCATTGAGTGTGACATCTGTAAGGGATGGTATCACAAAGTCTGTCAAAGTGTGTCTGATGCCTTGTATGCCATATTAACCAGCGATGAAAACCAACGAATCAGTTGGTACTGTAAATCATGCCAAAGAGGGGCAAAGGCAATCATGTCACACATCCTTATCATGAACGAGCGTCAAGACCAATTTTAAAAGAAATTGACTGCAATGGAAAATAAACAAAAAGCATTCCAAACCAGAGTCAATGAACTTGAGGAGACAGTCTCAAAAGTATCCAATCTGCAAACTCAGACACCACATGAATCACTAGGAGCAACATACGTAGAACCAGTCATAAACAAAGATGAAATGGTCGCCACTGTGTGCACCCAAATAAATGACCGAATGACCAGAATGAAGAACATTGTGGTATACAATGTGCCAGAGGGGACCAGCACTCTGAAAGAAGACAACACTATTCATGACAGGAAACTAATGAGGGAAATTTCAGGATACACTACAGATGGTAAATACCAACCTGAAGACCTACAAGTAAGGAGATTAGGGAGCAAACAAAGAAAGGAAATGGAAACAGAGGGAACAAGAACTCGTCCGTTACTTGTAACATTCCCAGAAGAGGATAAAAAAGCTTTTGTCATGAAAAACCTATACAAACTGAAAAACAAAGGGGAACCATTCAGTGGAATGGTTATAAAGCATGACATGAGCAAAGATGACAGAGAGAAGGAGCGACTACTACAGAAGGAGGCAAGGGAAAAAACACAGCAGGAGCAGACAACAAATTTTGTCTACCTGGTAAGAGGGCGCCCAGGAGAAAGACAGATCATCAAAGTAAAAAAGAGGGGCGGAAATACCAACCAAACTCTCGCACCACAAGTGCCAGTGCCAGAGAAATAACTATATGGTACACAAATGCTGATGTGCTAACAAAAGAAAAACTAACAGAACTAAAATGTAGAATAAAAAACCATTCAACTCCACCACAGGTTATAGCAGTGTCAGAAGTAAAACCTAAAAATTATAAAAGACAACTTACCACACAAGAATATAACCTGGAAGGATATTCTATGGAAACTATAAATATTGGTGAGGACACAGGCAGAGGGATGATCTTGTTTCTTCACAATTCGTTGCCATTTGAAGTGCACCAGTTTGATGTTGAGTTCAATGAAGCACAATTTTGCACTTTAAAACTGAAAGGGAAAGACACTCTTCTCATAGGCTCCTTTTATAGGAGTCCAAACAGTACCACCGAGAATAATGACAACCTTAACAAACTACTTGATAAAATAAGTGAGAAAAAATTTGCACGTGTTCTACTACTTGGAGATTTTAACTATCCTAAAATTGATTGGGAAACAATGTCAACTACAGCAGCAAGTACAGAGGAGAAAGAATTTAAATTCATTGAGAAACTTCGAGACTGTTACTTTGTGCAACATATAACAGAGCCCACTAGAGGTAGAGGTACAACTGAACCATCACTCCTTGATCTTGTCCTCACTAGTGAAGACACAGAGATCTCAACAATTGAAACAGCCTCAGCACTAGGAAGAAGTGACCATTCTATTATTAAGGTGGTTCTTAACTGCATGCCAGTCTATGAACCAATCAGCAAAACTGTCTATAAATACGACAAGGGGGATTACACCAAAATGAAAGACATACTAAACATTGATTGGGAGGAGGAACTTTCTAATCACCAGGAGGATGTGCAAACTCAGTGGGATATCCTTACTTCTAAGCTTAGATATGCAGAAGGAAAATGCATACCAAAGAAGGTGATAACTGAGAGAGCCAGAAAATACCCAGTTCCACTGGAGTTCAAAATCCGAACCAAAATCAAAAGAAAAAACAGGTTGTGGAAAAAAGATCTTCTCTCCAAAGATGCCCAAACTTATCAGGAATTTTGTCGACTCCGAAATCAGGTCAGGAGACTGACAAGAAAGGCACAGAAACTATATGAAAAAGATATCATAAATCAAATAAAACAGAATCCCAAGAAGTTCTGGCAATATGCGCAGGCAAAAATGAACACAAGAATGGGAATACCGAACTTAATAAAAAGCAAAGACAAGGATGATCTGACAAAGACAGATTTGGAAAAAGCACAGGTATTGGCAAATCATTTCTCTTCCGTATTTACGAGAGAACCAGAAGGAGACATTCTGGAGGAGCCAATAAGATGTCATAACAAAGTTGAATCTTGCACTATCACTCCATCGATAGTGGCTTTAAAGCTAAAGAAACTAAAAATATTCAAATCACCAGGACCTGACGGCCTCCATCCTCGTGTACTAAACGAATTGGCAGAGAGTATTAGCACTCCACTATCCAAACTTTTTAACACGTCGCTGAAAACAGGCATACTACCCAAAGACTGGAAAATAGCAAACATATCTGCAATTCACAAGAAAGGAAACAAAAATCTAGCACATAACTACCGGCCAGTCAGCCTAACGAGCATAGTAGGGAAAATAATGGAAGGCATAGTTAGAGATACCATCACTAAACATTTGAAAGATAATGACCTGTTGAGCGACAAACAATTTGGATTCATCAAAGGGCGGTCTACAGTTCTCCAATTACTTAAAGTACTCGATTCATGGACTGAGACACTAGATAACGGTGGATGTATTGATGTAGTATATTGTGATTTTATGAAAGCATTTGACAAAGTCCCACATCTACGACTTATAGAGAAACTCCAGAGCTATGGAATTCAAGGAAATATTCTAAGCTGGGTTGCAGCTCTATTGGCCCACAGAACACAACGTGTAAGGGTCAATAATTCTTTTTCAAATTGGCATGATGTCATCAGCGGCATACCACAAGGATCGGTGATTGGTCCCTTACTTTTTGTTATATTTATTAATGATTTACCGGATGTTATAAAGAGCTCCGAAATATTCCTGTTTGCGGATGATATGAAACTCTTCCATCCAATTTACACCACTGAAGATTGCACAAAGCTTCAACAAGATCTTACCCATGCAGAACATTGGACATACGAATCTCTTTTAAAGTTCCACCCAGATAAATGCAGCCATATGAGAGTAGGATCATCAACAATAAGAAACGACAGCTACACACTGGGACCTAATCATATAACGCTGGCAAGTACGGATAAGGTGAAGGATATTGGCGTCACTTTTGACTCATCACTAAACTTTGAGGCACATATGTCGGAAAAAATTAATAAAGCCAATTCAATGATGGGGATAATTCGTCGCACTTTTGATTACATGGATGAACAATGTTTTTCTAGTGTTTTTAAATCTCTCGTCCGCCCACATATTGAATATGCAAATCAAGTATGGGCTCCATTCTTAATGAAACACATTACAGCTCTTGAAAATGTTCAGCGTAGAGCAACCAAATTAATTCCAGGCTTTAAAGATCTTGAATACAATGAACGTCTGCAAAGACTAAAATTACCAACTCTGTCATATCGTCGCCTCAGAGGAGACATGATTGAAATGTATAGGATTTTAACAGACAAATATGATACAGCTGTGACATCGAACTTTATAACTTTGAGGGATACCCCAGCAAACACATGACGTCCAGGCAACGTTGCCGTTTGGTCGCCGTATGGTAACGTCAAAAATTACGTTGCACAACGGTTGTGACAACGTCACGTTGCAACGCTGGGTGGTGACGTACAGGCAACGTTGTAACTTTACGTCTTCTGGACGTACCTTAATGGTCGCAAAATGACGTCTACCCGTGACGTTATGCGGACGTTGTGGCAACGTAATCGCAGCTCAGTAATTATTTTTGCATTCTGATAATTAATCCAAATGGTGTATATATTTTGACAAAATAAAACCATCATAAATTATAATATAGACAAAATTAAATTTACATTTGTAAAATACATACATTCTGGTCTAGAATACGAAGTAGTAACATTGATGACGACTCAGTATCCTTAACTAACGGTTTTACACAAGTGCGCCAAATCGCCGGTGACTAATGTAAACAACCGTAATATTTCAATTTATCGGGCGAAATTGTAAGTAGCTTTTACACTAATCACCACAGGAAAGTTAACGAACAGACCATGGTGTTTATACATGCAGTGAATGCGTTGCGTGTTGTCGCATAGTGAAGATTTTGAACACGATTAGGCAAAAACTGGGTGCTTCCGTTTAGCGCGTGAAGTAATTAATCGACTTAGAGTTAGACTTACGAATGTAGTAAGCATTTCACAAAAGCAACTTATTTGACGCTTTGCTTGCATGCCATTGATGAAATAAGTGGTTCTGATGAATAATACCGATACGTTGCTGAACGATTTCAAAAAGTGTTGGTGAAAACTACATATTTGTAATGGTTGCGTAAGGCAAAAATTAACCGTTACTAGGCGCGGCATCATTATTCGTTACCGAGTGGTCCTCTATGAATGTAGGCCACACTCACACTGGCTACACCACACTAACATCTTATGTGGCGTGTTCATTTGATGACTGGAAACATTCTAAACCATAAATGTGTTTAGGAATTAAGTAATTACTGCTGGGTGAGGGAGAGTTGTTGGGGCATTGACAAATATTGAACTCAGTCCGGCCCCCCACCCTCCGGGTGAAGGTTGACAGGTCGTGTCCCGGATGTTTCGGCCCATGACAGGTTCGGCCCACACTCATACACAGACTCACGCATAGCATACATTGCAACTGTCAGTTAGGATGGTGTATTTTATTACAGTTTACTATTTTCATTGTTATGAAATATGTGAAAACTTTGGAGGAAAGTTAAGCATGTTCCATTAACTATACTGACAATTTAATTGATATTTAATTAAGGCATGTAAATTAAGCAATAATGTTTCAAATTAAAGGGTGTGTGAAATGCTTGAACAACTATTGCCCAAACATAAAAACGTACCATTTACAGAATGTGTGACCATGATTTAATGAGGATGGAGCCACGATATATTTTTTTATGATTTTACAAACTTGGACATCATCGCCACTGGGCGTCACCATATTACTCTCCATCGGCATTTGGTTTGACTAGCTCCTATCTATAATCAATGCAACTTTTTGATTTTTTTTCATTTTGCTTCATTAATAGATATTTCTGCAAGAAAACTAGAATATGGAGCAGAACACAGATAATTATTTAAACAAGTATTGCAATTCCATATATACCTACACTACTTCGTGTTATCACATTCAATTCCAATTTACCAAATATGCAGGATACATATTCTGTGGCTTGTTAAATGGTTGTTTTCAAATGTCAGTCTCTAAGGAATATGCCCCACACCCTACCCAGCCAACCCTATAGGGTGATTAATTAGGGGGACATTAGTGGTTACTGGGCAGTTTCTGATACTGACTGCTTAACTTCATTCATGGAATACATTGTTGCTAAATGCCTAATATGACATAATAACCCAATAGCGTAGATTAAGCATCACAGTACAAAACACAGTATCTGACTAAACATGATTAACACTGTATACTCTGCAAGTTATATGACCAGCATGATGCAAACATTCTAAAACTCATTAAGGCCACTACTGTTTGCAGGCAGCCAGTGGGGGTCAACTGCAGCATCACAGGGTGCTTGCTCAAAGCAATTCTCCATATAATAAAAACCCTTATATATAACTAAATAATTGCTTTAACATCCAGCCAAGATTATATCAAATAATGGACAGTCTTCCACTTAACAATGTGGTCTAATTACAAAAGGGAAATAATACCTTAAGAGTACTATTGAACAGGTTGACACTAGCTAAAATTTAATGTAACCTCGTTGTTGTGTGAAACCCGAGCCAGCCTAGCAAACAGCTGCTGTACCCTGGGGATAGTTTATCTCATACTGTTCAAGTAATTGGTTAATCATAGTAATTAATTACATAAATATAATTATAATCAACACCTTGGTAATTAAATCATGAAAAGGAAGTTTCACAATATAAAGAATGCTATAATATCCATCATCTATACTTAGCATTATATAGCACGTGCTAGCTGCCATATCGTGGCTGATAGTGACATTAGAATGGAAATTAAGATGTGTACCATCTCTTAATTAGCATCAACAGCCAATTAAATTGGTTTCCTACTTTTTGAAAAATTGCCCTTCTGGTTGCCCACTTTAGATTGTTGTGCACTGCTTTCCATTGTAATCAGGTGGCTACTTTTCAACACAAATCCTCACCAAAAAGTATTGAAATTAAATTATGAGTGCACACTTATTTATTATTAAGCAATTTATGTGACATCGCTTATTGATAGCAGAACTGGTAACGTTGGTCACCCCACTCCACTTTATATTCATATCCATATCCATACATTCTTGACAAGAAAAACCCAAACCGTGAAATTCTAGCTGTTGGTCTGTTGAATTCATGATCAAATATCAAAGGGATGTCCATAAATTGCCGTAACACTCGTTTGCTGTTGATATCGTGATCTTGACTGGCCATCGTGGATTTGACTTCATTTAAGATTTTTTTCCATGCCCCCATTGAATTGAATTTCACATTATTTTACCCATCCCCACTGTGGTCCTATATTTAAATGCAATAGCCCTAAGCTATTCCCTGTAGAAGAACATCTGTGGTGGGAATTTTATCTAGATTTGTGTTTGTCCTTATAAATGGATTCTCAGAGTTTGGAAATTATGACATGGATCTATATGAGTACACATTTATTGAAGATGGCTCGACAGTATTGACTAACTTATTCCATCATTTAATTCGAGGGGTATTCCATTAAAATATTTTTCCTCGCCTCCAGTCATCTGAAATGGTAAAATATAATTATGTCATATTTAGATATCCCTCAAATTTCTGCCCTCCCCAACTAGTTTTAAATGGTAATTACTTGTTAATGTATTAAACTAATCATAATGCCTAATTTGCAGAATCGTGCCAAAGAAAGCTCAGTGCCAACAGGATCACGAATGACAGTCACAACACTGTCATCAGACGAAGATCAGTGACTCGCAGAATCAAAGAGACTTGCAGTGCTAAAGAAACCCAATGGAGACAAGGACGATAATTAAATATTGATTTATGTATAACTTCAGTAAAAATAAATTTATTTTCAAATGAAATTGACTGTCTCATGTAATTCATATTCTGAAAAGGAATTACTACAAAGGGCGTAGGTGTCTGAAAAGGGGGTGGGGTGTTCGGGCAAAAGTTGCTGGAAGGTGCATAAAAGGTTGTGTAATGGTTGCTGGAAGGTTGTGGGAAGGTCACCGATAGGTTGTGTAATGGTTGCTGGAAGGTTCCAAAAAGGTTGTGGGAAGGTCACCGATAGGTTGTGTAATGGTTGCTGGAAGGTTCCAAAAAGGTTGTGGAAAGGTCACCAATAGGTTGTGTATTGGTTGCTAGAAGGTCACTTCACAACGTCATTTCACAACGTTGTCGCAACGTCGATGGGAGTCCACACAATTACGTTGTAGCAACGTCACTTCACAACGTCATCATAACCAAAACGTGACGTTGTGGCAACGTCGTCACAACGTAATTTTGTTTGCTGGGACTGAATCATGTACGCGAGGACATCACCTAAAAATATTCAAAGGACGTTGTCGGTTAAACATTAAAAAAAATTCATTTATACACCGATGCACGGACGTATGGAACAGCCTCCCACAGTCTGTGGTAGAGGCTCCATCAGTTCAGTCCTTCGAGGGAAAATTAGACAAATTATGGAAAAACCACCCAATTAAGCTCGATTACACAGCCCCACCCCTATTATGGAACAACTCGTCAGACGCATGCGCACCATATAGTTTAACGACAAACATCAGAGCTGGCGTAAGAGGCATCACAGCCTAAAAGCCAGAAGAGGACCTGTAAGAACCTGTATAAAATAATACAGTAGCATCGTTTTAGTTTACAACATACTGACATATATATTTATATGTAAAATCCACCACATGTATACATAACAAAAAAATACATGCATGTTTCTAAAACAGTGGTTAAAAGTTTCCACAGAATTCTATAGAATATTCTATAGTTTTCTGTAGAATCCTACAACAAAAACTATAGGTTCTCTAAAATATATAGGATTGTATAGAATATTCTATAGTTTTCTATAAAATCCTACAAAAAACTATATGTTCTCTAAAAACTATAGGATTGTATAGAATATTGTATAGTTTTCTGTAGAATCCTAGAAAAAACTATAGGTTCTCTAAAAACTATAGGATTCTATAGAATATTCTATAATTGTCTATAACATCCTACAAAAAACTATAGGTTCTCTAAAAACTATAGGATTCTATAGAATATTTTATAGTTTTCTGTAGAATCCTACACAAAACTATAGGTTCTCTAATAAAACTATAGGTTTCTATTGAATATTCTATAGTTTTCTATAAAATCCTACAAAAAACTATAGGTTCTCTAAAAACTATAGGATTCTATAGAATATTCTATAGTTTTCTGTAAAATCCTACAGAATATCCTATAGTTGTTTGTATATTCCTACAAAAAACCTATAGGTTGCCTAAAAACTATAGGATTCTATAGAATATTCTATAGTTTTCTATAGAATCCTACAGAAAACTATAGGTTCTTTAAAAACTATAGGTTCTTTAAAAACTATAGCATATTCTATAGAATTCTATAAAATATTCTATAGAATTCTGTAGGAAATTAAGATTTCCATAGCCAATTTATAGTTTTCTATATAATACTATAGAATACTATAGAAAAACTATAGAATACTATATAATACTATATAATACTATATAATACTACAGAATACTATAGGAAATTTATAGTTTTCTATAGAATTTTTTGCTAAGGGGATCGGTCTGATGCGAGTGTGTGTCATAAGTGACGTCACGATACCACGTGATCGCCTAGCTCATTAACATTTCATTTTCCGCGGGAATCGCTTCACAGACGGGCTTAAAATCGAATTTATGCTACAAATGTATGTTTCTGTATTTGTTTAATGTTGTCAAATGTTACATACAATGTTAAACTTTGTGTACACATGGAAAAAGGATTTTAGCTAATGCCTTATTTTTATTTCCTTTAATTGTTATATCAATATTTGTGTTATGTTGAATGCTTGTTTTGTTTTAACTTTATGCTATGCCATTTATTGTACTGTATAGCACCATAGAATATTACTGTATAAAAATCAATAAACATTTACATTTAACTGCATCGAGATTTCCCTTGACAGAAAAACAGCGCCTGTCAAGGTATCGCACAAGGTAATCCAGTAAGCCGAATAAGGTATCGTTTGTGTGGTCATATATGTTTAGCTTTAGCAACATTGCAGCGAAGGTTTATGGTCGTCATTCCTTTCAGCCTTGATGATGTCCAGCTTTCATGTCATAAATTTGTCCATGACCTCTTCCCGAAACGAAATCAGCGGTTTCAAACGATCTGAAGTCGTTTCGTTTTACCATATGTATTTCGTCCGTTCCCGACAACCAACTTTCCAGCAGTACAGAAAATCGCAACATTTTTACACAAATAAAACGACGTGAGTTACATATGAATGCAGGAATATTATATGTACACATGCATTAATAAACATATATTTAAGTAAATACAAACAGGTCAACATTCATTGTTTGGCGTTTGAACGAATAATTAAATGCTTTATAAATGTATTTACTTTTAGACCAATCACGTGAAAGCTCGTAAGATCGAAGAAGGCGCTGCAAAGTAGTTGTGACCATGATGGATTTTTCGTCGCTTACACAACAATCTGGCGGAATGGGAAGCCAAGCTCCCCTTAATGATGCGATAGCAAAAGCAAGACAGGTGTGGTGAAGCAACATACAGTGTTTGTTGTGTGTTTTAATAGAGACACGCATGTTTAATGGTGATTCTTTTTTCGCCGGTAAATCTAGGTCAACGGAACCTCGTGGTGGGAGACTCCTGGCTACTGCGTTGTGTAGTGATTGGAAATTTAAAATGTCAAAAGAAAATCATTTGAGACGGATAAATATGTAGTTAAATTAATGTGTTCACAATCTGTGTCATTAGGTCAATTTACAAATCTTACGAGTAGGTTTAACTATTTCGACGGGTGCAAACTTGTACTCGCAATTTCCGCGCCACAAATTTGCGTTCTCTATTAGTCTAGATAAATTAGAAAGAAGTCGCAATAATGTAGTTTTTCACCTGCACGGAAGTAAAGAGAACAATGTGTTTTTATTTTTTCTAGCAGCTTGATAAATACATTGAGATAAAATAGGGCCTACATACAAATATGGGTGATAACGGTGACAAAATTACAGGACAGTAAATAATACAAAGGCTAAGTTATAATAGCCTTATCTTATTCTGAATGTTATGTTGAACGATCAATCGTGATCATTACAAAACATTTGGTTTGTTGGTGGAGGAAACGGTAAAGAGAAAGGAGAGAAAATTTTGTAAACTATAGCCAATAGTGACTTCTTACGACAACCAATCGGATTCAGAAGTGTTATTGCCTTTTCCAGATTTTGGGGGTAGCCCAGTTTGGTAGTCCGTATCGGTTCCCCTGGCTAAACTCAAACTGACACAGCCCACGTCCCTCATTTACTCTTAGGACAAGGACAGTAAACAAATAAATTAGAAAGAAAGCTGGGCAAGCTCCCTTTTGAAGATACCCTAACTGGGAGCCTCGGCAACATGTGCGGGCAGGAAGTTGTTGTTCCAGTAAATGCCCACAATCAGGTTGATTACAAATCCAGTACTTCACGTTTAATGCAGATGTTCTGTTGAGTGTTCAGTATTATTTAACGGCAAGTGCTTTTATTTAAAGATCTGTATAATATATTCACTAGAATAATTTGAAGCCATTGTGGCTTTGACCACTTAGTTAATTTAATCGCATCGTTTCTGATGCTGTTAACTTGATGTCTTAATTGGTGAGGTGTAATCCAACTTCTAAAAAATGCAGATATTCAGCAATGCATCATATGCTACTAATTTAGGTCAGTTAAGTAAAAGATTGTAAAAAAATTCTTATTGCATGGCTAATTATAAAATACACTTATTTGGAAAATGGTAGCTTCCTGTCCTGTGAAGTTTATTATGAAATCTTTCATACGTATAAATTTTGTTATTTAGATTTTATAACGTTGATTTATATAAGACAGTAAATGTAAATCTGAATTTTTTTTTTTAAACTTCATGATACCAAGGTCTATCCCAGAGTCATTTGGATGGTTGAAATTCAAAAATTGCGTTTTTGGATGGGTTAAAATTGATTGTGGGTGGGTCCGTCTGGGGTGGCCCTTCCATATCCGTCCGTGTCTTTTTTTGTGCGGGCCAGCTAGTTCACGCCATTTTTTTACAATGTCATTGAAACTGCCGTGAAGCAAAATCTATTGAGATTGATTTTGAAAATTGACCACCTGGATCGCCTGGCCAGCTGCCTCTCACATGCCAGAAACCAATTAAGGCCTCGACTTGTTAGGGAGCCTAGGGTCACCTAACCGCTAGCGATGGTTGCTTAAAAGACAGCCAACACTTGCGTAGACCAAATAATCCTACGTGAGGTCAACGTTAGGGCGGGGAGATACAATAAGCACTCGTCGATTACGATGAGACTCGTGATTTAGTGAAAATGTGTGCCAAAAATTTCATGCCGATGGCGCGTCACAAAGGTACTGTTTTCGCAGTCATGTCGTGACAAATCGAAAACCCGCACTTGTAAGCATATTTGAACGTCATGGTTTTTAATCAACCAATGAGGAGATTTGTTGGTCTTCAATGCTGATGTTACACAAAATCGATGCCGTCAGAGAAACGAAAGCTACGATGAGTTGGAAGTGCAAACATGGTTTACCTATGTTATCGCCTGATATACACCTTTGTGCATCACTGATGCCATTTGTTAGTTTTCCACTATTCAAATTATATGTTGCGGAAACTAGATTTTGTTCGAAGATGTCGCATCATTTTTGAACCGGATTGCAATAAACAATCTGCACATGCGGCGACTGCTAGATTTAGTTGTCTGCACTATTTTAAGTGCATTGCTGTGGCGACTACCGCTCGTCGTGTGTTGTTTGGTTGCCCGCTGGTTGGTCTAAGGCATGGAGCTACGCTTGCTAATTAAAATAATATATATACTCATAGTTGCTGCTGTGTTTTATTTCTCTTTAATTCTTATGTAAATAAATATACATATTTGTTGCCATACGTATATTGTTATTACTACTTACATTTTGATTAAAAATGAGATGTGCATTCAGCCATGTGTGTCTCGCGTCTGATAGCATGCTGATTGTGTGTTCAATCGCACGTTCCATCGCGTGCCCGACCGTGCTTCGTAGCATGTTGGAAAATTTTTGCCTGGCAAAAATTTGATCCTGGGTGAGGCCCTACATAAGATACATTTACAAAATAATTGAGTCCTCATTCTGTCTACTACATATACTTTATTTGATATTCCTGTTGGATTTCTTTGTAAATGTAGACCAATTATCTGCCTAATAAATTGGATTTGGAGACAATTTTGAATGTAAATAACAAGAGAAAACTGCATCCCTCCTTCATTAAAGGGGCCCTGTATAGATTGCGCTATTCCACGGCAGAAGTATTTTGTTGGCCGACGCTTGGCGTCTGCGGCTATTTATAGAACAATGTGTGGCAGTCACATTGTGAAAAAAAGATATGTATTTTTATTCAAGAAATAGAAAGCAACACTATTTACAATTTCAATACAGTTTACTGTATTCAAATATTCCCACTAGAACCAAAGTTACAAGAAATTACAAAGGGCACCTATAAAAAATTTGTTCAGGAGAAAAATTCATTCACAAGTTCATTGAGGTTGACCCCACTTGCGATATGCTGCACGTTCATCAATGCCAATGCGTTGAAACACCGAGCGACATCGTTCGACTTCGGTCCATCCATGGGCGTAGTTATCTTGGATTTTTCGAAGATCATAAACACGAAACAAAATTCGTCCCTTAGTCTGTATTTCCAACGAAATCCGGTTCGATAACACGTTAAACTGTTAAGAAATATACAGCAACATAAACTAAACTAATAACTAATCGAACTACATAAACAAGTCCAATCCAACTTCCAAATATAATCCCGTTAACTTTCACTGCGCACTCGATTTTCTTCCAAGGTATTCATGCGCACTGCTACTAGGGAACTGCTTGCTGTAAATATCTTTCGAATGGTATGCCATATATGGGAGTAAAAACTTCTGTCCTAGGCTGTAAGCGTT
This sequence comes from Paraescarpia echinospica, assembly GCA_020002185.1. Classification (NCBI taxonomy): domain Eukaryota; kingdom Metazoa; phylum Annelida; class Polychaeta; order Sabellida; family Siboglinidae; genus Paraescarpia; species Paraescarpia echinospica. Next base: position 47,531,584 of record CM034540.1, on the reverse strand, counting down.
TGCAAAATAATGCGCTTTTAATTCTAAAACGTTGCAACTTAGAACAAACTTCACAGTTACAAAAACACAAAAAAGTACAACTTTGACTTAGGTAATCAGAAAACTACTTGGTGAACTTCTAAATAAGTATGTTAGCTAAAAGATCGCAGCGAAATCTAAAAATGAACCCAATGATGCAAAATCAACTTTATGACGTATTTACGGGGCAATTACGCCTGGCGACTTCCGACTGGTTTTCCTAGGCTGCCACACATACTGTTGCAAACTAACAACAATAAATAAATAAATCCTTATCAACAACACAATCACTAGATTGTCTTGTGTTCCCGAGAACTAACGACGTAAACCATATCGCCTGCACCACACTGTTCTATAAATAGCTGCAGACGCTTCGTGTCTGCCGGCAAGACTTCTGCCGTGGAATAGCGCAATCTATACAGTGTCCCTTTAATGTGAACTCGGCTTGAGGTAAAGTGCTTAAGTTTACCAACAGGTGGCCTGGAATGAACCTCCTATGCTTGTTTGCACAGATCGCAGCCAAAATTGCACCACCCAGCGGAAATGATGTGACTTCCATGAAGAGATCCTTTGAAGACTCGTCAGGTAATAACAACAGCAGTGTTGAATGTTTCTTCAGTGCGTTCTTTCTGTAGTCCTAGTTGTAGTCAGTGTCTTTAGCGATTTCGGCTAAATGTTGTCTTGTAGCTTCTTGTGTTGGAAGGTTCCCGTAAAAGCATGAACGTTATTAAAGTTTTTCTCTTGTATTGCAAACGACATACACATTTTTCCAGTTTTGTGTAACTTGCGTAGAAATGTTGTCGGGCTACTATTCTAAAAACGGAAAATACTCATGTTGAGGAACATCCGTGTTTGTCATAGTTTGCCTCGGTCCACATGTGTTCTCAGTGACTGGTTCGGTTCAGCAGGTGTGCCCTTCGATTGCATGTATCTTTTGCAGTCAGGCCTGGAGGTTGTCACACAAGGGGCGGCGAGAACGACGCGATCTGGAAATGATTGGTTGTGTGAATGTTGTCATTGCAGCTGTTATTTTCAGCGCCGTCCCCCAAACCAACGCAGGTGTGTAAGTTAGCCGGGTAACCTGTTAGAAAGGTGTGGCGGTTCTGTGCTGTACCATATTTTCCATCCTACGACTATCCATCACCCTACATTTGTTAGCGTTTGCGCTTGTAATGTGTTAACTGAAGGCATGTTGGTGGACTCGGGGGTTGAACCCGATCCGCTGGTCCTGAGGTCTGTGATGGCTGAGGTCAGGGTCAGTACTTTCAGCTTTTTGAATTGCCACGAGCATGTCAAACGGACCTGACGCGATAGTGACATTCGTCAGCTTGTTCAGGCCAGACGCAAGATGCAGCAGCAGGACCAGTAGGTAAGCGTTCAAGCCCTGGCACTACACGCCCGACGGCCGTTGCCACCTCTACATGGTGTCTAACTCTTTGTGGTTTGCTTTTGTTCTCTCCCCAGAAAGCCAACCAGACCCAAAGAAACACGCTGCAGTCAGTGACATTGACAGTAAGTAGCAGAGCACGCCACCACTGCCAGTTGACCTTTTGACCCCTTCCGCCACCGTCACCACCTACCCGAATCACATGCACACTCACACATAACATGCATACACACATGCCACCATTGCAATGATAAAGAAAGCCAGAGATTTTCTGTTGGATTATGGGAGGGTTCATTACCAGTCGTGTTATAAAGCAGGTGCAGAGAGAGTGCAAATTTGACCCGTTGCAGCTGTGAAAATATGGCTAATTTGTATGGTTAGTGTATAAATTTCTCGATGCTCGTTTCGTGTGCCTTTCTTTGGTCTGCTTGGTTTAATGTCCATTGCATCTGCCATACAGTGTTTGAATGCACAGTCTGCCTCGCCTATTGCAGATCGCACAGTATTGTCGCAGTGGGACACTCATGTAGCAGAGCTAAAATCGTTATGCTATGCAATTGTAACTCTGTCACACATGAAATGCACATCCTGTTTGTCTCTCGATATTTCCGTCATGTACGAATGTCTCAAAGTTGTGTTCTTTCACTGTTGCGAATTTAACGTGTTGCATTAACCAAAAAGTGTTTCCATATGTACTGTAATTGTGCTGCATACTGGCCATGTGTAATGGATTTGCTACTCATGTGGCTTATTGTAACATTGTTATGAACATATATGCAGGGCGGCTAGCAGACCTGGTGTGTTGTCCCCATTGTCATTATATCATTGCATTTCGTGAGGGTGAAAGACAGTCGATAGGGTTGGATATATGTGGTACAGAACAGCTGCCTTTTTTGCCATTTTTCCCATGTCCCTATGAAGCATAGGAAATGAACAGCCCTTATGCTGTGAATTAATGAATCTGGTGTCATCTTGCGTTTGTTTTATTACATGCATATTTTTGTCTAGGACATGGGGTCCGAACGTCAACCCACCTGAAATGTTTATCACGGAAATTCAGTAATGACTTTTGAATGTCATCATTCTATGTATTGACTGTTTGTTTTCACCCATTCTCATGTCTTCGATGCTGTTGGATAATAATTGTTTGCGAAAGATACATGTCTTGTATTTGATGCGTATTTACCATTCAACCTATTTTGTACTGATCATTGATTGCATCTGTTGTTTACTGTTCACCTTGGTGATGCACATGTTATGTTCGGGCTCCTACCACTTCTTGTATGTTTTATATTTGTTGCGCTCGATTCTCTGACTATTCTGTTTATTATTATTAACCCGACGACCGATGTCAAAAAGGGTTCTCCGGTGGTGCCAACTTGCAGGGTCCCTCGACGTAACAATGCATACTTGTAAACAACATGTGATGTACGTTCACGCGTGTGTCTTTAGGCAGGAGCCCTGCACATATATCACTATCGTTCTTCATGAAATTTCGTACCTGAACCGTTCGAATCATGTTTCATGTATACTACTAGTGTTCTGTATTACATGTGTACACTGTGTATTGGTGTAGGCTAACAGGCTTGTTAAGCTAACATGAGGGTTACAAGTTGCACGACTCTCTACACATGCAGTTTATTCTTATGTTAACCAAGTGCTGCACATTAATAATAACTGAAGTGCTCGAGTTTTCTCATCACTCTTGCCAACATCCGTGTTTGTAAAGGCCATTGAGCGCTGCAGCCCTGCTGCTGTTCTTGTCAACTTCATCTTAATCATGCTTTGCTGCATCACACAGTCGGGTATTTGAATAATGCGTTGCACTATTGCTTGGCATGTGCTTGTGTTATGATCAGAATGGGTGCATATCTTTTTAGTAACTTAGGAAAAGAACCCATCTTGCTGGTAGATAGTGTGTTTAAAACAACCTGATCATTAATGGATGGATGACGCGGTGCTAATGGTTTGTGTATGCTTTTTTTGCAGACATCAGTGCCCAGTTGCGGGCTATTGCTGACCAGCAAAGGTACGTCACATACGTTCTATTTTCTTTGTCTTCACATCTTTCGTTCACATCACATTTTTCACAATCCTAATAAAGGCACTTTCTCGTTGGATTTGTTGCTGTCTGCGTTTAATATTTATGTGGATGCAGAGTTGATAATATGAATATAATATAGGAAAAGGTGCCATTTGTTTGCATGAGAAAAGTTAGCTAAGCTGTACAGGAATTGCCTATCTGTGCACCATATTTATTAGATACAACTGGGTCGGTATGTGCTGGTACGTCATACTTGGTGTTTGATTACTTTATACATGCTACATAAGAAGTGCTGTGCACTTCTGGTACATAATTCTTGCTGTATCCACACATGGAATCCTAGCTTAATCCCTGGGTGGTGGCACAGATCTTGTGTGTGTGTGCTGTAGGGAGACTCACTGCCTGTTGTTCTGTGTTGTAGCGGTGACGGTGACTTGTCTTCCCACAGATCGCAGGCGGCTGCAGCAGCGGCCCAGGCTGCTGCGCAGGCCGCGTCGCAGATCAACGCTAAGCTCGGCATCACGGGCAGTGCCCAGCAGGTGGCGCAGCAGATGCCGATGGGCATGGGCGGCGCCCATTCGGGTCTCGGCCTCGTTACTACGGAGACACTGACTGTACCGGACAGGATGGTTGGACTCAGTAAGTGCCCTCTCGCGTCGTCATTGGTGTCTCCATCGGACGAGAGTGTAGATATGTAGAAAAGGAACTTGGCACTCTTGTGGCATTGTAGTTTGTGTTATGGATATTCTGTGTAAATTAAACTAATGGGTGTCTATTTTTAAATCGCATTAGTAAAGCCTTCTAAGATAATCGAATAACCAACATTTTAGTGTCCTAACTCCAGCAGTTTTCAAGCTTATGACAGTTTGACATTTTAGAAACATATTGACCGTGTTTCATTGGTCTGTATTTCGCAGGTTATTGTCCCATGAACTAATTGACTTTTGTCAATAAAACTGGCGAAATGTTCTCCGCAACGTGTAGAACAGAATGTCCAATTCATTTGCATAAACTGCATTGCTTTGGACATTTTGACAAGTAATTCAAAATAGAGATACTATCTGGGGTGCCTACCAAGGATTGTTGTGAACATAAATTACCAGTAACAAAGAGAATGTAACCGAATGTTGTATTTAATAAGATAAACCTGTTGTGTTTACCATGAATAAGTATTTTGTAGAACTGTTGCAAGTCTAGTAATGATGAAAACGTTTCCTGTTGATAGTCATCGGCAAAGGTGGAGAACAGATCGCATCAATTCAGACGGAGACCGGCTGCAAGGTCCAGTTTGCTCCTGGTACGTGAACAGAACCTTCTTGTCAGTAGCTTTTATTTTATTAGTCTGAGCACTGATTGACGTAACCATTAATATGTGCCCAGTGTGGATTTTAGGACTTCCTTTTTCAAGTTGTTAAATCCTGCTCTGCATGTGAGTGTTTGTGTTTAGTTACTGATAAAAAATGGAAGAAAAGTTGAGGTTTTGTTTGTATGATATTCCCTGTGATCGTATGAATTGGACGTTTAAAACACTACTGTGTATGTATTTATAAACCAACCTCTTGTTATTTTATTACATTACTTCAAGCGGGTTTCTTCATGAGTCGTGTCGACTGCATAAAAAGCTAGAAAACTAAATTAAAATGTAGGTAATGTAATAGCTAAGATTGGTTGGAGACTAGACGTAATCTCTGCTGACAACAGCCAACTATAGGAATGTGGTCGCTTACTTCGACTTGGTGTTGTTGCTCTGGCGTTGGAGTATGGACACGCGGTTGTTATTGGTGCCTTTGTGTGTTGGTTGGGAAGCTGTGTATGGTTGCGTTGGGGTGGTCGCTCAGGAAGGACTGTAATTTCCAATAGGTTGTATTTTATGTTGTAGAAGAAGGTGAGTTGGAGATGGAGACGTCTCCATCGTTCTAGTGACTGCCAACCAAGGTTATGGAGGAGGCCGGTCACACCGGTCATGTATTTTTTTGAGAAGGATCAAACTCGATCGGCTTTGATATTTTGATAACTTACATATGTTGTGCTGTTAGTTTAATTGTTGCAGGCTTTGGCTCCTTTGTTTGTGGAACCATTTTTTATATCCCCCAATAATTGCTCTGCTTTAGATTTGGTGGAAGTGAAGACTGCAGAATAACCTGAAAGCTGTCAGATTTTACAACTTTCTAGCTTGGGGATTTGTGATCAGCTTATGTTGGTTTAGTGTTTTCAGTGTGGTTATCTTAAAGCATATAGCTTTAATATCGCACTCACTGTTAATTTTTATATGCACTAACATGTACAGCGTTAATGGTTGGCTAATTAACGTTTGCGTTTTGTTTCATATGCTGCTGTTTGTTCTGCCAGAGATTACAAACATTTAGTCATAGTTTTTGAATGTTTTACCACTGAACACGCTTGCACTATGTTTTGTCTTCTGTGTGTGTGTCTGAGCAGCCACTTACTGTAATGGTTGATTTTTGTAGACAGCGGTGGTATGGCTGAGAGACCATGCACGTTGACTGGAACCCGTGAAGCTATTGAGTAAGTTGATATATCGTCACTTGGTACATTACTTGCTCAGTGTTTGCTAATGTCTGCTGAAGATTGAAAAAAATAGACCTGTGCTTGTCAGAAGAGAACTAGCTAAAATCCACACATTGCCAATTGTTTTCGTGCAAAAAATCTTGATGTTCAAATCAGAACATGCAGGAAAGTTCATCTGACCTATGTATGTCTCCTTAGTAATGTAAATGTAAACATGTTTGCTAAGGTGAAACTTGGGTTCATGCAAGTAGGACTCATGTCAGATTCTAGATCAGTCGTCTGATGGACACGGTTATCAACTTATGCTGTCACTTCTGTAGATATCTGGGAAACCAGTGGCGGGGTGACTATCTGGCACTTCTGAAATTACTCAGATGTTCTCCAACATACCCACTGCATTCTTGCGGATGTGACAGTGATTCTTGTTGGTTCTCAGGAAGGCTCAGGAGCTGATTGGCAACATCATCCAGAAGGGACAGGGTATGCTGGACGGCACGATGGGAGACAACGCGACGATGGTGGAGATGTTGATTCCAGGCATGAAGGTCGGCCTCATCATTGGCAAGGGCGGCGAGACCATCAAACAACTGCAGGTGGGAGTCTAGGTCTTCTCTTTGAACAAGATCACATCGTATTTCTGTAGAGGTAAAGCCGAGTTTACACAGCTTATGTCGGCAGTTTGATCAGCACACGTCCTGTGTAAAGTATTTGTGAAGGCAACACATAGTTACAGAGATGACATTGCCGGGTGAAGTGTGGTGGTTTCTTTAATGGATTTCTTGACAATTAGGAAAACTCCAACGGAGAAATTTACTTTAGTTGGTTACATTTCACATACATTGAGACAGTGTTGTCGATGGTAGAAAGGTGTAAATTGATTCCGAGTTCTGAGGTGTAATTTTCACTGTTGTGTTTTGTTGAAAGTGGTGATGTTCAGTGCCTCATGTTGCGAGTGGTGACGTTCACTGCTGGTTGGTTTGTTGCAGGAGAGGGCTGGTGTGAAGATGGTGATGATTCAGGACAGTAACCAGCCGACACATCACGACAAGCCTCTGCGTATCACTGGCGAGGCGATGAGATGTCAGGTGGGTGCCGGGATTGAGTGGAAACGTGTCTCCCTTCCCTTCACTCTGTACCTATCATGGAAACCCACAAAGAAAATGTGCTGCAAGATCGCTATCGATTCAACAAGTTTTGTGAATACGGAACTATCGAGCACCCATTACAGAGTTTCAATGTGTTTATCTTCAGTTGAGTGCAAGTAGAGATGTTTAAGTATTGAAATTGTATGTCTAAAAGTTATGTTACATTCGCATTGGTTACAATCTCGCTGAGGTTTTCTTTAATTGCATTCAATGGTGATTGTTGCAGCGTGCGAAAGAGATGGTACTTGATCTACTCGCGGAGAAAGACATGCAGAATGTGAGTAGATCAGTGTTAGGTTTGTTAGTAAAATTCTAATCAGAAGGGCCAAGATTGTTATCAACAGTTATGATTGGTATCAGATATATTTATAAATTATTATTAAGGGTTTTACTGCAAAGTTGCTTGATTTAGCAATGGTTTTATTTGTGATATTGTACCCAAGTCGGAATGGGACATCTGAATGAAACTTTTTAACTTGGATCACTGAAAATCTCGGAATATCAGTAATTAAAAAGTAGGAACTGGGAATTTTATGTAGTTTTAGATTGGTTGTTGCCAAGTAAATGGTGGCCATGGGTTTAATGCAGACTTTCATTCTCGTCATTGTCACTGTTTCAGATGGGTTACGGAGGTGATTATGGTGCTGGAGGCCGCAACCAGATGGAGGTAAGAAATCTAATTTTTAGTCCTTTGGCCGAAGGTCCAAGGGACTATTGCCATCACTCTGCGTCCGCCGTTAGCTGCCATATCTCAGAAACCGTTCAGCAACTTTTTCTCTAATTTTGCATAGACATCTTAGGGCACTGCCACTATGCACGAGAAATCTGTATTTGATTGAATCATTTTAAGAGCTCCCTAGGGCCTCCAATGACCCCAAAACTTGTGAAAATGTAACATTTTGCCTATTTGTTGAAAAACTGTTCAGCCACTTTTTTTCTAATTTTGTATAGATGTATCTTAGGGTGCTGCCACTATATACAATAAATCTGTATTTGATTGAATCATTCTAAGAGCACCTAAGGGGCCCCCAAAATGCAAAAGTTTTACATTATCTAGTGATGTGGTTTTAAGAAGGGCCCTTGAGACCACCCCAACAGTAGATGTTGTGTATTGTGCCACAAAGTCAACAGCTGTGACTAATCTCTACAGCCTAGTCCATTGAGGCCTTGACTAATCTTTCATTGGTCACAGCACCCAGGCAGAGTAGACACACTTGATCCCTGACTGAACAGTTGCCTAACACTTTTAAACTATCTTCAAAACTATTGATTTTCTATAATTGCAAGTTGTGCTTATTTTGATGTTCATTTAATTATTACAAAAATGGTGTGACTGTGGTGTCTTGTCTTCTGTTAGACTGAACAGTTGCCTAACACTTTTAAACTGTATCTTCAAAACTATTGATTTTCTATAATTGTAAGTTGTGTTTATTTTGATGTTCATTTAATTGTTATAAAACGGTGTGACTGAGGTGTCTATTGGTTAAAGATGTATTGTCTGTAGAAACCTGTAGGTGACAAACATAGAAAATTAATGTTCTGTCACTTGTAGGTGACAAACAGAAAATTAATGTTCTGTCACTTGTAGGTGACAAACAGAAAATTAATATTCTGGACAACTATATAGAGTGAAATATCCTACACTTTATTGATATCAAATGCATTCTACTGTTCTGTTTACGCTTGCCATGCCTTGTGTAGACATGGTACTGTGTAAATCAATTGTATCAATATAGACTAATAATTACAGATTCACAATATAGTTGACTCTTGAAACAACCAAATGTCAACCATTAGAAGAGTTGACATAGTTCCGCTATACACAAGCAAGAAATCTGTATTTGATTGAATCATTCTAGTGTCATAAGCATATAGTAGAACACACATTTTTTACATCATCATCACTAAGGTTGTTGTAAATTTCACCAGCTGCCATGTCAAGTCTGTTATAATTGTGACTAACAGTGTTCAACATTATTCAGGTAAATAGCAAATAACAAAGGACGCAAGTTCAATTTTTGTAGCAGTCATAATTTTTGAAACCGTGTAAAGCACCCTACCCAACCTTTACAAGAATGTAAGAAAACAATGTTACAATTTTTCTGACTTATCACTCATTTGGTCAGCCAGTTTCACATATCAACGTATTAGTCCAAAGGACTTCAGGGCCTCTTGGCCCATTTTTAATTGAAATGCATCCGAGACTGTTACGTCATGATTGTGGCTTTGGTAGGAAAATACAAAGTCAAGTTTTCTACATTTGTTGTTTTTTCAGATCCCCGTTCCGAGGAATTTGGTCGGTGTTGTCATTGGCAAGGGAGGCGATATGATCAAGAAGATTCAATCGGAGACTGGCGCACGCGTTCAATTCAAGCCAGGTATGTTTCCATCTATGTATTAATATGCAAACTTGAGCATTGTAAGTCTATCTCTTCTCAGGTGCCGATGTGCATTCATTTCCTAAGACCATTGGCTTCTGATCTATAAATAATTTTTTTGTGATGTATTTGAAAACACAAAGGTAGTTATTTTGAGTGTTACTTTTTCAGTGATTTGTCAGGCATTCCCTGACAGGTGACGTCACTGGAGTCACGGTAATATTACCGGCTGCATTTAGTGCAGTAACTGGTGACAGCAGAAATTAAATGCTCATGGGAATGGGTGTATGTTAGTGTTTTATAACAGATATATTTGATTTTGAAGTGTGAAAAATGTAGTTTACTTACGTATTGATTGTATCAGTTGGTATCAACTCTATCATGGCTGCAGTGAAACATTAGCTACTGAAGTGTCATTACATACCAATATATATAATCACTGTCAGTAATAATGTTCAACACTGCAGATATAGGTGTTTTTAACAGTGTCATTCTTTGTTGACTGCTTTAAGGCCAGACACGGCAGGTAGATAGGATTATTTTTTAAATTGTGCAAACAGTTCAATTTGTTCTGCCCAATGCATGAAATGGATCTTACTGAGTAAAATATATCTTGAACCGTTTCCATGGTAACAAACAGAATGGCTGCCATTTTGAGCAAATATTGGCAAATTTGGAAACACTGCCATTTTTTATTGAATCCATATATAGTTATAATTCTTGCAAATCCATGTTCTCTATAGACTATTGTGCAATTATCAGAGCATTTTTTGAAATGTTGTGTTTTTATATTTTAAATCAATTTTTGGTAAAATATGAAAACAAATCTTGTTTTTTGCAACAAATATGGCTATATCTTTCAAACTATTCATGATTTAAAAAAAGTGTCTGATCATTGCACACAGTAGAATATGCTGAGTGCAACACTAAAAACATTATTTATATAGCATAATTATTCCAAGAGATATCCCATTTCCAAATGCAGAAATTTGAAGAAATTTTTTTTGGAGAAAATGGCTGTCAAAGATTGCATAATGGATTTCATTACATGATATCGATGTGCTTGATCCATGACTAAAACTCACTTAGAGGTACATAATTGCCATAGAAGTGAACTTTATTGATAGTATGCATACAAAGGTATAATAATCTGGCAGAAAACCACTTTCAGTATTTTTTGTCAAAAAACACCATTTCACCTGGGGTGTCTGGCCTTAAATATGTGCACATAATTAGAGCCTGGTTTTGTATCTCCATTTGAAACCAGGTGTCAACTTGTGCCAGAGAAACGGGAGATTTCGCTAACACTGTCAGAGCCATCTGTTGGCTCCATGAGCAGGGTTTGATAGTAGACCTCTCGACACGCAAATAAATTTTGTGATGATCAGCACTACCAAGTGTGCGACAGTTACAAAGTTTTGTTGTTGTGGTATCGAATGTGCGACAGTTGTGATTTTTACTGATGTGGTATCTAGAGAATGTTGCGTTGTAGATGAAGGCAATGGGCCTGATCGCATGTGCAGCGTGACGGGAACAACAGAGAAGATGCACATGGCGGCGAACATGATCCAGGAACTGGTGCAGAATGCTCTGGTACGCATCTTGTTTGCATGGGATAAGATCGTGTTTCGGAGTTCTGTTTGTAACATTCTTCAACTCGTGCAACTGATCAAGTATTGAAACTACCTGAATTTGTTGTGCCAACTGTATCGATGTGCATTTCCTCTTATATGCTTTCAAATTCCCATATTTTGACAGCTAAAAATTAGATTGGTCGAGCAGCAAAAATAAATTACGTATTTTCCTTGACTTGTTTAAGTACGTCTAGTGTCGGCTACATTTACCAGTGTCGGAAGCAAAACAAATATTATTTTCTAAGACCCTGTTGCTTAATAGTGATTTATTAAAAATAATGTTAATGTATGTCAGATAGTTTCTCTATGTAAATAAGACTCGCAGTGCCTGTGTAATGTTGCCAGAATGATGGGCGTGGAGGGCCGATGGGACGCGGTCGTGGACGTGGGTTTGATGAACGACGCGGCCCTGGTGGCCCGGGCCGTGGCAGGTTTGACGGCGGTGGTGGTGGCGGCGGTGGCGGCGGCGGAGGCTTCAAGGAGGACACTACCTTCTGTGTGCCCTCAGACAAGTGTGGTCTGGTTATTGGCAAAGGTAAGTAACTGACTGAATTAAATGTAGGTGTGTGTGTGATACCGATAGCATCATGGGGAGCAGGTGTCTTGATCTATGAGTAACGTGTGTTGGACATATCCCATGATAAGTGTAACTCTGCGGCACGATATTACAACCCGGGTTTCATGCATGTGAACATCGGGTGTAGGAATTGTGCCAGAGAAACGGGAGATTTCGCTAACACTGTCAGAGCTATCTGTTGGCTCCATGAGCAGGGTTTGATAGTAGACCTCTCGACACCAAATCAAATTTGTGATGATCAGTTCTACTAAGTGTATCAAGTAATTTAGACATGGTAGTTTATTGCACATTAAATGTGGTCGTCACTTCAAGAGTCGGGATGAGCTAGTTCTCAGGCTTGCAATAATGTGGCAAACCAACCTACAGGACTGTGTGGGTAAGTTAGTTAACACCATGTCAAGGCACATGGTGCTGTTACTGAAAGCTAAAGATGTAACCACAAAGTATCAGTTGATAAATAAAAACAATACATTTATGAAGGTGATGGGATTGAAATAGCACTCTTGAAAAGATAGGACACAGCAGCCTACACACAAAGAGACTGTACTCAGAAAAATGATGATTTGAAATATGCACATAATTAGAACCTGGTTTTGTATCTCCATTTGAAACCAGGTGTCAACTTGTGCCAGAGAAACGGGAGATTTCGCTAACACTGTCAGAGCCATCTGTTGGCTCCATGAGCAGGGTTTGATAGTAGACCTCTCGACACCAAATCAAATTTGTGATGATCAGATCTACTACTACTAAGTGTATCAAGTAATTTAGACATGGTAGTTTATTGCACATTAAATGTGGTCGTCACTTCAAGAATCAGGATGAGCTAGTTCTCAGGCTTGCAATAATGTGGCAAACCAACCTACAGGACTGTGGGTAAGTTAGTTAACACCATGGAGCTGTTACTGAAAGCTAAAGATGTAACCACAAAGTATCAGTTGATAAATAAAAACAATACATTTATGAAGGTGATGGGATTGAAATAGCACTCTTGAAAAGATAGGACACAGAAGCCGCCTACACACAAAGAGACTGTACTCAGAAAAATGATGATTTGAAATATGCACATAATTAGAACCTGGTTTTGTATCTCCATTTGAAACCAGGTGTCGACTTGTGCCAGAGAAACGGGAGATTTCGCTAACACTGTCAGAGCCATCTGTTGGCTCCATGAGCAGGGTTTGATAGTAGACCTCTCTACAACAACTCCTGTACAACTAGTACTTTACTCCCGAGTACCTTTTTCCAGCTTCTAAGTGTTTTAATTTGTGTATTTGTTATTAGACTCTACAACTGTTGTTAATCTATTTTAGTTAAATTTATGTGCGGCAATCCACAATGTGGGATTTTGCATTTTAAAAATGCATCATTATTTTTATAGAAATTTTTATTTGTATTGTTTGGTTAGTTCCCTGAAGGTTGTTGTGGTGGGCTGAACTCGGGTGTTTAAGCACAGTCTCATGCTTCAGGTGGAGAGACGATCCGCGAACTGAACCGCGAGTCGGGAGCCCACATCGAGTTATCACGACAGCCGGCGCCGAACCCGAGGGAACGCATCTTCCGCATCGAAGGCACTCCGGACGAGATCCAGCACGCTATGCAGCTGATCTGTGAGAAGGCAGGAATTGTGAGTAATGGCTGTGCGCCGTTTGGCCATTTACCAGTAAATGTTTTATTATGCTAACTCTACGATATCTGAATGTTTGCACTGTTGTTGCTGCAGGATATTATTGGGATGGTTATGCTATATTCATACAGTTCGGAAGGACCACAGTGATGTTTGGTGTTACGTATTTTTCAAAAGCTTTTTTAAAGTATTCAAACAGTCGAACTTGGATGAACACAGAAACAGACAAAATTCTAGTTTCATACCAAAATGATATCTAGTAAAGCTGCTTTGAAAAGTTGCATATATAAACTGCCATCTGCATGCTGTTTGTTAGTCTGAATGATGTCCATTTCAAGGTATTCAGACAGTTAAACTGCTGGGATGAACACAGAAACAGAAAACATTCTAGATTGTTTCATACCAAAACGACACCCAGTAAAACTGCTTTGGACTTGCTGAGATTGATGGAAAAAGTGGCGTAAATAAACTGCCGTTTGCATGCTGTTTGTTAGCCTGAATGTTGTCTGTTTCAGCCTCCTCCACCACCACAGAACGGTAATCGTGGTGGCCCCGGGGCGGGCCAGGGCGGACCTCCGATGGACCACTATGGAAGGTTAGTTCACGTTACAGTTCATGGACTTGGGGCCATAATTTATGGGTGACGGTTTACTTTACCTGGAGGCATGGTGAAACTGGAATGATGCTTCGTTGGTCGACGTTTGTTGATGTTAGATCGGTAAATAAGTGAAATTATAAAATAAAATTTATGTGTTTACTAAAGCTAACATTCGGTATTCATTTTGATTATTTAGGAGTCGGTTTACCTTTTTTCTGTGATGTTTCGTTCGCTGGCAACGAACTTCAGACAAATACAAGCGAATGACAGCACTATGCAGAACTACAGTGTTGCCATCTAGCGGTAGTCTGATGAGGCTTGCTGACAACGACCAAAATGACGCAGAAGAAACATAAATTGATGAACATTTAAAAGAATAAAAATCTAAATTTGTAGGAAAAAAAGGCAAAATTTGAACCAGATGAATCATTTTTTGCAAACATTTTGAATGTGTTGAGAAGTGGTAGTTGCCTGAAGTGACGTATGTTGACGTCCTTTGCAGTCCTCCCCAACAACCAGGCATGGGCGGCCCTGGAGGTCCCAGTGGACCCCCCCAACAGAACTATGCCCCTCAGGGCTGGGGTAATGCCTACCAACAGTGGAACCAGGCGACTCCAGCTGATCCTAGTAAGTGTTGGTAATGTTACTATGGAAACTAAGCTTGTATCTTAATCCAATGTGTCAATTCTAAAAGCACACATAATGTGGTCAAAAAGTTCTGTGTAAAAAAGTTGACCTCTGTATTGGAAGTGGAATTGCCAGTTGTGCCACCGAGTGATTAGGTTTGACAGATCTGCTGTGTGCAGGGTAGGAGGGAGGGAAAAATGTGAAGCATCACTTTTAATTGGGAGCAGGTTTGAACCAGTGCTGAACACAACATTTTTAGTTTGCAAACTTATGAAGCTATCCCTAATGGTTAACTCTTCTCTTCCACATGTGGTGTGCGTGCGGGCTGGACACTTGAATTCTCAAAATGTCTTAAATATGTGCAAAATTCCTTTGTAAAAGTCATGATGACGTATTTTATGTGTTGTCGAGCTTGTGTTTCTCTCAGTTCATCGTGCTGTACCTGTTGGTTGCTCCAGTTCACTCAGCTGAATAAACTGTAGACAGTGGTGGATATTTTGTATACAAATAGTCTTCGTGCATTAATTGCAGCATGGCTGAATGCTTGCAAGAGGAGTCGAGATGGCGTTTGATTGAATAGGTCTGCCAGGGAGTAAAGCACTTTGAACAGTGCTAAGGACTGGATACTGCACTATATAAGAACTTACCTTCTAACCTCCCTTTAATGATGAGCTTACTAACGAGACCATCCCTTACATGTCATTTGTTCAAGCCTCTTTACTGTCTATTCACCGTGATGCACCCGTTGGTGTTCCAGACAAGCAGGCTGCTGACGCGAATGCTGCTGCGTGGGCGGCGTACTACGCCCAGTACTACGGGCAGGCTGGCAGCGGTCAGGGCGTTCAGTCAATGCCACAGCCGCAGCAGCAACAACAGGCCCCGCAGCAGCAGCCGCCACAGCAACAGCAGCAACCAGGCCAGCCGCAGCAACAGCAGCAGCCGGGTGAGTGTGAGTTGTTTTGATATTAGCTTGTCTCATCTGGAAATTTCACCACCCTGTGTTTGTTGCGTTCAGTGGTCTACATGTCAGCTGAAAAGTTCAGCAGTGGGTATGAGTTGTTTCGAGACTAGCCTGTCTCGTTTCGAGACTCCGCCGCCTGCCCTGTGTTGATTGTGTTCAGTGGTCTATCCCTGGGGTGAGAAGTTGTACGGTAAAAGAATTATTTGAAAGACAGGATGCGTTGCTACAGAGATTGTGTTTTTGTGTCGATACTTCTAAAAAATCTGGTCCTTCCTAAAAAGTTAAGTAATTTAAAATGTGTATCCTTTTTTGTGATGTTGACTCGACTAAAAAAAGTATTTCAAAAGCATACTGGTTTTTGCATATAATTAGGATTTTTGTGATTATAAAATTAGTCACATCACAGTGGAAGAACCCAGACCTGCCTACCATTCCGGAAACACCTCAAATTACGGTATTACGGCGAGGGATGAAAATATTACGGATTCTTTCTTTATCACTGATCGTCAATCACTTCCATGCTCCTCAAATTTAGCTTCCACTATATTCAACAGGTGGCAGCATATATATGCAGCTTGTGACATGGTTTTTCATTTGCTGCTTCTGGTCGTAATCTGACCAATAGGAAACAGTGTTATGATAAATTAACATTTCCGCGCTGAAACAAAAAAGATACCTCAGGCTTAGTGCGTTAGTTCTGTTAATCTGTTATTCAACATTATCCCAGGCATATTTACTTTTAAGACTTGTGTCTTAGAGCACTTTTGGGGCGTAAATAGCGCCACGGTTTGCACCAACATACGCCTCTATATCGCCCATTTTATGAGCGCAATGCAGTAACGTACGACCACAGCAGTGTAGACTAGCGCAGACCGGGTCGCTATTTGGGCTTCAAAAGTGCGTTAAGACACAATATTTTAGAAATATAAATATGCCTGGGATGATGTTGAATGAAGGAACTACACAAGTAAATCTCTGAGTGGTATTTGTTATTTGCTGTTTATTACAAAATCTGGCAGTAACGTGGAATTTTGCTTGAGTCAGCATGCTGTTTATTACAAAATACATGAAATCTGAATTACAATGGTTAGTATTAAACAACACACAATTACTGAGGTTCTTTCAGTTGCTTAACGTTTGACTTGAACAGACAGTAAAACAGTTCTAGTCATTGTAAATTAGCTGTCAATCAATCACAATCACAATACTTTATTGTCCCTTGGGAGGGAAATTCATTTGGAGTGTAGAACAGCATATTAAGACAAGTAAAACAAATGTACATGCAATATAAACAATGTAAAAATAAAAAGAATAAAAGTTATATCAGTTAAATAAATAAATAAGTTAAATATGTTACAACAGTTTAAAAAAAAAAGTCAAATCATCTCAGGCTCACTATGCCAATAGTGTATAGACGCATTTACATTAGAGTTCTTCACGTTTGATTTCCACCAATGCTGGTTTTGAACATCTACCTTACCTTGTTAACTGGACGTTTCAGAAGACCTCACAGTTTGTTAGAGACAATTATGTTCTAGGTACAACTATCGTCATAGTCACAGTATTAAAGTATTACTGACAGTGGTGTTCTTTTCCTGACAATATCTGACATGGTTCTGAACTATTACTGACAGCAGGCCTATATTCCTGAAAATCAGTGTAAATGGGAAGACAGATTACTGACAGGAAGTTTTCGGGGTAGGCAGGTCTAACAACCATTTCTTATATGTAAACACAATGTATCTTGATGCCACCTGATTCAATGAATGGCAGTGAGGCAACGTTGTTGTTACAAAGAATAGATGAAAGGCTGTTGTTCCGCATATGTTTTCAGTTATGTTTGTATAATGACGGAGAGTTAATGATAACACTAGCGTATTTATTAAGCGCTAAATTCCGACTAGTGGATCAATGTGCTTTAACCCATTTCATTCTGACAGCTAGTTAGCTGGCCACATTGCTCAGATCTGGACAAAATTACCAATTTAGAGTTGTGATAAATTATTTCGATGGGTGGGTCACATATTAATTTTTTGCCAGGTTTTGGTTGAAGAAAAGTGTATAAACCCTTACATTTCTGGAATCAGAAGAGAATTGCCTACTGATGGTGTTAACATTGTTTGTATAGAGTGAGCATAGAAGAAGTTATCTCAAGGTGAAGGAGACTGAAAAGCAATAATAATAAAAACAGATTGTACATCGACTTTGGACTTGTTTTACCTGTATACAACCACTCAGGATGGTCATACATCCAATGAGAGAAATCTGCCAAATTCATTTCTTCAAACAGTGGTAAAAATTTCATGTAAATATCTTGTCTCAGTCGGAAGTTACACATTTCTGAATGAATGTTGTCGAGTATGTGAAAAGATATCTTTCCCGACAGGGATTCACCAACGTTTCAATTATAATTCTTTTTCAGGCAACTGTTGAAGAAAAGTGTATAAACCCATACATTTCTGGAATCAGAAGATAATTGCCTACATGATGGTGTTGAAACTGTTTCTGTAGAGTGAACATGGAGGAAATTATCTCATGGAGAAGAAGAAGAATGAAAGAAATAAAATAAAAACAAAATGTGTACACGGACTTTGGGCTTGTTTTACCTATATATAGCCACTTAGACTGATCATATCCAGTGAGAGAAACCTCCCAAATTCATTTCTTCAAACAGTAGTAAAAATTTGATGTAAATGTCATATGTCAGTCCAAAGTTACAGTTTTTTGAATGGAAGTCGTCACGTACACAAAATGAGTAATTTCCTTACAGTAATTCACCATTGCAGTTTCCAATGAAAACGCATTACAACACAAGATATAATGTGCATAATAAAATTTAATGAAACAATAACCCTTCACCGAACTAAGGCAATAATGTCCATGACACTGTTCATGACATCGGCGATGTCACAGTTCACGTCACTGACTGCCAACTCACAAGTTGAACAGCCTGTGGAAGTGCGTACAAACACACTCCAAGTGCACTGGCTGTTGGCACTGGACACACCCGTGCTTGGTTGTGCCGCGTCGTTCACCAGCTGCGGCACCCATTGAACACTCGATGCATGTTTTCTTCCTTTCATACATCTTCACGATGTCATGTCTTCCAGCACCGGGGGCAGGACGGGGGTTGGCAGCAGGATCTCGTCTTGAACGTACATCTCCTACCAGCCACAGGATGATTTCCTCAAGGAAATCCTGGAAGTTAGGCCACTGTGACTGGACCATCCCTGGATTGGTGTCTCGTGCCACGACGTATGAGTTGTAGGCTGAGGCCATCATCAAGTAGTGAAAGATGCGTCTCCACCACTTCTTGGATCGGTGTTGTATGATGTAATATCCCACCATCTGATCCATGAGATCAACACCCTTCATGTACTTTTGGTAGTCTGCCACGGCTGCAGGGACTACCACCTGCTGGGACCCACCGCCCACTCGCACACGTCGCGACACAGCACCCACTGCTGTCGGGTCGTGGAAGTTGGACAGGACACACACTGGCTTTGTGTCCTGCCAGACCACAAAGGACAGCTCGTCCTTCTGCGCAATCTTGTATTGATGTCGCTGCAAACTGACGTTCTTCGGCAGAAGGGCAGTCGGCAGGTTCTTGTGGTTGGCCCGGACAGTGCCACACCCATACACCTGCCGGGCATGCAGGTATGTCAGCAGGTCGGGACTGGTATAAAAGTTGTCAAAGTACACCTGTGTGTACTGCCCGTACAGATGGTCGACAAGGTCTGTCACAACACGGTGCGTCAGCCCACGTTCCTGTCCTCCAGGTGCCCTACCAGTGTAGACGTGGAACTTCGATAGGTAGCCAGTGTCACTTTCAGCAAGTACCCACACCTTCACACCCCACTTGATTGGTTTCGCAGGCAGATACTGGCGAAATTCCAGCCGACCCTTGAATTTGATCATACTCTCGTCGACAGTGTATTTCCCATACGGCACGTACACAGACTGGAACTGCTCATTCAAAAAGTCAACAAACCAGCGAATCTTGACAAGTTTGTCCCCTTCGGCACCTGGAGCATCGTTGTCGACCAGGTGGAGGTAGCGCCAAATCAAGTTGAACCTGTCCCTGGCCATCACACTGCCAAAGTTCGTTTTCAGCAGCCAGTTGCTCAAACGCCAGTAATCGTTCCTGGATGGCAGACGCAATATACCCATCGCAAAACACAAGCCAACGAATGCCCTCATCTCGTTGGTGGTGACGGGCATCCAAATGGGGGGTGGCGGATTCCGTTGCCTCTTGGTCGGCGTACCGATTCGTCTCATCCGTCAGTTGCGTCCACATTTCGCCGGTCCAGAACTGGTCGAAGTACATTCCGGGGTTCGCTTCTGGTGGATGTAGAACGGACACTCCACCGAGTCCACGAAAACCCATTGTCACACGTGGGGCAAAGTCGCGCTCCTTCCAGGCGCCCTGGAAGCCGCCGAAGTCCGAGTCGTCCGAGTCGTCTTCAGCGAACAGATTTCGAACCCATTGCTCTCCGTTCGTCTGCGTTGTTTTCAGTCGAAATACTGCTCGAAGTACTGCCCGTACTACTGCCGATTTCACTGTCTTCCACGTCGATATCGCTTCCATCACTAACTGCACCATCATCCGCCATTTTTAAATGCCAGAAATCTCCAAAATATCGAACTCGAACTTCACTCCAAACTTGCAGATAAACACGCGGTTGAAAATTTGCAAATGGCTTCCAAACCGGTAGTGTGGTCATACTGCATCATGGGAAAAATTGTAAAAGCTTGCTACGATGCACACAGTTTCTATAAATACCCGATAAGGCCGTCACGTGCGTTGACTACGCCTGCAGGTGTATCCCGAATGAAAAGGTTAACTACGCCCGTAGGCGTATCCCGAATGAAATGGGTTAAAATAAAACAGTTAAAAATTAATGTAAAAATGCGCAAATAAATAATTAATGAATAGATACAAAAACCTGTTAAACTCCCGCTCTTACAACATATAATTTATATGAAGAAACAAAATTAGGAATACAAAATTGATGTGAAAATATATAATTAATGAATAGATAAAAAACCTTTAGAAATCCCACTTTTACGACATGTAAATAATATCAAGAAATGAAATTACAAGTAATGCCATTGGCGGGTTCTGTGTTGTGACGTCTGTGTTGTGTTTGACAGCACTGAACCCGCAGACAGGCCAGCTCGACTACAGCGCAGCATGGGCCGAGTACTACCGCCAACAGGGCATGCACATGCACGCGCAGGCGATTCTTGCACAGGCGGGTGGCCAGCAACAACAGCCGCAGCAGTAGCAAGCTCCGACACGCGACTGGCACCTCACTGCCATGTAGGTATTGTACCACTTCTCCATGTCTTGTCACGATCAAATATGAGATGATCTAACGCCAGCACTGCATCATACATCCGCCCGTCGCTACGGTTTTTATCCTAGTCTTTCTATTTAGATCTGAAATTTGCAGCCATTATCGTTGTCAGAGTTTTTGATCGATTGGCCTTGTTTTGTGTGGTGGTATTCTTGAACGTTTGTACCGATCAACTCGCATTGTTGTCATCATGCATTTTGTGGCCGTCGTTAGTTACCTGTATGCAGTTCTGTCCTGTCTCGAATTTGCTCTCTGGATTGTTGATGTTCCACCGTGCCTGTGCCTCACTCGTCGCTCTGTTCCAGGACTCGTAAGCGAGGATGGACAGAGCTGAATATAGTGGGCGACCGTATTTGGGAGGCAGGTGCTATCGCTGTCATTACCGCGACCATCGTATCGGTTGTTCTGGCATGTAACACATGAACTATGCATTTATTCCACTGGTCATTTTGATGCCGTGAATTGTTCCTACTTTGTGTAATGTGTGTACAATGATACTGTGCCTTTGTGAATTATCATTGTCATTTTATATTGTCATTTTATGTGGTTTTTACTTATGCAAACTGTAATTGCTCATCTCATCGTAGACTATTTTTGATCAGATTACTGCATTTCTGTCATTGGTGTGTTTATATGCATTGTGTGTACAATCATATTGAGCTGATTCCGTTCGTGTTTTTGTCTTTATTTTTTGTGCCAAAATGCTGTTCGTCGTTTCTCGAAGATGCCATTGAAATTGTTGTGGATTGTCACTTCTATAGAAACTTGATATTGATGATGTCGTGAGATTTATTTATTTCAAGTGGAAATGTAATGCAAATTGCCTTTCTTTCAGGATGTATGTTGCTCTATTGGCTGATGAAATGTTTCATGATACCGTGTCTACATAGATACTTGTATATTTACATGTTGCAGCTTATGGCACTTTACGTGTACATTTCTGGATGTGTAGTTATGATTAGTGATAAAACCTGAAGCTTAGTATATATAATATTATATTGTCTGAACTTGTGTATATTTTCAAAGAAATTGGACATTCAAAAATTGTAGTCTATATTGTTTGTTAGTACATAATTTGGTAGTGCTGCTGTGAAACGACTGGAAGGAAAGTGAAAGGGCCAACTCCCTGCGACTGTCTTATGTTGCCATTTGTGCTTTCTTTGTCTGCCACTGTACAACAGCCGCCACCGACGTCTCCGTTCTTCACACGTCAATATCGTGCATGTTTTTCTTGTTCTTCTGTTGGCAGGTCGTACGTACGTAGCTCGCATAATGTTTCCTGAATGTCTTACTCTACAATTTGCTGGACGATTGATTATTGCTGCTCATCCATGCGTGTTTGTTGCCGTTTCACGGCCTCTGTCAGCTCCGCAGCCGGTGGCGTTGGAGCCGAAGACGCCAGCAAGATCGCCGTTTGTACTTATTGTCATAGCGTCTGTGCTGTTATTATCGCAGTGGTCGTAGTCGGCCACTGCGCGTGTGCACAGCATTGTATGTTGCTTAAAATGATGTGGGTGGGCGGGCGGGCGTGTCTTAATTCCGTGTTGCTTAAACAGTTCAGTTCCAATTAACGTTTGCTCCTTTATATGTGCGTGTGTAGAACACCTGCTACTAGCGTGGGTCTGTGTGTGCGTGTCTGATGGCGAGAGGTGCCTGACAGTTGAGAAATACTGTGCAAGATGAGATGTAGTGTCTCCTGTGCATGGACCGTGCAGACTGCTTGGAGTGGATGTTGGCTAACATTGTGTTCTTGTTGTATTGTGTGTGTATGTACAAATGTGCTGAGGCCAATCACTTTCCGTGCAGCCCGCAGTGGCTGCAGTCGGCGCTCTGTCACTGAACAGTCCCCTTCACTTACACAGATGCTCCATAACGGGCAGTAGTAGGACCTGTGTGTTTTCTGTGTATGTAATATGTATTAGTCGACTGCAAAAATATGCCACCTGTATACGTAGGTACGTATTACCTGTTGCTGCGATCGCTGCTACTAACGACCAGCGAGCTTTCTGTGCGTGGACACATCGCAGAGGGAAGCGAACTGCTTGTCGGTCTGAACTGGTTACTGTAGTGAAGGCAGCTAGCTGAACCACCAGGTATAAACAATGGTAACTTTGCAAATTAGAAATGATGGAATCCCGATATTGCGTGAAGAAACTCTGCACTTGGTAGGACTGGTAGCGGTCTCGGCGAACACCGACTATCAATAAACTCGCTCTCGTATATATTTTGTAACTCTTCTCTGATCACATGATGTGTTTGTCCATTACCTCGAATCCGTGGGCGTGCGTCAACGATTCCAGGGTTCGTGTTATAATAGATGTATTCACTGATATAGCGACAAGTACATTCAACTACTAATGACTGATGGTATTGCTCTTTTATGGTTCCTCCTCGTGTATGCTTATTTACAGCTTTTATATGTCTGGAACGTATCATTCCACTTGTATTTCATGTTCTCTATACGACACTTGTTACCGATGTACTGTGTACACGGTACCAGGGCGCGTGGCTGTGCGTACGTGTATCCTGGTGCTGTGATTGAAACATTGCTATGATTTATGTTGTGTTTATTGTACATGCGACCATACTTTTGATGCTGGTAAACTGTATTCACTCCTTGTGTGCGTATTTATGGACGGCGATAAATTAAAATGGACAATGAAGCCAAATTTTAAATACTACTGTGACATGTATATGATAATATGTATGCTGTAACTTAATACATGTATATGATGATATGTTGTATAGATTCAGGTACAGAGGAACACACAGGTAAGCATTTATTGCAACAGTTCAGTTCATTTGTGCTAGTCGTTTCTTATTAATACTGGAATGTCTTTCGGCCTTCATAAATATCTTGTCAACCTTAACGTGTACAGAATGCATACATACGTACGATGTTTGTGATAATAAAAATGTTTTGCAGTAGTAACAAATATGATTATATTGATGAAACTATGTTTGCCATGTAATGTTTGGATATTTTACCAATTGCAATTTATTTAAGTTATTTTGCGTATTTCACCTCATGTACTCTGATGGTCAGGTATTGCAGACGATAAATGTCGGCCGCAAATAATGTTTTATGTACAGATGGTACCCGCCAGAAACAAGGGTCACAGCTACTTTTATAATGTTTCCTACTGCCGATAATTTAATGCCCACCAACATGTCTCTAAACTTAATATGTACATTATGTATCTGTGAACACGTGATGATATTAACATTTCATTTGGAGCCGCTGGCTTGTTGGACACTAGAGCCAGCCGCCGTCAAATATAGTCGTGTTTGATTTTATATAGAGAGCCGTTTATGAACTGGGATGTCTTAGTATATAAATTGTAATCACATTACGGTGCTCTGCAAATTCGGGTTTGCTGAACAAGTTGCAGTTGAATGTTTGTTATTCTCCCGGTACTTTGTTGACTGGTACTGTTTGATCGGTCATTGCGCCGATCACCTGGTAATGTTTGTAACAAATACACACAAACGCAGCGTCACGTGTTGCGCAGTTGTCACATCGGGTGTATCAATGTATGTCTTACCGTGTCGATAATAAACAGCTGGTCACTCCTCTGGAAGCGTCTACTTTAGCATATGTCTCTTATTGTCTTGTGTTTGTGTAAAAATTTGCCCCTTTGACATATCCACGGGGTACGACTGAATGGAATAATTAGGCAGGGTTTAAATGTTGTGGTTTTGTAGTATTGAACGTTGTATCTGGGTCAAGGCAGCATTTTGAACAAACGCATGAATATAACGTATGTTTAGATACACATCACATGTAGAAGCCGTAATTACAGCCAAGAAGAAACTGTTCATTATAGTGTGTGCATAATTTTAATGTAGTTTCTCTTGTGACTGGTTCGTGATGCTCGCTTCAGCACCATATAATGTCAATTTTCATCTGGGTTA
This sequence comes from Paraescarpia echinospica, assembly GCA_020002185.1. Classification (NCBI taxonomy): domain Eukaryota; kingdom Metazoa; phylum Annelida; class Polychaeta; order Sabellida; family Siboglinidae; genus Paraescarpia; species Paraescarpia echinospica. The sequence continues at coordinate 47,506,787 of CM034540.1, read as the reverse complement.
CAATGATGTCGCTACTTGTTTATCCGTGAGATTTTATGGGACCGATCCAGGAACTATATAAATTGTGTTTATACTATTGCCATTGTGTTGACTTATTTTATGAACCTTCCGTGCCGCCGTTGTATGATTGGTACTTGCCCAGTAAGTACAAAGTCCGAATAATAATTTGGGTATTAATTATTGACTCCCCATTGGTGGATTCAGACCCGGAAAGATAGTTTCGGGGATTTGCCTTTGCATCCCAGTGGAAAACAATATGTGACGTATTTGCAAGCAGGCTGAAGAGGTGGGGTGTAAAATGTTCCACATTGTATGTTAAAACTATCCGGGTTATGTATCATACACGGAAGGAGAACATAATGCAAAGTTGGTCCTTTAACTTCAAGCAGGATTTGTCATTCCACCGAATCCTCAAGACGCCTTAGTCAAAATTACTGCACCGAAAAGTGCCCGTTTTGCACGTACCCCTAATAGTTCAATTTCAGTCTAACCAGGCACCCAACTTTGAACCGCTGATCGTGTCAAGGCCTACTTTTCGGTTTTCGGCGTGGGTCTTCAGAATGATCTGCTTAGGTGTTTTCTGAACGGGGTTTGGCCTACATAATGTGCCGAAATTCGATGGTTGTTGATCCTATATTTTAACCCTCGTGGTCAGAACGCCCGAATCAACCCGACTCCCACTCACGGCCAGAACGCCTAAATACGCCCGAATACAAGGGCACATTTAAACTGGTACCGCGAAACAGTGTCGTGCAATAACGGCAATTTATTTCGGCAGTTAACATATAATAATATTTAAGTTTCACTGGGAAGCGTCAAATGATGAAATGATGGCGATTTTCGTGACTAAATAGCGCCAACCACCACGCGGTTTTGTAGTCGAACGCAGCGACAAACAATTTCCGGTCCCTCTTTTACGCCACGCAGTGAATATTTTAATGGTGATTTTCAGCCAATGAGATTAAAGTTTAACATTTGCTGCGGGCATAAACATGGAAGCACCCAGGAATTATTCCAAAACATGCGTCCGCATGCGATTTCTACGATTAAATGCTAACTTTTGAGCGGTCTATTTTGTTGTAAAGAAGTATTAATGCGCCGCGCAACGAAGCCGGTGGTGTTTTTTAGCTTTGGTGTAATTCTCGACATTGTCATTATGTCGAACTCCAGTAATTCGGACTTTGATGGGATTTTCGAATCGAGTTTATAACGAACGCTGCCATCGAAGGGGAATGTTTTGCACTATAATTACGTATTTTAAACAACACCAACTTAATAGTTCAGACGAGATGACGGCTATGATCACAAAGAACGCCATTTTGTATAAAACCTTGAAAATACATGCACTCTGAAAAACTTAAATTATTTCAGTTTTATTTACCAGACATTTAATTAGTTTTCCATTCTGTAGCATAGTAATTTATGAACATTTCATACGCAGCATGTAACCGCTAATTAGTAATGGAAAAAAAAAAAATTAATTGTTGAAAATTATTTAAGTATTTTATTTTTGTCAAACTAGCAATTCATATTTGGGTAATAAATTGACAAATATGTCACATACTTGGCTAGTTACACCAGGAATTAGTTCTTCAGATGTAGTGAACATTTTATTTGAATCGGATCAAAAATTATTTATTTATTTGCATTCATGCAACCCGAGTATATCACATGATTCACTCACAGCACATTCTCTTGATTTAATAGGATTCAATAACAGGCACATATTTGCATTAATCTGGCCTTGAGAGGGTTAATGAAGCTGCTCAGCTGACTTCTTAAAGCTGATAGAATTTAACTAAATGATGCTTTCTGTCGTGGTTATTCCCAACTGTGATCTATCTTCTGCCCAAGGATTCATCCTGAAGGAAGAAGAATAGCCGCGGTGCGTTCGGAACCAGCGAGTAGCCTAACAACGGATATGACATGACGTATGCATCTGTTACAGAACACCATTTACGCCCATTTTTGTAATGAAGCACGTATTGGATTAATTATTATTATGGTACATCTTTCTGAATTAACTCGAAATGCGATTGCAATATGCAGTGGGTAACGAAGCTCTCGTACACTCCCGTTACAATAAACCATGTAGTCAAGGGTCTATCTCGTACGCAAACATGCTCACACGCATACAAATACATTCGCCCACGGGGAAAGAAAAACAGGAAAAATCAAGGAGCCCGTATTGAGACGAAAGAGGATTGCAAATTTCCAAATATAATAAGTGTAATCGTCTTGACCATCCATGATCATCCAGACCTGCAGTAGCCACCAGCGGTATCATCTTCATCAGCAGAGTGAATAAGGCTCACTTGGGAGTAGGCACATCATTTTGTATTCCTTAAAATTTCTGCGAAAAAATTAAACTTACAAAAGTTGTTTTGAGTGACGTACTTACGAAAATATACTGGCGAAACCCAAATGTCGAAGTCGCCCGTGTCAAAATTTGTACGTGTGTCCTACCTACGCTGTGTAAATTGTTCGCGTGTCACGTGAATCGGTGCGAGATCACGCAGTCTTGCTTAAAGGTAATAAAAACATCTATTGCTCGAATTCATGTTATATGACATCCTGCTATCTATTTCCACGTCCACCAAGCCAAACAAATTCAATGAATTAGAAATTCCACATTTTATGGTGTGCATCCGGACATTTTCGAATATGCATATTTTTGGCGCGCTTTTCGGGATGCCGAGATGTGATGTCATTTATGACTCGAACTCGCATCAGGCCGACCCTTTCCATGCATTCAGAGCATGTTTACAAGTATAGCTTTTGGGTCAAAACGAGTTATTGTGCAATATTCCGACGTAATACAAACACTAGTCATCATAGAGTAACAAGCAGTTACCTTACAGTTCCACATGAATCAAATTTTATTCAAAACAATGAATGCGAATGGGCCTACAAGTCGACTAGGTTTCGCCGAGCTTGGGCTCGTTTTCCGAATAGTCATATCGAATGCAACCAACGGGAGATATCTCATAATATCACTAGAATATCGATATATGAAGGAGTTGTACAATTTATCATAACTTAAATCAGTCAGAGTTTCTGTTGGTCCCGCTAGTTCAGTTGGTAGGCGCGTTGGTTACTTGTCGTTTATTTTACAATCGGGCGACGCCGGTTCAATCCCGACAGCATGCAAACCTTTGATTTTCTATACACTCTTTGTTTGTTTTCACGAAGTAATATAAAAAAAATCATTTGAAACTATAATGCACTGTTTGTAAATAATTTTATTTTTGTAGTAACTATTTATTCGCCACAAAAATGAAAATATGGTAATTATATAACAATGTTTCTAAATGTTATTTATCCAAACAAATATAATGTAATGGATATATAATTTATTAATTATAAATATATTGTACGGTAATATATTGTAATTATATATGTGAAAACAGATTGAGATCTGTCTGGATTGATGAACATCGTTATATATAATGACCATATTTTCATTTTTATAGCGAATAAATAATTACTAAAAAAATATTTACGAACAGCGCATTATAGTGTAAAGTGATTTTGTTTATATTACTTCGTGAAAACATAAACAAAAAGTGTAAAGAAAATCAAAAGTTTGCATGCTGTCAGGATTGAACCGGCGTCGCCCGATTGTAAAATAAAAGACAAGTAACCAACGCGCCTACCCACTGAGCTAGCGGGAGCAATGTAAACTCTGACTGATTTAAGTTGTTATGATAAATTGTACAACTCCTTCATATATCGATATTCTAGTGATATTATGAGATTATACACGTTACTTTATGTAGCTGGATACAATATATGTTTGCTATGTATGTTTATTGGTGTAGATTATCTCCCGTTGGTTGCATTCGATATAATTATTCGGAAAATGAGCCCAAGCTCGGCGAAAGCTCATTAAAATTTCATTTTCTGCAGGAATCGCTTCACAGACGGGCTTAAAATCGAATTTATGGTACAAATGTATTTTTCTGTATTTGTTTAATGTCAAATGTTACATACAATGTTAAACTTTGTGTACACATGGAAAAAGGATTTTAGCTAATGCCTTATTTTTATTTCCTTTAACCGATTCTCGCCTGGCTGCTTGACTTCACCAGGAAGATAGTCTGGCTCAGTCGCATTTTGACTGCCCACTTGTTGAGCTGCCACTTAGTGAAAATGCATGTGATTAAAAGGGACTAAACTACGAAAAAAAGTTTAATGTCGGTTTATTTTGTGTGTGACATGTTTCAATATAATTTAATGTTGAATAGTTGTTAACGTATAGTATTATCTGATAAAAGTGTATCCTTATTTTATTTGTTATTTCATAGTTGGCCTGAAAGCCAATCGTCTCTACCCGAATCTGGGTAACATCCATGCAAAATGGGTAAGACCACATTAAGGATTCGTCTGCCATTACCCACCGAAAGAGTGCCTTTGAAAATACCGTTTTGGTGTCGTGTGAATTTTTTTCGAGCACTGGCATGGCACATGTCAGTCCAATGAATACTGAATGTACTTAGCATTAGATCTTTCACGAGGTAGCAATAAACATACACTAGTCGCTCGCGTATTCGCACAGTGGCTATTTTGCAGAACGCACCAATATTTCCAAATCTGTCACCAGATTGGAGCAAAATTGAGGGGTGTCAGGTTTGGGTGGATTTTTCTGAAAACTGAGGTATGAGAATTTTATGAGTTTTCCACAGCACTTGTGTCAATGGAGGTTAAATATGCTGTGAAATTTTCAAGAAAATTGTATGTCAAATTTAGCAGGAAATGAAGGAAACGTTATAATAGCCGCCTATGCAAAAATTTAAATGTGGTCTTACCCCATTATGCGTCATTTCAAGTCAAAAATACGGATTTCAACACAGAAAACGTGGCATGTCTGCAACTAGGATAGAGGCATTGTTTTACAATGACAACTGGTAGACTGATTCAGAGAACTGAACTTCAATCAGTTTTCTTCTGAGTCCGGGCAATACCGGCCACATGCCTGGAGATTATGTCACTCAATTTGCGCACGGCGTCCAGAAGCACGGGATCCTCGTAGTGAGAAAACGATATACGGATGCAGTTCCTACACTGTCCCGTCGATGAACAACTGTGGAACAAGTAAGAACAGTACCATTGCATTATTGGAACAGATTCACGACGCATTAAAATAAACCGGTGCTGCTTAACACAATTACTACTATCACAATACCATTATATTTTATTATTTTGTATTTACATCTAATAAGTTATTATAGTTACTAATTAATATTGTACTGAATATTTATGTCTACAAAAAAATATTTGTATTCTTAAAGCGTGTTCATGCATATGTGTGGGGTATATGTGTGAGTGCGTGCATGCGTGTGTGTATATACACAGACGTGGGTGACTGAAAACCCACATCTGGCTGAAACAAAAAGATCTGTGTACAATAAATCATTAGCCTGCAAACTCCATCCTCTTGTTTAAACAGTTCTCTGGCGCAGGAGTATGAGCCAGTAAACAGGCTCTGCCACGAAGACTACAGTGATTTACCCCGTAAAGGAGGTTGTCCGTTCGTTCTTATTATAACATTTTGTTACATTTAAAAACTGTATTCTAACATAACGCACAAATGTGTTTTAGTGAAGCTGAAACAACTTTTGATTTCCAGTTCACTGTAACTGTCAGTGTTTACAAAAATCGCTGAGCTCTCACTAAAATCTAGTAGTTCGAATAATTCAGAAGAAGGTCGTAAACTGACGGGTATGTGATGACGCATTACGTGATACACATATCCATGCTTTCGAAAGTGGCACGTTGCCATGTAATCAACCTGTTTCCTCCAGAAACACCTAGTTTTAAACAACAACAACAAATAGTTCATTAAAACATATTTTGGGATCAACTTTATATGAATATAATTTTACGAAAGAACGAACGGATAACTTCCGTCACTTCTGCTACAGCACCTCTCTGTTCACCTGTCGGATCACAACATCTGTTCACCTGTCGGATCACAACATCTGTTCACCTGTTGGATCACAACATCTGTTCACCTGTCGGATCATAACATCTGTTCACCTGTCGGATCACATCTGTTCACCTGTCGGATCACAACATCTGTTCACCTGTCGGATCACAACATCTGAAGACGGGAAGGGGAATGCTGTTGAATATTTGTCAGTGACGTTCAAAATTGTTTCGGTTCACCGCATTCCCTTTGAAAGTGACCAATGATCTCCAAACGTACACACGCATTACGACTATCTAAAAACCTCCAGTTGCACTCCCCCTTGAATTTCGCCAAAAAAACAAACTTCAGGTTCACCAAAATCCTCCAAATACACCTCCAAATACACCTCCAAAAGCAAACCTTCTGCACTCTGTGTTCAAAACATGGACTGGGCAGGCATGAAATTTGGTGTAAAAACCTGGCTCTCAACATTCGGGACTGTGTATCCCTCGTGGCTCGGAGGTCACATTAATGTTTGTGTGGTCTCAATTTGGGACGTAGAAGAACCACTGATAACAAAAACACTGGCATTGACAACCCTCGGTGCCAGCATAGAAAGGTCAGTTTGGTCATAATGTTCTGAAAAAGGCTAACAACTTGAATGAAACCTCATAACACTGTAACCACAATAGACTAGTCTCTAGTAGTCAGTTAATAGAACGTTGCAGAGCGCTGGAAACAACTAGACCTACACCAAACATTGTGCCCTGCTTCCCTAAATATGGGGGCTAATCCTATATTCAGCCCCCACAAAAAATATTTGGGGGCTCAGACCCCATAACTCCCCGTTAATATAATCATGTCACTGAAACGTAACAAGACACTTACCGGTTCCCGGGCAGAATCCTTATTTTATGAGCATCCCAGACGTCTTCTGTTACTTTGTCAGCTAGAGCGCCATCTGGCATCTGAAGCCAGAAGAAATAGCCTCCCTGAAACAGAAGAAAAGAAACATGCAATTCCACTAGGTTTTCCTTGAGAGAGAAAACTAATTATAATGTGTGTCTTAAGTTCGTGCATCGTCCAATTCAGTGTAGTTTTTTCTTCTCTTAAGTTTGAACACCTACTTTTTTGTTTGTTTTGTACTGCTCTGACATTGCGCACGCATCAATCCCAGTTTAGCTGTGAACAGTTTGTAAAGGCATCAAGCATCAAGCAAGAATAACAACGCGTTACTTTGGAATTTTGCGATGCAGTAACTTGGGACACTAGTATATTAGTTCATTTACATGTATGTTTTGGGACAACATTGGAGAGAAAGCGGAGTCTGTAATTTTTTAATTGTTGTGACTGAATACGTTGTTCTAAAGAATAACGATTAATATATAATGATGATATGAATTTGTGAGACTGAATAATGCCCTCTACAGAATGAATGTTGAAGGCGTAATGATGTGAACTGGTATAAGACCCATTGGGCATGATACAGAAGCAAGTATAAAGGCTGCAAACGGAACAAGCAAATGCCATATTCAAAATAATAGTGCTCACTCGAGGAATCTCAAATTTGACACATTCCGGTAGACAGTTTCTCAGTTGGAGTGCTACTGACTTCACACGTGACTGCAATGAGACACCAAAACAGTTAGCAAAGTTTCTGGAAACTTCAGCTTTAAAAACATCAGAAAATGCATCACATAAGTACAGACTGCCTACACGTTGATGGATAAGGTAATCATTGCTAGTGATAAGTTACTCAGGTAATGGTAGCGACACAAATATAAAACATTCTTCCAGTAGTAGTAACTGATAAAAAAACACAACCATCCATAATAATTATTTCAAATTTAAAAAGTACACCTCCATTACAGCCGCCAGAGTTTCATATTCTGTTATTACAATTGTGACGATTCACATGACATTCATCTAAAGTTGAGGAGAAAAGTTGAACGAATTTCAACTCAAGGTTATTTCAATCCTCCATTTCCACTGCATATTCTATTAGAGTTGGATCAGATTGCTTTTTAAAAGTAGCGTGATTTAAAGGTGAAGAGAAAAGTTGATGTAACTTATACAAGTAGATGTTCTCACTGAATACTCAGACTTGAGACTCTGTAGATGACGCTGATGAAGCCCAAGATGCAACGACGTAGCGATGACCTCGGCAGTGAAGTGGTTTAAACAACCTCCACTCTTTGCTGTGGAGCTGTAACAATATGAACATGTTGGTAAGTACGTTCGCCATGCTGGAAGAATTCATTTGATTTGAATTTTCTTCTTCACGACAAATGTGTGCGATGGATTAAGGAGGTCATTACGGATTCGGAAAACTATACCGGCAGTGAACCGAGACAAGGGCGGATATTGACTCAACTGTGTACTCTTCTCCACACCATCTGACATGAGAAGAGAAAAACTTTGATGTAACAACTCAGTTCCCAAAGAAAGCATTACTTATGTCTACGTTACCGATGGTAGCTGAAACATACAAGTGGTGATTGGGAAAATAAGAAAATTTTATTAAAAAGAAAAAACAAAACATTGCTGGACATACAATGACATCTGAAGTTTGCAGGTCGTAAGCTAGGATTCCATGTGTATGGATACAGCATGCTGCGTGTGCAAATATAATGCCCAGTGGAAATTATTATAAATAGTTCCGTAAGTACATAAGCGGATGAGTTTCGTCATGCAGATGGGGCACATCGAATCGCTCCATGTAGCGATTCGAATCTATCCGCACAGGAATCGGTTAGGAAATTCCCGAACGTAAAGTCCGTCAGAGACATTCTTCACGCCGCGTCCACACACGTTTCCGTACATATGGAATCCTATCTTTAACCTGCTGATAGCTGAGGCGCTGCAACAGGGAGAACATTGACACAGCAAAACATTACTGGAGGTGCAATAAGCAATGCAAAACAGTGGTTTTGTGTGACTTTTGTAATTCACATTTCTTGTCAATGCAGATGTCCAAAACAGACCGATACCACACGAAACGGCAATGTTTTAAATGCAACATTTGTCAAGATTGTTATTATGCGGAGCTCTGCATTAGAGGATACAGTTTCCTCAAATGATCTGCAAGATTCTGAATTCAAACAATTCTAACTGAAAAAAATTTGCGATAAACTGTCATTTATAAATACATTCTAAAGTTACTAAAATAAAATCGGTAACATGTGTTAGTAGTAATATTAGCACGATATATTATATCCTCCAGCCCATATAACAAGGTCTGGTTGTTCATTTTTGGCTCTATGTGGTCGTCCTCTGTACCACTGATCAGGTGGGGATATTTTAGATAACATAAAACAATCGTCATTAAATTGGTCATAGAAGAGACAGAACCACTGAAAGTTGTGCAGCCAATATGCAAAGTGTGTGAAAAAGGGTAATATAAGAAACATTAATATAAGATACATACACTACATCAATAATAAATAAATATTGTATCACTGACCTTTTCTTTAAATACCTTATGATACGATCACCACTTTCGATCCAGCCAAGTCTGATTCCTGGCCCAAAGATCTTTGAGAAAGATCCATTGGATATGACGTGACCTTCGTACTGAGTATCATCCCTGAAAGATGTACAACATATGTTCCAATGAATGTCCAGAAGATACTATTAGTACATGTTTATCCTGGAAAACAAACATTGTCACAAACATATTCAGATTCATAATTTAATTAAGATATCAAAATGTAAAGGTTTGCAGACCAACTTCATGAACAAGAGAAACTTAAAAATCCTGAGTTTACCCAACAGTTATCTTTGTTTACTTAACAATATACTACTATTATTACTACTACTAAAATTAAAAAGTGGTGTGTTTGTGTGTATGTGAAAATGTGTATATATATATGCATTTGAAATTGTGTGTGCTTCTGCGTGTACATGTGTGTGCATGCATCATCTATGCGTGCATTTGTAGTGTGTGTGCATGTGTATGCAAAACGTGTATGTGTGTGTGCGTGTGCATGTGAAACTGCATGCATGTGTACATGTGTGCATTTATAACAGAATAATAAATATAATATAGAGTAAATTAAATGTTCACAATGACACTATCTTTTACACATGCTACAAACAGCAACCAGTTGAGTTTATGATGTGGACAACTACTTGCTTTCTGTCATAAGCGAGGAGACGGGACGGGGCGTATGAACAAGTGTCATCATAGTGCAGCAGATTGTAGACATCGTCTGAGAAGATCAGCAGGTTGTACTTCCTGGCGAGTCCAACCAACTGACGACTCCTTTCTGAAAGTATGAATAAGTACAATAGGACCTTGCTTTAAGGTCACCTCTGCAATACAACCACTTTACAATTAAGGTCACTCTGGGACAGTCCCAAATTATTTTGTAACAGTAAAGTATAGGAAATTAGTCCTGCTAATACGGTCACCTCGCTATTCAGGTCACTTCTGCCCAAGGGTGACCTTTATAGTGAGGTTCCACTGTACCAAAATATCTGCACTGTAACCGTGTCAGTGAAGGGAGTATCGTTATATATTAGCAAAGGTCACGTTATCATGTGGCAAAGGTTACGTGCAAGAATTAAATGATACATGCAATTTTCACAGGTGTATATTGACTAATAAAATACCTGCAATTGGTATGATCTGTGTGGCTTAAATGACGACATTACATGTTGACACATTAGTACTAGGGGTATACATCTTATGTGTTAATAGGCACACACCATACGCTATTTGATATGCATGTGTCGTATCTGCAGACAGACGTGTATCTAATTTTTATTTGTTGATATATATGTATCTTACCTGCTGACATACGTTTATCTTACCTGCTCACAGACATGTATCTTACATGCAGACATGCATGTGTCTTACTTGCTGACAGGCATGGTCATATATATATCATACCTGCTGACATATATTTATCTTACATGCTGACAGATACATATTTTACTAACTGACATACATGTTTCTTACATGCTGACAAATAAACATCTTACTTGCAGACAGGCATATATATCTTACTTGCTGACATACATGTATCTTACCTGCTGACATACATGTATCTTACCTGCTGACATACATACATACATGTTATATGCTGACAGACATGTATCTTACCTGCCGACTGATCTATATCTTACCTGCTTACGGACATATGTCTTATATACTCACAAACATGTAACTTACATGATGACTGACATGTATTTTACCTATCGACAGATATGTATCTTACCTGCTGATTGACATGTATCTTACATGTCGACTAACATATACCTTACCTGCTGAATGACATATACCTTACCTGCTGACTGACTTGTATCTTACCAGCTGACAGATATGTATCTTACCTGCTGACACACATATATCTAACCTGCTGACAGACATGTATCTTACATGCTGACTGACATATATTGTAAGTGCTGATTGACATATCTTACATGTTGGCTGACATATATCTTACATGCTATCAGACATATATCTTACCTGCTGATACACATATATCTTACCTGTGGACATACACGTTCCACGTGGGTTGTTGTAAGTAGAAACCAAGTAGACCATAGCTGTGAAAGGCTTATCTTCAGACACGCTGGGCTCTTCCATTGCTGTGTATTTCTGCTCCAACAAAGATGCCAGGACGTCTGTATCAATGCCATTGGCGTCTGTTGCAACTAAAGTGAACAAATACCAACAAAATGTTTTGATCTGTTGCACTGACACATGCTAAGTAAAAGTATATAAATGTTAAATTCTTATATGTTGCGGTATCCAGTCTTTGGGACTGCTCAAAGTGCTTTACACATTTAAGAAAGCGCATTTACATTTACTTTACACAATATTATGTGCAGTCTAGTAGCACCCAATTTGTCATATAAAATTATACAGAGATATGCTGTAATTATATTTATTCCACATGCTGATGTATGTATTATACTATGTTGTTATAAATATACACATAGATTGACTAGTAAATAATTGCGTTAATGTTTCAGGATGTATGTGTGGGGTGTTGGTGCAGACATTGAAACAGTTATCTATGATGTACTAAAAATATCACACCGTAAATAATTAAATTAATGACAGTAACGGTGCATGGATTGAATGAAAGAATGCTTTAATTCGGAATTGAATAATACAAACATAAATGAATAATGAAGAATATGCAATATGTACAATTCATGGTTGGCAGCAGAGCCAAGGCTGTTACCAGTTTATATGCGTATACAATGGTTTGATAAACAAAACAAGCTGAGTAACTGGTCGCTGCCAACTGCTGATAATGGTAGACTGAGTGTTGCAGAAACAGCGTGCAATCAATAACTATAAATGGACAATTAATACACTACCATAAGCACTAAGTAACAATTGTGACATGGTCGGTTGATAAGAAATGAACAAAAATGTGCAATTATTTTTTTTTTACATATATATGATAAGAATGAATTGATTCCAGAAGAACATATCCAATAAAGCAAACCTAATATATAGTAGAATTTTCATAAACCGTTTAACACTAATAATATAATAAAAAAACAATAAAAAAGTGATAGAACGCATTTAATATGGAGTAGTATTTTCATAGACGTAGCGTTTTAAGACATGACTCTGAAGAAGACACAAAACTGGTAATATTAGATTTATCTTGAATATCAAGTGACAAAATGTCCAAGTCACAAATTTCAAACTGCCATACCTCAAAACCTACTGGAGCTAGAACGCTCAAATATTGGATTCTTGCTTATCTTACCAAAGACGTCACTAAACTGATTCACTCAAAAATTGAAGAGATGAGTGCCAAATATTTCTGGAATTTTGATGGCGTTCACATGGAATGACCCTAAAACAATATATCAATCAAATGTGGCACACAGTATGTATGTTATGTTGTAATGATACACTGGAAGTACAAATGTGCTGCTACACAAACTTATCACGTTATGCCAGATTATGTCTGTATGTGTAAAACTAAAATGCCAGATTATGTCTGTATGTGTAAAACTAAGAGGACAGATTATTTGAGAGCAAAAGGTAGACTCACTATTTGACACAGTTTAAATCCTACAGGCAACTGTCCAGTTTAACAGGGTTAGTGGCTTAATGCTGTCTGTTGACACAAGCTTCTGCCAGTGACCAATTACAGATTAGTCACAGTTTCCATCAAACAATAGCAGAAAGAGTATCTTAGCTCCACAGCTGGGTGTAAGACACAACAAGTTATAATTATATCTACTCTGAGGTAGACAATTAATTTTAGTTAGCAAATTTAGCATTTTAGGGGACGTTTGGTGCACTTTTTGAAAAAATAAGCAAAATGTGAAAATTTACCAGTTTTGGGGTCCTTTTTGGGGGGTCATTAGGTGCCCTTAGAATGATTCAATCAAATACAGATTTATTGTGTACAGTGACACTACAACATGAAATGTATATGCAAAATTAGAGAAAGTTGCTAAACAGTTTTTGAAAAAATAGGCAAAATGTAACATATTTACCAGTTTTGGGGTCCTTGGAGGCCCTAGGGAGCCCTTAGAATGATTTAATCAAATACAGATTTCTCGTGTATAGTGGCAGTGCCCTAAGATATGTCTATGCAAAATTAGAGAAAAAGTTGCTGAACGGTTTCTGAGATACGGCGGACGTCGGATGGATTACGTCGGACGGCATATGGCGGAAGCAGAGTGATGGCAATAGTCCCTTACACCTTTGGCTAAAGGACTAAAAACAGACACCTACGTGGGACAATATTCAAGCCAATATCATCACGAAGGATGCCTATGGCAATGAAGTAGGTTGGGTCCTCAACAAAGACGGTGGCGTGAGATGAAAACATGAGCGATGCGACAAGAAACAGCCCTGATGTCGCCCCTGATGTTACGAACAGCCGTTCACTGGAAGCAGGCAAGTAGCAGTGTCATCATTAGGCGACATTGATGTGTCATCATAATATGACACTGACATGCCAACGTTAGTTGTCAATGACATGTCATCATGAAGTTTCACTGACATGTCATTTTTAGCTAATAGTTATTGCTGACATACATTTGGTGTCACCGATGTGTGATCACTATGTGTCTCTGAGAACATACTCTTTGTGATTATTATATTTGTTTCTACATATTCACTTGTTGATTGATATGTATATATATATATGGGTCTAAATACAGTGCATCTGTCTGCCTGTCTCACTTTGTCTATCTGTCTGTCTGTCTGCCTATCTCTCTGTCTGTCTGTCTGTCTATCTCTCTGTCTGTCTGTCTATCTACCTCTCTGTCTGACTGTCTATTTCTCTGTCTGTCTGTCTGTCTGTCTGTCTGTCTATCTCTCTGTCTGACTGTCTGTCTGTCAATCAGACTGTCTGTCTCTTTGCCTGTCTGACTATCTGTCTGCCTGTCTGTTTGTCTATATCTCTGTCTGTCTGTCTGTCATTGACATGTCATCACTAGATGTTACTAACATGTCACCATTAGGTCTCACTAACATACCATTAGGTATCATGGACATGTCATAATTATATGTCACAAGTGTGTCATCATTAGGTGTCACCAACATATCGTCAAAGAGAGAGAGAGAGTGGAGGGATGCATTACTTTTAAAGTGCTGGAAAGTCAACTGATGTCTTATAATCAATTACTATTAGATATAGTTTTTCATCCAAGAATATGTTTTTAATGCCAAAGTACATGAAAAAGACATTTGGATTTGGAGTGATCTCTTTAATATAAAATTAGCTTCCATCCACCTTCAACCATTGAGCAACAAGCCATGGACAACCATTACTGCATTCTGAACTTGTGGCGCCACCTGAGGAATGGCCAACCACTCAATTATCTACTGAAAGAAATACAACCTTAAATAACTACCTTTGTGTTTGTTTAATACACCACCAACTGTAAATCAGATCCAAATGTTGCAAGGAAGCGAACAAAGATAAAAAAAGGCGAGTAGACCGCGGCACCTGAAGAGAGACAGTTACGATGACCCAAAATTAGCATATTAATATATAGATTAGAAATGAGATTACCTGTCCACATCGTCGCCATAGTTGTCAGACAGAAAGCTTGCGAGTTGTTTTCTGAACCGGGATGTTCCACAGCATGGTCCATACTGAAGGAGGGAACCAGATGTCGCACCATCGTCTCCCTGCAAACATGCTCAAAGTGCTTTACACTTTACTCCCTGGCAGACCTGTTCAATCAAACACCATCTCGACTTCTCTTGGAAACATTCAGCCACGCTGCAATTAATGCGCAAACGCTGCAAAGACTATTCATACACAAATATCCACCACTGTCTATAGCCAGGTACTCATTCATACAGCTGAATGAACTGGAGCAACGTGGATAGAACAAACTTGCCCAAGGTTCAATACCGCCAGCACAGGATTCGAACCCAGGTTCTCTCAATTGAGAGTCCAATGCTCTAGCCACTGCACCACTATGCTCCACAGACCGTGTTCTACTTGAAACTCGTCATTGCCTGTATAATGTTCTGACTGATTGATAATTTTATTTTCACATTGTAACATGCTTTGTTTGTACTATTTTTGATGGCCGAGGCATTCAAGTATCATTTACATCAATTTTACAACACATATTAACATATGTACAAAGGATTTAAATTTAAAAATATTTAATTTAAAAATAGTTTTTTTTAAACATAACTTAGATGAACCAGATAAAAACAAAGCACATTTAAAATGGTAGTGTAGCACTCAAATATTTGTATATAGACTTCTTGAAATTTGTTCTGTCACCCGGAATCTGCTATGGTGGTAACTATTAGTAGTTTGCTGAATTGGTTGTCTTGAATGTGCGAATACTGCGACTTCACGGGACATTAGAGCCGAGCCGTTAAGACAATTGGCGCTCATTATATTGCATTTAGAGTTACTCATAATTTACATGAATTGTTGTCTAAAAATTCAAATAGTGAACATTGTGTTGGGTTGCAATTTGGCAAGCAGTATACCTTTAGCATATTTATTGTATTTTTATGAACATTATATTTATTAATATGAAAACACAAGGAGCAGACAATCTCCCATTAATGTACTTAAAGACAATCTTCAACATTCTTTTAACATATGTATGAGTGCATTGTGAAGGGGCAGAGGTTGGAGGAGGGAGAGGTTGGAGGAGGGAGGGGTTGGAGGAGGGAGAGGTTGGAGGAGGGAGAGGTTGGAGGAGGCAGAGGTTGGAGGAGGGAGAGGTTGGAGGAGGCAGAGGTTGGAGGGAGAGGTTGGAGGAGGGAGAGGTTGGAGGAGGGAGGGGTTGGAGGAGGCAGAGGTTGGAGGAGGCAGAGGTTGGAGGAGGCAGAGGTTGGAGGAGGGAGGGGTCGGAGGAGGGAGAGGTTGGAGGAGGGAGAAGTTGGCTGTATAACTTGGTGGGATATTGGTCTAAAATGGTAGAAGATGATAGGTAGATTGTCTGACACAATTAGCAGGGTGCACAGTGGATTTAGTTGACAGGTAGTCCGTCGGACTAGCTGATTCAGAAACAACTAGTCCTCATATTGTTTTACTAGTCCTTAAAAATCAATCGTACTGTTGTATCATATATGTGTGACAGTTATGGCACATAGTAAAAGTGGCTTTATTTCATAAAGAAAACAAGCTGTTTCCCATTTCAATTAAATGTTCGAATAAATGTGTCATTAATAGA
Organism: Paraescarpia echinospica; assembly: GCA_020002185.1. Lineage (NCBI taxonomy): Eukaryota > Metazoa > Annelida > Polychaeta > Sabellida > Siboglinidae > Paraescarpia > Paraescarpia echinospica. The sequence goes on along the minus strand of CM034540.1, from coordinate 47,490,229 downwards.
AACAAATACATGTGATTTCGTAGATCCAATTGCAAAGTTATCAGAAGAAATGACTAGTTTAATCAGGGGCAGCAAACAGGAGTCGTGGACAAGGCGATATCAAGCCTGACGGCGACAAAGGACCGACATTGTCGGACTAAGTTGCATCATTTGCCCTAACTTTGGCATTTCCTTTCCCGAAGCCGACTAAACAATCAATAACATTGCTGGCGTTTGGTAACTTGCTAAAATAATCACCCAATGCAGGAATAACGCAACTATCATCACGACGGGATAGCACGTAACGATGTCTGTAACCCGCGCATGTATGTTTGTCCATGTCGCTCACCACTCATGGTCGCTAGGTGGCACTACCTATCCTACGCTAACCGAATGTAAACAGCCGCCATTTACATTCCCTGCGTTCAGCAAGTTTCCCATCTGACGGTCGTACGGAATATTTAGCTGCCTGTGATAACATGCTATCTTACTGTCTGATTTTGTTTTATTCCATCACAACACCCAACTAGCATATACATAGCGTAAATTAATTTACCTAATAACAGCTAGTCCGATGGGACTGCTCCACTAAACATGGACTAGTCCGATGACTGAAACTACTCGTCCGGGACGATCGGACCAGCCTTATTTCGCAGCCTGAATTAGCCCCTTCATTGTGGTAATTAAGGTCCTAGGTATTTAGAACAATATGGAGCATCAGGTGAAAACTCTGAATACTATATCACTGGGACTTATTATAATTAAACCAAGCATGCTGCATGATGACCATTTGTATTAGCACAGTAACTTCTGGCATTAAACAAAAAGTTAAGAAGATCGCTGAACTATTTCTGTATTTATAGTAGAAAGGAGAGACAGATAAGTTTGTTAATAATACACATTCAAGTTGTTTTAGATAATAGTACGGTGATACAAACCCCAATTTCTTGTCAAGGCTATAACTATATGGAATAGGTCAGTTTATCGGAATTAATTTTTAAGAGTACCAAAAGCAGTCTGGCAAAAAAGAAACCACAAAAATTATCTCCCTGCTCTGCTGCATGCAGTGATGGATCAATACCAGAAATTGTTAGAAACAAGAATATTTAGGTATGTGGACAAAAATTTCAAGCTTGACCAATGTCTAAACAAATAACACTGATGAAAAGAGCTTTAAAAGACATAAACAATGATACCAAAATCACTTAATTATGTTGAATATTAATGGAGTTATTGGTTTTTTGTTTCAGGAATCGGCCTTTGTTTTAGTCCTACTAAATACATACATTTGCATTACAGCTGTGTGACCGAAAATGTGACTTTTTCCTCAAAAAAGCATGTAACTTCCTTAATAACAAAGATATCTTCATAAAATTTGGAATGAAGATATAGGGTAATTAGTTCTTTCAAAAGATCTAATCAAAACTGCAATATAAGATACAAGTATTAATTAATTAGTGTTAATAATATTAATTACAGCCGTCCAGGGTTAAGTTAGTCACTTTCATAGCTAAAATCTGAAAGAAATCCAATAACAGTGCTGCTTTTGAGGTGTTGTTTCCAAAGTTCTTCCCAGTCCACACCTGAAATTATAGAAACTATCCTAAAAATGAATCAGTAATATACAAAATGCAGTTGTTTTTACCTTTCAAAGCTAAATACCTGTTCTTGCTTAGTTGTTTTGAATGAACAGAGTATTTGATGACAACGATGAGCAGTGGGCTGTTAGGTGCTAGTATGGCTGGTATTTGGTTGGATTTCCTGAGAAATGTCAACGTGCAAGTCAAACTTCTGATTGCATATGGACGAAAATGTGATTAATTCATTTGAATCACTAAGTTTTTTTAACTTATTGTCTATAATTTGTTATACAGTTCTCTGAATTGCATTATTTAAGGTATTTGAGCCTTGTTCAGCATAGATTGATGGAAAATGTGCTCGCAATTGTCTCTCTGTCTTGGCTCTGCTATACACCCCCAGGGTAATATACAAGTATAGTATGTGTCCATTACAAAGATCATCAACCTTTGGAAGAGTTGAGAAATTATCCAGAATATGCTGCTTTTTCAATACCAACATGGGTACTACTACCAGGTGGCCCTCCACAGAACTTCTTCTTTGGAGGCATCTATACATCATGAAAACGAAACAATATTTTTCAGAAATATATAACAATTCAATAGATATGCAGAGCTAACAAGTTTGGCTTAAATGAAATTCCACCTGAAATGCAAAATAATTCCCTTTCCTGAAAGTAAAAACACTTCCTCTGCATCTCTAAGAGCACATGGTGATTTGTTTGTAAACATTGAACCAGAGCCAATCAGATTGAGAGAAATTGGTCACATGACCTGAATGCGTATTTTAGCGACGAAAAGAACCGGTCATATATCTACAATCATCTGCTTTATGATAAATCATCTGGCAATTAAACACATATTTCTAATGTCCTAAATCATAACTACAGCTGCACAAAACATAAAATATATGATTTATACAATATAAACATGTTTAAATCAGCAGAGATTGTGCAAACATTTTCATTTGCCATGACGCATCGACGCTGCTGCATCTCAAGATTCCGCAAGCTGACAAACCACTTCGCAACATAAGATCGTTTTAAAACTTCGCCAGTTATGAGATGAAAACCTATATTGGTACTTTTGCAGTTTAGGCCCGCACCTCGAGAAAACCATGATAATAGTCACCTACAGTCACCAAACTTCACATCATATATCTACAACACTTATTCTACACATATACATTTGTCACGTGATCAAACAATTAAATTTACTGTCTTATTGATCAAAATATTCGCTTGTTTTTGAGTGTATTCATTAGTTCCACCGTAAACTCCGGCAGGTGGCGACACTTTATGGTTGCCTTCAGCCTATCCCCATGTCTGAAGTCAACCATAAAGTGACGCCACCTACCGGAGTTTCCGGTGGAACTAATGAATACACGCAAAAACGAGTGAATTTCTTGTACATTTTGATCGATAAAAGACAGTAAATTTAACTTTTTTATCACGTAATAATTATGTATGTGTAGAATACGTGTTGTAGATATATGATGTGAAGTTTGGTGACTGTAGGTGAGCGTTTTCATGTTTTTTCTAGGTGCGGGCCTAAACTGCAAAAGTACCCCTATATTTTATGTCTATATACCTTTCATTACCGCCTAGTATAGAGTTTATCACAATTTTATTTTATTGTCGGATTTGAACAAATAAAAAACGCGGCAGTCAAGGAATATCCCAACTACGTCATATCCAGTAAATCACTGGGATTTTCTGTTCCAACAGCCAGTCACAGAGCGCTCTTTGTGGTGATGCCCTCAACACCAAGTGAGACCCCGGAAGCACGTATTTGGAACAAAGATGGCGGACACTGATCGACAGATATCCACGTACCTAGAATATTGAAAGATATCACACCTTCGGTCTTGGTATATTAATTTAGTTTACATGGTGTTACAATGAAACCAATATGTTATACACAACTTTGCCTTGGACTTGATAGTAATAAGAAAGCTAATGAACATTTATTATTAGCTCTGGCCGTCATTCCATAATCAACGTGCAATTTAATCGCCAGATGGCGCCAGTGTGGAAACAGCTTTACCAACAAGTTCTTCGATTGAGTAGCTTTCAGTATAATCTCTTCGGCTTCCTTAAGTTGTCTCTCACCAGGCGCACCAATAGTCAAAGCTACAATTCCGGGTCCTTCGACTTCGAGGTCCTGAAATAATGTATCTGCCTCGGCGGAACTCATCCTGGTTGTTTTGGAGTTACAAATTATCCGCCCACAATCGAGTCGTATTTTCGTCTCTCCCCTGGCTGCGTGACTTCGCCAGGAAGACAGTGATGGGACAATGCTGCCACCTCACGGCGCCTGGATAATCGAGGCTAGTTGTATTTGAATCATCCGATAGATGGTAACACTTGTCGATTACATTCCGCTATATCGTTCTGGCGATAGTCGGCTAAGCGAGACTAATTTCGCTAGTTCTGTTGACATGGGACCAACTAAAAGGTGGGCAACACACAAAAGGCGGACATTCATATTATGTTGATTGGTTCGCATTTAAATAATTTGATATTCCAAATTGTGCTTTAATGTATGACATTTTTCGATCCATAAAATATTGGTACCTATGGACAGACCACCAGCCCAGAAGAGGTTCCGGAACTACATCAAGTCACTGCGTAAGGATACTACAGGTGTATCCCCTCTTCGAGAAGGATGCAGGCTGTACTCAGAACCCAAAGACAAGGCAAATATTCTCAACAGACAGTATAAGTTGGTGTTTACAAGAGAAGACATTACAACCACCCCATCCATGGAAGGCATTCCCTACCACCAATGCCTGACATTACTGTTACAGAAGAAGGTGTCCTAAAACTCCTGCTAAAGACCAATCCACACAAAGCCACCGGGCCGGATGGAATCACGGCAAGAATCCTCAAGGAGTGTGCTCATGCCATCGCACCATTGCTCACCATCATCTACAATAAGTCGCTGGAAGAAGGATCCGTGCCATATGACTGGCGACATATGCTAACGTGACAGCTATTTTCAAAAAGGGAGACAGAAACACTGCCGCCAACTACAGACCAGTTTCCTTAACCAGTCCCTGCTGTAAACTGCAGGAGCACATCGTGGTCAGCAATACATTGAAGCACCTAGAAGAACATAAAATCCTCACTGACTGCCAACATGGTTTTAGGGCCAAGAGAAGCTGTGAAACCCAGCTACTGACCAGTCATGAAATAGCAAACATTCTGGACTGGGGCAAGCAGATGGACCTGGCTATATTAGATTTCTCGAAGGCGTTTGACCGAGTACCTCATCAGCGACTACTGTTAAAGCTACATCATTATGGGATCAGGGGATCCATTTACAGGTGGGTCGCTGAATTCCTGTCCAACAGATCTCAGCAAGTAGTCGTTGATTGAGCATCATCCGACCAAGCCTCTGTTATCAGTGGCGTGCCCCAGGGCACGGTCTTGGGGCCGTTCCTGTTCCTCCTGTTTATCAACGATCTACCTAATAACCGTTACTCCAGCACTCGTCTATTTGCTGACGACTGCATCATCTATAGGGAAATTAGATCTATGGACGACTGCCAAATTCTCCAGGAAGACCTATCCACCCTAGCATGCTGGGAGAAGAAGTGGGGCATGGATTTTCATCAACAGAAATGTAACATCATGACCTGCACAAGATCTAGGAAACCCAATTCCTTTAACTACTAACTTCAGGGCCATACTTTAGAAGTCTCCACCTGCTCAAAATACTTAGGCGTCGATCTGCAAAGAGACCTCTCTTGAAAACGACACACTGAGCGATCAACAAAGAAAGCACATGGCATGCTGAGTTTCCTTAAGCGGAATTTGAAGTCGGCCAGTGAAGACACAAAAACTAATGCCTACAAAACCCTGGTAAGACCACACATTGAATATTGTAGTGCCATCTGGAATCCTCACCATCAGGACCAGGTAAATAAAGTTGAAGCTGTGCAAAGGAAGGCCGCGAGATATGTCACCAACATATATCACAACACCAGCAGTGTAACATCCATGCTAAACCATCTACAGTGGAAATCTCTGGCATCAAGACGCACCAAGACACAACTGACCATGCTTTTCAAGATCATCGGCCACAACTATGTTGATATCGACCCTCAGCCCTACCTCTCCCCTGCCTCATCAAGAACTAGATCCAATAATTCCCTTAAGTCCCATCAGCTTCCTGCACGCACATATGTATTTAAATTTAGTTTTTCCCCCAGGTTCATTCCTGTGTGGAACTCCTTGCCAGCACGTGTTGCTAAGGTTCCCAGTTTGGTTATTTTCCAATGGGAGCTTGCCCAGCTTTCCTTCTTATTTATTTGTGTTTGTCCTTGTCCGAAGTAAGGTAAATAAGGGACTAGGGCTGTGTCGGCCGGGGTTTATCTCCGGGGACCGCTACGGTTGCCGAATTGGCCTAGACCTGATACCTGAAAAAGACAACGGCAGTTTTATATATATTTTCTCTCTTCTCTCATACTTTTGGTGTTTTGTATATTTTCTTTTTCTTTTGTTTCCTCCAACAATAAACCAACCGTTGTTTAATGATCAAGATTGATCGGTCAACGTAATATACAGATAATGATTGCAGCTGCCGAACCCCAAAATGTTGAATTACGTGTACAGCTAGGCCTCTAATTATTCCAGATCGCCGTTCCCGCTGTTTTTGCTGTTTACCACAATCACAGGGGTTGGGTAGCTCGCATCAGTACAGAATATATAGGCCCTACATGTAATTATAAGTGTCAAGACAAATCCTTTTCATTCCATAAGTACAATTTGAATTAATAAATGACTAAAATATAATACAAATTGTGCCATGTCACCACAACGTCCGTCATTTCCTACTTGTCCGCCTTCGGGTATGTCCCGTTGATATAAAATTATGGTCCGAGCTGACTTTAAAGTTTTTTACGTCACAAATTACGTGGCACAATGTTCGTGTTCTTGTAGACATGCACGCGTAACCGTTACAATTAACACTAATTGCATTCACAGAGCACATAATATAATATGCGAGTGTGTACATATATAGCTATAAAAAGAAACATAACGCACTTTGACTACTGGGAAATCCCCGAGCCATTTCCAGAAAACGAAACTTGTCTTAAATGGTTATTATAGCCTAGTCACGAGTCAGGAAATTCTGGTCATGACAGAGCTGGAAAACCTGTTCTGATGGTACGACGTAATTGTGTGTTCTACTCTTTTCGATCGATGTAGTGTTTGCAGACGGGGCTTTAATTCGGTTGTGTTTGAGGTAAGTTGTTAGTAAATATATAGGGCACCAGACGTACGGCGCACCATTATGTGTAGCCTAAACCAGTACTGGTCGTTAAAATGAGGTACTTTTGCAGTTTAGACCCGCACGGTGCACCTCGAAAAAACATGATAACGGTCACCTACAGTCACCAAACGTCATATCATACATCTACAACACCTATTCTACACATCTACACTTGTCACTTGATCTTACAATTAATTTTACTGTCTTTTATCGATCAATATGTACAAGATATTCATTCGTTTTTGCGAGCGTACATTAGTTCTACCGTAAACTCCGGTAGGTAGCGCCACTTTATGGTTAACTTCAGACGTGGGGATATATCACAATTCATATTTCTATAATATTGTAAAATAAAGCCAGTAAAATATGCGATATTTAATTAAATAAGATCTCCTTAAATCCAGTGTTTACAGGAACTGGGTTTTTTATTACGACTATTGGTTTATGTAAATACTGATGCAATTAAATATTGTTTTCATCATAGCTATGATACAATACGTATAATAATTTGTTTTGTTTTACAAACATTTTATTTTGTAAACAAAATATTGTTTTATTTCCTGAACATAATATGCAAGCTTTATTATAAACAATGACAGGTGAATTAAATGGTTCAACAGTTTTAAAAGTTTTTAACATCAATAATGTCAGCAGTATAAAATACTGTATAAAGGTATTAAAAGGAATAAAAACACCTATTGCTTGAATTCATGTTATATTACATCCTGCTATCTATTTCCATGTCAATGAAGCCAAAAAAGTAAAAAATCAATGAATTAGAAATTCCACATTTTATGCTGTGCATCCGGACATTTTCGAATATGCATATTTTTGGCGCGCTTTTCGGGATGCCGAGATGTGACGTCACTTATGACTCAAACTCGCATCAGAGCATGTTTACAAGTATAGCTTTTGGGTCGAAACGAGCGTCAGAATGAGTTATTGTGCAATATTCCGACGTAATACAAACACTAGTCATCATAGAGGAACAAGCAGTTATCTTACGGTTCCACATGAATCGAATTTTATTCAAAACAACGAATGCGAATGGGCCTACAAGTCGACTAGGTTTCGCCGAGCTTGGGCTCGTTTTCAGAATAATTATATCGAATGCAACCAACGGGAGATAATCTACATCAATATACATACATAGCAAACATATATCGTATCAATGAATTTATGTTGGTCCTACTAGCTCAGTTGGTAAACACGTTGGTTCCATTTCTTTTGCAATTGGGCGACGCCGGTTCAATACCGACACCAAACCATTGATTTTCTTTACACTGTTTTTGTTTATGTTTTCACCAAGTAATATAAACCAAATCATTTTATACCATAATGCACTGTTGTAAATCATTTTTGTAATAATTATTTATTCGCCAGAAAAATTAAAATATGGTCATTATAACGATGTTTCTAAATTATCCAAACAAATATAATGGATATATAAATTGTACATATATTGTACAGTAATATATTGTAATTATATATGTGAAAACAAATTGTGATCTGTCATGATATATAAAATTTAGAAACATCGTTATATATATAATGACCATATTTTCATTTTTGTGGTGAATAAATAATTACTACAAAAATAAAAAAACATATTTACAAACAGTGCATCATAGTATACAAAATGATTTGGTTTATATTAGTTCGTGAAAACAAAGAAAAAAAGTGTAAAGAAAATCAATGGTTTGCATGTTGTCAGGATTGAACCGGCATTGCCCGATTGTAAAATAAATGACAAGAAACCAACGCACCAACCAACTGAGCTAGCGAGACCAGCGGAAATTTACAGACTGATTTAAGTTGTTATGATAAATTGTACAACTCCTTCATATATCGATATTCTAGTGATATTATGAGATTATACACATTATTTTCTGTAGCTGGGTACAATATCTGTTTGCTATGTATGTTTATTGCTGTAGATTATCTGCCATTGGTTGCATTCGATATAATTAATCTGAAAACGAGCCCAAGGCCAAGCTCGGTGAATCCTAGTCGACATGTAGGACCATTCGCATTCACTGTTTTGAATAAAATTCGATTCATGTGGAACTGTAAGATAACTGCTTGTTCCTCAATGATGACTAGTGTTTGTATTACGTCGGAATATTGCACAATAATTCATTCCGACACTCGTTTCGACCCAAAAGCTATACCTGTAAAGTGCTCTGAATGCATGAAAAGGGTCGGCCTGGTGCGAGTGTGTCATAATTGACGTCACGATACCACGTGATCGCCTAGCTCATTAAAATTTTATTTTCCGCGCGAATCGCTTCACAGATGGGTTTAAAATCGAATTTATGCTACAAATGTATTTTTCTGTATTTTTTTAATGTTGTCAAATGTTACATACAATGTTAAACTTTGTGTACACATGGAAAAAGGATTTTAGCTAATGCCTTATTTTTATTTCCTTTAAAGGTCTTGATAAATATTTTATGGGGTTTCATTCTGATCCATTCTGGTTATAATCTTAAAATAATATCTTATTATAATATTGACATAGCATTAATGATCATGAAAACCTTTATATGAAATATTGTTTGGCAGATTATTATATTTATTGGTAAAACATAATAATGTTGATTGTTTGTTAATTTCTAATTAATGTGCCTGTTTTAAAGATGAATTGATGAATGTTTGGAGAACTTATACTTAAGAATAAACTCTCTACATGTGCCAATATATTTTGTATGCAAAGTGTTGGTCGGCTCTGAAAAGAACCGTGCATTGTTGTTGTTTCTACCGATAGCTGCAGTCCACCAGGTTCATGTAGCTAGTCAATCTGGATAAACACTTCAGATGTCCAAGAGGATGAATGTCTTGGAATGGATCCATCTCGAATTTGACATCTCGCCGTGCTACATACACTCTCGTCTGTTTCGACCTTTCGCCTCATCCACATAAAGTTCAAACCTTATATGTTATTATATTCACAGCTTTATATGATGGCGTGGAAGTGCTGTCCACTGCAACTACAGACTAGTTTTTTATATTTATACATAAACGTTTAAGCAGTGTAAGTGCAGGCCTTAAAACATTTAATTTGAGCGGTTGTTCAACAAGTCTGCCATAAATTAAGCCTGTGTGTGTTGAACATTCGATCATAAAGAAACTGCATCATTTATATAGGTAAATAAACCTTATTCAAAATATAAACATTGTATACAACCAGAAGGCAATGTTTGACATGATAATTGTCTCTTGGAACACTTTCGTTTTCTATTATTTCTGAAAGGAAACAAAGGTTTCTCAAGAGGTAACAAAACATTGCCAAATGCCATATCAGCGGTTCTTAATCTTTTTTGGCAGCGACCCAAATTCTGGTTGCATGACTTGCGTGGCGACCTATCTCCCTTCAAACGCGTAATTTGTGATACAGAAAGTGTGTGTGTGTGTGTGTGTGCAAGTGTGTGTGCATGTGTATGTGAGTGTGTGCGTGTGTGTGTGTGTGTGCATATGGGTACCTGTGTGTGTATGTGCACGTGCGCGGGCATATGCGTGTGTGTGCCTGCGTGTACGTGTGTGTATGTGTGTGGCAGTGTGTATGTGTGTGTGTGTGTGTGTGTGTGTGTGTTTTGTGTGTGTGTGTGTGTGTGTGTGTATATGGGTGGGTGGGGGATCACTTGATTAAACTTGCTGGCTGAACTTGGAAGTAACAAAACGCAGCACCGTTCATTGTTTCACAGGCATAGAAGGCGACACACTTTGTGTATAAAATGCAAAAATGGCAGACGCAGTTGGGAAGTTTATACAATGTTAATTTTGTAAGGATATTATGTACTAATATACTTCGTACTGGCAATAATAAAGAAAGAAAGAATCCAATAGATAATAATAATATGCTTAGACATGATGATTAAAACAACATTTGTCTGTGAAAGTGTTCTTTAAAAGCTTTTAGATATCAAGTGAATAAACACGGCATCGATTTTCGCCGAATCTGTGTGCGCATTTATAATGCCTTTCCATGGCATTAAACACAATATGACATGCTAATACGATATGCAAACGAACAAATTATACCAAATGTCACGTGAAGTTGAAATGCCTTGTGATATTAGGCCTATACCAGACGGCGTTACAAATGCATGCAACATTTGGCAAACATCCCTCTCTTGTGCATCTGGTACAGGAAAGGAGAACAATAATGAACAGTTCGGACAATCACACAAGTCATGGCGGCCCACTGAAAATGGCTTGTCGGCCCAATTTTGAGTCGCGACCCATGCGTTAAAACCCGCTGCCATATTCTATAGAAAGTAATTTCAACCTTTTTTCAGAAGATACTGCTTGTTATATTTAGTGTTGGTCATGGTGTACGTAATAGGGTGAAGCATCGTTTGTTAATTGTTAGTTGTGAATTTCAGGAGGGTCTGTATGACTTAGCGAAAATAGGGTCTACTGCATTTGTCGTGCATCATATGTAATTGCACTATCAAAGCAAACTCCTTTCAGCATTGTCAATACTACTGTGTTCTCGATATTCGCAGTGCATACGCTGTAGAATTGGATTACAGAAGTGCACGCACGCATACACGCACGCACGCACGCATGCACGCACGCACGCACGCACGCATTCTGTTGTTCTTGTAATGTAAAATGTGGTAGTATTAAACCATAGCTAGCATACATTATCTTGAAGATGATACTGTACGTTGTCCCATAACGTTAATATAGTATGGCTCATATTTTGTGCATGTTATCAATGCAAACATGCATACATTGATAACAATATATGTATCTTTGTAGTGCAAAAGTCTCACCACATAAGCAACTGTTCTGCATGGAACGTCGCGCCATGGACACGTCAACACTGGTAAGCGAACGTGATTCCGTTATTCGCATAATAAAATGCGAGGCAACGTAATTTTTGTTGTTGTGCATTGCTCAAAAGTCTGACATCATACATTGACGAGTTCATTGTTTGTATTATTCTGATGGTAAGCATAGTCGAATACAGCAGTACACGTTTAACAATAGAATATGGCATTATTAATGGATTCTTCATACACGGTGATGTGGTGACATGGTGAGTTGTTTCCACTGTTTTCTCTCTGACACTGTGGCAGCCAGACAAGTCCCACTGAGGCTGGTGTCCCTCTGAATGGTGTCTCTCACGGCCGGTCCTTAGCCAGAAATAATTTGTTGCCAGTCTTGAATTAACCGACAGTGTGCCTTTTAGCGCGCAAAACGCTTGGGTTGAAGCCTTTCACATCGATTTAATGAAAAACCTGTGTCATTCAAGCCATTTAGTTAATTAATGCTGGTCCATTTTATTTGGTGTACCACCAGTTGTTGCAATGATAGTGAGTCGGGTAGGACACTAGACTGGCCCCCTGAAAATTCCACCAATCTTATTAGTTGTAGTCTCAATTTGGGACGTAAAAGAACCACTGAGGACGACAAGCACCCTGGCAGTGACCACCCTCAATGCCAGCTTAGAAAGGTCGGCTTGGCGATAATGTTCTGAAAAAGGCTGACCAGTTGAATGAGACCTCATAAGATCATAACATTGTAACCACAATATATACAGACTAGTCAGTTAATAGAACGTTGCCGAGTGCTGGAAACAACTAGAACTACCTGCCTTGGCCAGCCATTTGTCAGTCTTGAAGACAGGCCTCTGGCTAATCCCCGGTCTCAGGGTCATGCTTGGGTGACCTGTTCTCTAATTATTATAGCATTGCATGCAGTCGGTATGTCTCCTCTGGTGATTGTCTCACCACTCAATTAGTCCACTGAACAAAACTATATAACTCTTAATAACCCCCCTGTGGGTCATTCCATGTCAAATCAATCACTCAAAACATCACCCGACTCCAATTTTGATAAAATTTAGCACAGGTGTTGGCTCCCATGAGAACATCAAAATTGCAACTTATAAAGAATCTAAATCAAATATTAATGAAGATATAAGTCACTGAACTTTGACCCGATTCGCATACTGGCCGTTACAGTAACATCCATAACTCTGCTTCTAATAAAGGTAGAAAAGAAAGTAAGACATCATTGGAAAGCCAGTAAATATGTGCATATTTCCATTGTAAAATTGCATTTTTCATGTAAATATAAAAGTATCATTTATCATAATATGACTTTTGACTTCCGATACTAAAAAAATGTATTTTATAATTTATTTTAATTTTACAGCATCCTATATCATTGTTCAAGTGTCCCTGAAAATATTAGGATGGGCAAATAATATGTTCAGAGATACAATAAATTTAGTACACCCGGCAACCTATGGTTGGTCTCCAGATCAGTCAATACCACACTGAATTTCCAAATAAACTTTTCAGATCACATAAAAAGCATGCTAAAAGGTCTCTTATAATTAAATGAGTGTACATACATGCTGTAATGTCTCACTTAACATGTTCACATGTTTTACTTTTTCTTTGGATAGCCTGCAGGTGCAAGCAGTGTCAGTCATTGGGTCTACGTTGGTGAGGAGAATACTAACTCGAAGAGTGTCACTTTGTTATGGGTAAAACTATGATGGTGTTGGACCATATGGGTGAAGGAAGGTCAGCCAGAATATTTGTTACATGCGCTAGCCTCCAATGTCCATTGTAGATGGCTGTTACATACCGTTTGGCATCTGCCAGATGAGGACAACACACTAGGCTGTCACAACCTCTTCCCTTTTCAGGGATGATGTAGAATATAGTGCTACTTCCAAATGATTCAATGATAATTACTTGATGATGTGTAGATTATGTGTTCCTGCTGATGTTTTAGCTGTTTCCATATAGCTTGTAAGAAGATAGCTGCTTCATAGTACTCTTCCGGGAATCCTCTTCTGTGGTTGGAAAGCAGAACTCAGTAGCTGGTATATGGGCTGATTCAAACAACTGCATAAAATGTTATGTTTTTTGTAGACTGGCTTTTGGTCTGGTCTTTTTACCATTCCATCCACACCATCACATGTCGTTTTTGATAAAAGTGCTACACTGGAGTCTGCTCGTGGTGGCAGAGGTTCAGAAAGTTTTTGCAGTTTTTATACTAACTAACCACAGGCAACACTGTCCACAGGCAACAGTGTGCACAGGCAACACTGTGCACAGGCAACACTGTGCACAGGCAACAGTGTGCACAGGCAACTCTGTGCACAGGCAACACTGTGCACAGGCAACACTGTGTACAGGCAACATTGTGCACAGGCAACACTGTGCACAGGCAACACTGTCCACAAGCAACACTGTGCACAGGCAACACTGTGCACAGGCAACATTGTGCACAGGCAAAACTGTGCACAGGCAACACTGTGCACAGGCAACACTGTGTACAGGCAACACTGTGCACAGGCAACACTGTGCACAGGCAACACTGTGCACAGGCAACACTGTCCACAAGCAACACTGTGCACAGGCAACATTGTGTACAGGCAAAACTGTGCACAGGCAACACTGTGCACAGGCAACACTGTGTACAGGCAAAACTGTGCACAGGCAACACTGTGCACAGGCAACAGTGTGCACAGGCAACACTGTGCACAGGCAACTCAGTGCACAGGCAACAGTGTGCACAGGCAACACCGTGCACAGGCAACAGTGTGCACAGGCAACACTGTGCACAGGCAACACTGTGCACAGGCAACACTGTCCACAAGCAACACTGTGTACAGGCAACACTGTGTACAGGCAACACTGTGCACAGGCAACACTGTCCACAAGCAACACTGTGCACAGGCAACACTGTGTACAGGCAACACTGTCCACAAGCAACACTGTACAGGCAACACTGTGCACAGGCAACACTGTGCACAGGCAACACTGTGTACAGGCAACTCAGTGCACAGGCAACACTGTGTACAGGCAACTCAGTGCACAGGCAACACTGTGTACAGGCAACACTGTCCACAGGCAACACTGTCCACAGGCAACACTGTCCACAAGCAACACTGTGTACAGGCAACACTGTGTACAGGCAACACTGTGCACAGGCAACACTGTCCACAAGCAACACTGTGCACAGGCAACACTGTGTACAGGCAACACTGTGTACAGGCAACACTGTGCACAGGCAACACTGTGCACAGGCAACACTGTGTACAGGCAACACTGTCCACAAGCAACACTGTCCACAGGCAACACTGTCCACAGGCAACACTGTCCACAAGCAACACTGTGTACAGGCAACACTGTGCACAGGCAACACTGTGCACAGGCAACACTGTGCACAGGCAACACTGTATACAGGCAACTCAGTGCACAGGCAACACTGTGTAGAGGCAACTCAGTGCACAGGCAACACTGTGTACAGGCAACACTGTCCACAGGCAACACTGTCCACAAGCAACACTGTGCACAGGCAACACTGTGCACAGGCAACACTGTGCACAGGCAACACTGTGTACAGGCAACTCAGTGCACAGGCAACACTGTGTACAGGCAACTCAGTGCACAGGCAACACTGTGTACAGGCAACACTGTCCACAAGCAACACTGTACAGGCAACACTGTGTACAGGCAACAGTGTGTACAGGCAACACTGTGTACAGGCAACACTGTCCACAAGCAACACTGTACAGGCAACACTGTGTACAGGCAACTCAGTGCTGTGTACAGGCAACTCAGTGCACAGGCAACACTGTGTACAGGCAACACTGTCCACAGGCAACACTGTCCACAAGCAACACTGTGTACAGGCAACACTGTGCACAGGCAACACTGTGCACAGGCAACACTGTGTACAGGCAACTCAGTGCACAGGCAACACTGTGTACAGGCAACTCAGTGCACAGGCAACACTGTGTACAGGCAACACTGTCCACAAGCAACACTGTACAGGCAACACTGTGTACAGGCAACACTGTGTACAGGCAACACTGTCCACAAGCAACACTGTGCACAGGCAACACTGTGTACAGGCAACTCAGTGCACAGGCAACACTGTGTACAGGCAACTCAGTGCACAGGCAACACTGTGTACAGGCAACACTGTCCACAAGCAACACTGTACAGGCAACACTGTGTACAGGCAACAGTGTGTACAGGCAACACTGTGTACAGGCAACACTGTCCACAAGCAACACTGTACAGGCAACACTGTGTACAGGCAACACTGTCCACAAGCAACACTGTGTACAGGCAACTCAGTGCACAGGCAACACTGTGCACAGGCAACACTGTGTACAGGCAACTCAGTGCACAGGCAACACTGTACAGGCAACTCAGTGCACAGGCAACACTGCCCACAGGCAACACTGTCCACAAGCAACACTGTACAGGCAACACTGTGCACAGGCAACACTGTGCACAGGCAACACTGTGCACAGGCAACACTGTGCACAGGCAACACTGTGCACAGGCAACACTGTGTACAGGCAACACTGTGCACAGGCAACTCTGCACAGGCAACACTGTCCACAAGCAACACTGTATACAGGCAACACTGTACAGGCAACACTGTGCACAGGCAACACTGTCCACAAGCAACACTGTGTACAGGCAACTCAGTGCACAGGCAACACTGTGCACAGGCAACACTGTGTACAGGCAACTCAGTGCACAGGCAACACTGTACAGGCAACTCAGTGCACAGGCAACACTGCCCACAGGCAACACTGTCCACAAGCAACACTGTACAGGCAACACTGTGCACAGGCAACACTGTGCACAGGCAACACTGTGCACAGGCAACACTGTGTACAGGCAACACTGTGCACAGGCAACACTGCACAGGCAACACTGTCCACAAGCAACACTGTGTACAGGCAACACTGTGTACAGGCAACACTGTGCACAGGCAACACTGTGCACAGGCAACACTGTGCACACCAATTATATTGCTTCAATCATGAAGGAGGAAATGATTGTGTGTCACAGTTATGTTGTAATTTCTGACTCCAACATACGCGACACCATTATTGTACACCTCTTCCAAAACACAGCATAATTTTTTTCACTGCAAAATGTACAGCTGGGCAAAGAAACATCAACTTTTCCGATGGTTGTGCTAGTTAGCATACGGACTGCGAACACTTTCTGAACCTCTACCGCCACTAGCAGGATTTGGGGAAATATGCGAAGTGGTACTTTTATACAACATAACACAGGAAAGGCATATGTGATAATGTGGGTGGAATGGAATGGTCAACAGATTTGATGCAAAAGCCAGTCTACAAAGACCATAATTATATGAACATTACACCACCACACCAATGTAGTCCTGTGAGTTCACGTCAGTCTATTTATTCCTGCTATCAAATTCTGCACTTTGGAAGGTATTTTCAACCACAGAAGAGTTATGAATAAGCAACTCTTCTTGCAAGCTGTTTGTAAACAGCTAAAGTAATAGCAAGAACACAGAAGGTACTATTGTTTAAGGCATAATCATTGAATCACTTGGAAGTAGCACCATATTCTATATCTTCAATGAAGAGAAGAGGTTGTGAACTTGTCACACACAGCACAGTGTGTTGGCCTCATTCTGGCATATGCCAAAGGATATCTGAAAGCCATCTATGATGGATAGTGGAGGCGTGCATATGTAACAAATGTTATTCCAATTATCTTCCTTCACCCCAAACCTCATAGTTTTACCCGTAACAAAGTGACACTCTTTGACTTAGTGATCTCCTTACCAATGTTGACCCAACGACTGACACTGATCGCACCTACAGGATATCTAAAGACAAAACAGGCCTTGTAAAAAATGTGAACATGTTAAATGAGCCATTACAGCATGTTTGTTATGCAATCTGAAAAGGTTACGCTGACATTCAGTGTGGCATCGACTGATCTGCAGACCAAAAATAGGTCACCCAGCTGTACTAAATTTACTGTATCTCTGAACATTATTATTTGCCCATCCTAATATTTACAGGGACTCATGAGCAATGATGTAGTATGCTGTAAAATAATAATAAAAAAAATCGGAGGATACATTTTTTGGGTATTGGAGTTCAAATGTCATATTATGATTAATTATACTTTTTTATTTATATGAAAAGTGCAATTTTGCAATGTAAATGTGCACCTATTTACTGGCTTTCCAATGATATCTTACTTTCTTTTCTACCTTTATTAGAAGCAGAGTTATGGACGTTAATGTAACGGCCAGTATGTGAATCGGGTCAAAGTTCAGTGACCTATATCTTCAGTAATACTTGACCTAGATTTTTTATAATCTGTGGTTTTATGTTCTTATGTGAGCCAACAACTGTGCTAAATTTCAACAAAAATGGAGTCGGGTCATGCAAAAATGACCTAAAATTGATTGCTTTGACACGGAATGACCTCCCTGGTGTGCTTTTTGAAATGCATCGCCAATTGATTATTCAGATGCCAATGGTTCGAAGATGCGAGTGAATACAGAACGAGGCTACAGCACTTCGGCACCTGGGAGGATATACACTTAGAGCGCCCCCGAGTTAGTTGGAGCATTGATATGTGGACGAGAGTCTACCTTCAGATAGACTAGTTGAGATCATTTAGGCATTTGAATGAATATGCATTTGAGACCCCAGCTGACCTGACTGAAAATCGTGTTACATTCCCATTAAAGCGAGGTGATCTGTTCCGTTCCTCGGAATCATCCTCTCATGCCATGGGTTGTAATTAATAGCAGGAAGTTGCTTGAATCAAGACTTGACTGTGTTGAACCGAGTAAACGTGGTGAGTGGCGACCATCAAAGGACAATTGCGGTTAGTCTCACCGGCCACAATGATACTAGTAAAAAACCTTGGGTATTTACAATGTGAATGTTTTTAAATTTTGAATATTCTGTGGGCACAACATTGAAATTGCTGCACTGCTGCGGGCTTATTAAATGCAATTTGGCGGGCAGTGTAGGCCTACCTTTTGTATAAAAATGACAACTTCGGTTCGGTCTGAGTTACCATGTGCTGCTCTGATGGAAAACCTGGAAGGAAGATGAACTAACATGGAAACTGTTTGATGGAACCATTGTTAACTGTTCAACAACCATATATATATATATATATATATATATATATATATACATATATATGTTTAGAACATCTGACTCTCAATCAATATATCCTGGGCTCGAATCCTCTTGTGGTTATTTTGTCCACACCACATTGCGGGTATTTGTGTATGAATAGTGTTCACATAGTAATTACAGCGTGGCTGAATTCTTCCCAGAGATGTCGAGATGGTGTTCTATTGAGATGGTCTGCCATAGAGTGAAATCTATAGCGCTCAAAGGACTGGATATCGTGCTGTACAAGAACTCATCTATATGGGTGCATTCTATCTGTCTCTGCACATCCATTTGTAGAAAACATTTTTAAATTCACGATTTGGTGTCCGCCACAGAATTAGCCTACCGAGTGTTCTTCTCCGTTGTATGCTATCGAGCGAAACTTTGTTTGCTAAAACACAGCTACTGTGCCAGATACGAAATCAATCCTGTATGAATGAATGAATTAATTAATTAAATTTATTTCACCAACACCATATTTACATCACTTGTACAGTGCAAAGATATCAATGAATACAAACTGTTGAAAAAAAGGTAAAAAGAAGAGTAATACTTACAATGTTTACCCTTTAATAGCTTTTAACATCATAATATATTTAGAACGAAAGTGCAAGAACAACAATTCAAAGTACAGCAGCACTATTAGGCTTATGTTAGGTCAGTCAACTCTCCAATAGCATTCTTGTTGTTTTCTTGTAAGTTTGTAATTTCTTCTACCAATTCTAAAAGAGCCTCAGTTGTTGACATATTAGACCTAAAACCATACTGACTTGGACTGAGTATATCATACTTATTTATAGGTAAGTCCATCCTGTATTTATGTAGTTTCTCCAGAATTTTTGAGAATTGTGGTAATAATGATATTGGCCTGTAATTTGTAAACACGTTCTTTTCACCCGACTTAAACAGTGGAACATCTTTGGCAATTTTCATCTTGCTTGGAAATACACCTGTTTGAAAGGACACATTACATGTGTGACTAAATGGCTTAATTATTTTAGTAATTACTTTCTTTATCAAGCTCATGTTCATATCACTGTAATCAGTTGATCTTATACTTTTACAATTATGTACAATTCTTATAATTTCTAGATCACCAACAGGACTTAGAAACATAGTATGTTCTACTTTCCTTTCTAAGTAATCATAAATAGTCGCACATCATTTTCAGGTAAGCAAATATTTTTTGCTAACATGGGGCCAACACTGGTAAAAAATTATAAAATCCATTAGCAATATCCTCTTTGTTTGAGATTCGCTTGTTGTTTTGTATAAAGTATTCTTGATATGTTGGCTTATTGTAGCATTTGTTTATTACATTATTTAATATTTTCCAGGTTTCTTTAACATTTGTTTTCTGCTTTTCTAGCAGTGTGCTATAGAAGTTTTTCTCAGCATTTATCTTTGTATTTTTGTTCTGCTTCAGCAGATCTCGACACAAATGCTTTATATAATTTATTTTTCTTTGTAGAAGCACATTTTGAACCTTTGGTGAACCAGGGTTTTTGTTAATGTAACTTTTCGTGGAAACTCTTCACTGGACAATGTTTGTTAAATATATCTATAAATATGTGTAGAAAAGAATCATAAGCTTGATTTACATCATTTGTATTTAAAACATTTTCCCAGTATTGCTGAATCAGTTCATCGGAAAATTAAGCCAATGTATCCTCGTTTATCTTTCTGATGTACTGAAACTCATTTATATTACATTACATCTGTTTATGTTATACTCGCGAAGTGCAAAAATCGGTAAGTGGTCACTAATGTCATTGAACATGATACCACAAGTTAGAATGTAGCGCAATTCATTGGTGAATATATTGTTTATTAATGTAGTTGAGCTATATATGATCCTAGTAGGCTTGTCAGTTAATGGGTAAAGACCCAAACTATACATTGTGTCTAGACTTTTTTAGTATTATTATGACTCTCATGTTTAAGCAAATCTATGTTAAAGTCACCGCGCATAAATATTGTTTTAATAGATTTAGTATCACTTAAAATATGTCCTATGTTTTCACAAAAGGTATCTAAATTTGACCCTGGTGTTCTGTCCATACAACTGACCACAGCATGTGTTAGGTTCTTTATGGTTAATTCTACAATAATATATTCAAGAATATTCTCTACTACAAAAGATTTACTTTCCACCATTTTGCAAGATAATTCCTTATTTGTGTATATAGCAACACCACCACCTCTTCGGATTCCTCTTGTGATGTGATAAGCATCATAATTGTTTATATTAAAATCATCAATTAAATCTGGTTCTATCCATGTTTCAGATATAGCTATTATATCAAATTTACGTTGCGTTCTAAAATAATATAGTCTTTAATCTTTTGAAAGTTTGTTTTTAGACTTCTGGCATTAAAATGTATAAACGATAATCCGATAAACTTTGTTTTGTTAGTCTTTATTTATCGAAAGTGTGCCTTTTAGCACGCGAACTGCTTGTGTGGAAGCCATTCACGTAAATGACAGCCATTTGAATTGTTTTATTACCAGTTGTGCCAATATTAGTAATTAGTGTGGGCCTCTAGACTTGAAACTATTAATTAATCTAGTGGCCAACTGGCCTCCTCTAAATTCCACAAGTCTTATCAGTTGTAATTACCCGTCTTGGCCAGTCATCTGCCAATCTTGAAGATATGCAGACGGGTCTCTGGCTAAGATGTTTGCTCCTCTGTTCGCAGGACATCTTCTCCGAGGTGCGCGCGACACTGAACCTTCCCGTCGTGCAGCGCGCGATACCTGAACTCTTGATCGCGTTGGCGGAGGTTGGGAGCGAGAGCGGAGCCAACATCAGCGTGAAATCCAAAGAATACGTGTTGAGCGGCAGCTGGCAGCAGATCAGTGCTGCGAAATGGTCCCTGGAGAAACGTTTCAAACCTACGAAGACCGTCTGTGGATCCGGACTAAGCTCGGAGTTGTCTGAAGTTTCTCGCAGCAGTTTGGATCAAGACGCGGATAGCAGCAGGAGGTTGCCAGGAAAGGTTTTTGGGGAAGGTGAGGCGGATACGTCATCGGAGGTCACCGCCGGGGTCGGATCGTCAGAGAGACTCCACGCAAGCCGAAAGGAATATTTCGCATCACACGAAGGGGAGACCTCCGTGGGCGCCGAAGCACCGACGGACTGCACCATCTCCGCAGACGAAGTCATCCCTGTTGACGTCGACATATGGCAATACATTGAGCGCCTCTGCGGGGACTTTCTGGACACCATTGAAAGCGACTACGGAGTCTCCATATTACCGGCGGAATGTGACGGCGTGTTCATGGTGACGATCAGCGGTAGCGACAGTAGGCGTGTGTCGGAGGCTCACTGGCGCTTTGCCGAACTCCACAGTGACATCCTGTCACGCGTAGTCATCGAGATATGTCAACCTCCACTTAAACTCTTCAACAACGACGGACTGATGGCTGCCCGCAAGCGCGTTGAGGCCAACTACGGAGATCATGTTCTCGTCAAGGCGGAGCGAGGTAAATATGTATTCATCGGCGAGGCGACTACAGCCAAGGAAGCGCGAGTCCAGTTCATGCAGCTCGCACGCTTGCCTAATACGCCACGTGCGAAGCCAGACCGGCGGGAACGGGGCAGCCCAGCGCGTCCTAAACAGAAGAAGAGGGCGCACCACGACGGCGGCAAGAGTCCGAGGGAAACCGCAGCAGAACCGTTGGCATCAGCTTCACAGCAGCGACACAAGGACGAACATGTCACTCCTCGGGATGTCTCGCGATCGACAATGCCATCACAGCATTGCTCTGAACGCGAAATCCCCATTCCCCCGAATAACAGACTCGTCACCTTCACCTTTCAAAGTCAGACCAGTTCCGGAGGCGAGTCCGTTCTTGTTCAGAGCGACATCGTTCCTGCACGACAACCGGAAACAGGAACGCAAATGACGTCAGGTAGTGCGACACCACTGCAGGATGTCGACCCTCTAGTGGACCCTGTAGACCGCTGCAAGGACGTTGGTCATCAGCCAGACTCGATGAAGAGCCCGGGTCGGTATGAAACAGAAGGCAGTGACGCTCCTAACGACACGGCACCTGATTGCGCGGATTCTGGCGACACAGTGAGGCGAGAGGACGCAGCAAACGACTCCGACGCATTAGGAACTGCCAGCGATAGCACACGCGAGCTCTTCGGCAGCGACTACTCGGGTATGCCTAGCCTCGAACGCATCTCCTCAGGTGAAGAGTCAGCCAGCGATTCGGAGCAGGAGAACGGGGAACGTGAACGCAGCAAGACAGCAACCATAGATCACCAACCTGAGGAGCCAATGAGACTCGGATCTGTCGAGACGCGTCACGGCGAAGCGTCAAAAAACCAAAGTCGTGATGGTGCTGCCATGTCCACTGGAGTAGATGCGTTAAACGACTTAGCCACAGCATCGAGTGGTGATAGAGTCACAAGCAACACTCCCGTAGGCATCGCAGGCAGACTTTACGCGGCAGGAGGGACGGCGACGGAGGATGAGGTGTTGCCGAGTTACCCGGACGCGAGCACACGCCACGACATGGTGCAGGACCTGCTCGGCAAGAACGACCCTCGTCTCACGGCGTCACTCCAGAAGCTGGTGGACCCTCCGGAGGATGTCACCGCCATCGACGCCCTAGTGTCGTCTTTTAAGTTCTGTAGTCTGTATCATGAAGAACAGGAACACGGCGATCGTGAAGGACATGGACACTCTGGAGGACTCGGCATTCGTGAGGGACACGTCGACCATGAGAACCACGGCGATACAGAGACAAATGACAGTGACGAGGAACACGACAATCTCAGGCGAAACGACGACCAAGAGGGACACGATGTCCCTGAGAAACATGACGATCACGAGGGACACGACGATCCAGAGGACCAGGATGAACACGAGGGACACAACGACCATGCGGAAAGCTACGGCGACCCCCAGCGACACGATGACCCGAAAAAAGATACCACTGATGACTACAATGTTCCCGAATTAAAAACCAGTTTAGATGAAATGGAAGAGTGTACAGTTTGTGGGGAGACCTACAAACCGAGTTTCTTTATGGGCGAAGGTGACCCGATGTGTATCAACTGCGCCGAAGCCGAGGACGCCAGAGCTACGACAGCAGCAAGACTCCCGCTGCATTCACCGGAAGTGCCTGACTCTAGCCCCATCAACACATCAGACGACGACGACGATGTCCCGGCGACACGAACCTTGAAGCAGCCGGTCGGAGGGACGATGTCGTGTGTCCTCGACGTAAAGAGTGATTTGCCAGGTTACCAACAAGTCGGCACAATCATCATTACGTACGACTTCCCAGGAGGGATCATCGCGGTAGGTGTCTAATGGGAAGCACTGTCGGGTCTGACTTAAAGCAGCCTCCGCGATTCATTCTTTCGCTTGTCTCGTCTCAGAATAATTTCTTGAAAAGTACAGTATCCATTACGATATGATAGCTCGTTTTTGTAAATAGGTTATTTAGAGTTGGTGAAATCATCAAACATAGTATTTATTTAAATTATCTTCGATTGCGCCCAGACGAAGTTCGACGAAAAGGGCAAAATGAAGTGTATACTTCATCAACACGATAGCGAAAGCATCGGACTCTCAATCGAGAGAACCCGGGGTCGAATACTGTGCTGCAGTGTCAAACCTTGGACAAGTTCGTTCACTCTACGTTGCACCAATTCATTCAGCTGTACGAATGAGTATCAGACTTTTGACAGTGGTGGATGTTTGTGCACGAAAAGTCTTCGCGCATTAATTGCAGCGCGGTTGAAGCTTCCAAGAGAAGTCGAGATGGTGTTCGATTGAACAGGACTGCCAGGGAGTAAAGTTTAAAGCGCTTTGAGCAATTGTAAGGACTGGGTACTGCGCTATATAAGAACGTATACCTTTTCAGCGTAACACATGTAAGAGTAACAACCTTGTTCAGCAACCTGTTGTACCTTGTAAATATCACCGCACGTTATCGGAATTTTTTTCCAAAGCAAAAGAACTCTTGAATCATAGTTATACAGAATTTTAGTTACATTCAAATCTGGATACATGACAGCACCTCAGACGACAGCGGAAGGATATTTGCATGCATGGCATCATTACTTCCTCAGCTTACGTGACCGACCTTTACTTTCAGGAACGCGAGTCGGGCATCAAGAAGAAATGCGCTGCCGCCATGTTCAACGCTTACCTGGCGAACAATGGCGACGGGAAGCGACTCTACCGCCGTCTGGAGGACGCCTTTAAACGACGTCTTCTCTTCCGGGTACAGTTGTGCGAGAACCCATTTGCCTCTGGGAAGATCGTGTGGGCAGACATTAAACACAAAACGCAGATCCAAGGAACGTAAGTGTATCTAACTTTCTCTGTAGCAGCACCAGAAAAGTGGAATCAACTCTCCATCACTGTAAAATATATGAAAAAAAACATGTCGTAAAAAAACTGTTCGTATGAAATCGCATTCCAACCTTAAACCTTCGGCATGTCCTTGTTCTAACTGCTGTCGTGGTGGCTCTTGCGCGTCCTTGTTAACGATTTTGCCTAATGATTCTTGAATGTTGCGCCTAAGACCTCAGATTCGTGAGGCTATACGCCATATAGAAGCTTATTGTTTTTAATATTACTTTGGTGCCGGTTATTTCCGCTAAGGATGGCAGAGGGTGGTGGAGGGCGGGGGTTGAAGTGGGAGGGGGGGTCTCTCATGTAGGTTGCCAAAACAGGTGGGAAGTTGAACCCAAATCGTATTTTTATATACTTATCACGATAAAGCCTTTCTGCTGAATGAACAATGCAATTCTCGTTATGAGAAAACGATACTAGGTAGTCCCTACGTCATGGAAGGATGAACCAGTTCGTACCAAACTTAATGTCTATTAGATGCTAAGAAATAGCAATGGGTGTTCATAGCGGACATGTAAGTTGCGTTTTCTACAAAGCTGGAAAGAATTATTCTAGATATAGCGCCATTCGTGTGCATTACATTTGTTCTGTTTACTATGCCCTGTGTTCGCGCACACATTTCAGAAAACACGGAAAAAATTAATAACTAAAGCACACGCGCACGCATGCGCACATGCACTCACACGCGCACACACGTGAGCACGCAAGCACGATCGGTCGCACGCACGCACACATCCATATAAACACAGACACAGGCACGCACGCACAAACGCAACAACAGCAACAAAAGCAAACAAGACTCTTTTGACCAGACAGGCAACTCATTTTGTTGCAGGAATGGTTATCCTGACCAGATGTATCTGATGCAAGCGTCGAAGCAACTGGATGACCTTGGCATTCCTGCCGCCAACTGACAACCTAGCAACAATAGGACACGTGTGCGACTTGGATTGAATGCGGTTAATCCGACCTAAGTAGACTCTCCAGTTATCCGTTTGACCAGGCTTACTAGACTACTACTGAATAGAATGTTTCACTGTTGTACCGCATTCAGAATTGCACGTACTCTGAGTCCTTGTCTTCAAATGTGCCAAATACGGCAGAAAATTTATGAATTAACTTGCGCGCGCAGCCGGAAGTATGGAGTTAGCTCGGCCTAGCTTGTCTACGTGAAGACAGTTCTAGTCTAACAACAAGCCTAATAACAAATACCATTTAGGAGCACATTTCGTGGAATAAGGTCAGAGCTGTATATTATTTTATGTTAAACAATATTCAGCGGTGTCTGTAATTACAATTACAATATGTATGAGTATGACGTAGCATGTGTGTAAAAGTATTGTACTGCCCGTGAATCATGACTCTGTTGAAAATGTATCTTGTACTCATTTTCTTTACACTTGTGGTAAAAACTGACTGACGCTTACTGTAGTTATATAGGCATATATATATATATATATATAGTTGAATTTGAATGAACGTTTATTCAGAACATTGATAACAATATATACAAGACAAGACAACCAAACAAGTTTAACTATAATACAAGTGAGAATATTTGAATGAACGTTTATTCAGAACATTGATAACAATATATACAAGACAAGACAACCAAACAAGTTTAACTATAATACAAGTGAGAATATACAATGTTTGAAGGGGGTAAATACGAAGTCATTGACCTTTGTGTAAATTTACCCCTGACATGTATTTATATATATAATTATATACATGTATGTATACACACATATACACACATATATACATACATATATTCACATACATGTATTTTGAGACATCAATATTATATTATTCGAATTTGCTATTCATCTAACCATCTAGCTACAATAATTGAAAACATGCAATGGAATATGTGCATATTCAAAATTTAAAGTATGCCATAAGTACACATCTTTACACATATTGTAATTTCCTCAATGGCATGATTACATTTGTGTTTGATTTTATTTAGGTTTCCACAACCAGATATTTCTCAAATAAAAGGTTCTTGCATTTACGCTTAAATTCAGTAATAGTATTAGTAGTTTTTAAATGATCACATAGAGAATTCCATAATTGCACTCCCTTTACACAAAGAGACATTGATCGCATGGTAGAACAGACTCTGTCGTTCTAGGTCATGATTAGCTCGCATTGAGTATGCTATTTCCCGTCTAGTAAACAAACACTGAATATTTGATGGCAAACAGCTGTAGTAAGCTTTGTACATAAATAACGATGTTTTCAGTTCTATGATATCTGGACATTTTAGAACATGTAATTGTTGGAAAAGTGAGTTTGTATGATCCAACCATCTTGCACCAAATATAATGCGGATTACTCTTTTTTGTAATAAGAAAATACAGTTAGTATTTGTTGGGTACGTGTTTCCCCATATCTCTGCACAATAATTTAAATACGGCAAAAAGAGAGAACTGTATAGAATACGTCTACTATTTCTATCAAGTAGATGACTGCATCTATGCATTATAGCTGTACTTTTTGAAAGCTTTGATTGTACGTATTTTATATGAGCTTTCCAATTTAGTAGATCATCAATAAACACACCCAAAAACTTGGTGACCCTTACTCTTTCGATATTAACATTTTGTATTTTGATATTAATTTCTTTGTTTAGCATACGATTTCCAAATAACATATAATTGGTTTTAGATATGTTCAGAGTTAATTTATTTACTGCAAACCATGTATACATTTGGTCCAGAACGTTACATACAGTTTCGTTTAGTTTATTGATGTTACTATTTGCATAAAAGATATTAGTATCGTCTGCAAAGAGAATGTATTTTACTAGATTAGATATGTTACACATATCATTGACGTATAGAATGAATAGTTTGGGGCCCAGGATCGAACCCTGTGGGACACCACATGATATATTGCGCACAGTAGAATTACATTTGTCAATGGACACAAATTGTTTTCTGTTTTCTAGATAACTATTTAACCAGTTAAATGCCCCACCACGGATACCAAGAAATTCAATTTTTTTACATAACAGTTTGTGATTGACAGTGTCAAATGCCTTTTTTAAATCGATAAAAACACCAATAGCATATTTTTTTGCATCCAATGATTGGGTTATTGCATCAACAAGATCTATTAGTGCGTGACATGTTGAAATATTTTATTGAAATCCATATTGGCTTGGGTTTATTAGTTTGTGTTTGGTAATAAAGCTATCTAAACGAGAACTGAACAATTTTTCTAATATTTTTGAGAATTGTGGTAATAGTGAAATAGGCCTATAATTAGTGCACATATACTTATCCCCAGATTTAAAGAGTGGGATAACCTTTGCTATTTTCATTTTCTCCGGGAATACTCCAGAAGTGAAAGATAGATTACAAATATAAGTGATAGGTTTTGCAATGGAGTTAATAACTTCTTTGACCAAATGCATACTTATGTCTTCGCAATCTGTGGATGTTTTACTTTCCCAATTGTTCACAGCTCGGATAACTTCATCTTCATTAACTGGAGTTAGAAATAAATTGTTACTGTTTCTGTTTTCTAGGTAGTCATAAATAGAAACATTTGTTGGTGCCGTTATATCCTTTGACAGCTCCGGACCGATATTAGTAAAATAATTGTTAAACATGTTCGCTACATCTTCCTTATTACTAATGGTTATGCCATCATTAACAAACTGATCTGGGTAGTGATTTCCTAAGCGAGGTGTTCCCATTACAGTTTTAAGTACTTTCCAGGTGCCAGCAATGTCATTTTTCTTCTGTGCGAGTAAACTGCTATAATATTGTTTCTTAGTGGATCTGAGAATACCTGTTAATTTATTTTTATATGATTTATATCTAGTTTCCGAGATAATTGATCTGGATGACAGAAATGCTTTATACAAATGATTTTTCTTGATACATGCGTTTCTGAGTCCTTTAGTAAACCACGGTTTGTAAAAACTAATTGTTAATACTTTAGGTCGTACAGTTGACACAGGACAATGTTTGTTGTACAATTGTGTAAAATCATGAAGAAAGTTGTCATATGCTATATTTGCATTTTCACTACCGATAACAGTATGCCAATAATTTTGCATTAAGTTACACTTCAATGCATTGATGTTTTCTTCGCTAAGATGACGAATACACTTGTTAGAATGTTCGTTCACGTTACGTTTTACAGTACAATGACACAGAGCAAATACAGGAAGATGATCACTGATATCATTTACTAATAGACCACTATCAATCTTGCACTCAAGTTCAGAAGTAAAAATGTTGTCTATAAGGGTTGCAGAGGTAGTAGTAATTCTGCTAGGTCTATTAATTAAAGGGTATAGACCAAGACTGTACATAAAATCTACAAATAGCTTGGTTCCACTATGACTATCACATTTAAACAAATATATATTGAAATCACCTCATATAGGTGCAACGTATATGACTTTCGTACGTGTGTGTGTGTGTGTGTGTGTGTGTGTGTATGAGCGTGTGTGTATGCGTGTGTGCGCGCGTGTGTGTGCGCGCGTGTATGCTTGGAAAGTAAATTAAAATAAACATCTGCCTGCCTTTAGTTGATGGTGTTCTCGTTTTCTTTCACTGTATGTCCGGGGTGGGCCTGACCTCGATATTGTTCGTCGGTATCTGTTTTCTTTTCATTTTCTCCACCTTACTGTTCTTGCACAGCTGTCTCCACTCCCTTCTATCTTACGTTCTCATTCTCCACTCATCTTCCATCTTTCCCTCTCATTCTCCACTCATCTTCTATCTTTCCCTCTCATTCTCCACTCATCTTCTATCTTTCGCTCTCATTCTCCACTCATCTTCTATCTTTCCCTCTCATTCTCCACTCATCTTCTATCGTTCGCTCTCATTCTCCACTCATCTTTAATCTTTCGCTCTCATTCTCCACTCAGCTTCCATCTTTCGCTCTCATTCTCTACTCATCTTCTATCTTTCCCTCTCATTCTCCATTCATCTTCTATCTTTCGCTCTCATTCTCCACTCATCTTCTATCTTTCCCTCTCATTCTCCACTCATCTTCTATCTTTCCCTCTCATTCTTCACTCATCATCTTCTATCTTTCGCTCTCATTCTCCACTCATCTTCTATCTTTTGCTCTCATTCTCCACTCAGCTTCCATCTTTCGCTCTCATTCTCCACTCATCTTCTATCTTTCGCTTTCATTCTCCACTCATCTTCTATGTTTCCCTCTCATTCTTCACTCATCTTCTATCTTTCGCTCTCATTCTCCACTCATCTTCTATCTTTCGCTCTCATTCTCCACTCAGCTTCCATCTTTCGCTCTCATTCTTTACTCATCTTCCATCTTTCGCTCTCATTCTCCTCTCATCTTCCATCTTTCGCTCTAATTCTCCACTCATCTTCCATCTTTCGCTTTCATTCTCCACTCATCTTCCATCTTTCGCTCTCATTCTCCACTCATCTTCCATCTTTCGCTTTAATTCTCCACTCATCTTCTATCTTTCGATTTCATTCTCCACTTATCTTCCATCTTTTGCTCTCATTCTCCACTCAACTTCCATCTTTTGCTCTCTTTCTTCACTCATCTTCCAATCCCTCCAAATTCCTTTTTACACAGCCCTCTTAATGAATTCTAGGTCGTCCTCGTCTCCTTTTCTCTTCCACTCTCTGGGCATCTGCTTTCTTTGCTAATCGTTCTTCTCCCTTTCGCTCCACATGTCCAGCCCACTTTAGTCGACTCCTTACCAGCTTAGTCTTAAAACTTTCTTCTACACCAACCTTCTCTCTCAGTTCCTCCGTTCTTTACTTCTCAATTGTCCCGCAATTCTTCTAACCCAGTTGTTTCCGCAAACTCTGTTGATATGCCTGACTGATAATGTTCTTATGAAATCAACTAGTAAACCCACATATAGGATATTTAGGATATCTAATAACTGTGAATAACTTATTTTATCCAATATATTCCACGTATAAATATATTTCATAACAACACCAGCAAGTTGGTTAATTTCACAAAGCAAATAACTCGCAATTTATTGTACATTTACTTACAATTGTGATAAATAATTAATATGATATGATACAACGTTCGACATCGACGAATTACGGATCGGTGACAAATCTTCCAAGTGTTTCAAATGTATGTCCGCTAAAACGATCAAGCTTTCTCCGAAAGATAAAATAAGTAGCATACTTTGCTCTTTGTGAATTCGGAGATCAGTCACGTAATAGTCGGATACAATACAGAAGTAACCCGATCCACGTGAATATATATACATTGGCGTCGGAAACAGGGGGGCTGTTATGGTCAGCCTCAAAGGGTGGAGATGCAAATGGAGGTTTTTGAAGAGCTTAAAAGTGGGTGGCTTTTGGCAAGCCTCAAGGGGAGGTGCAAACCAAGGTTTTGGAGTTTCAGCCCCACCCCCAATATTCACCACACTCCGATGCCAGATATTTTGAAATACACTTAATAAATATCCCAGAAGGGCGGGTCATAGACGTCTACATAAATACAACAATGTTGGGCCCTTTATAAGCGAAAGGCTTCCTTTCCCCTTGCTGTGAGGGGTTTTGCTCTGGGTGGCAAACGTGTTACATCTTATCAGATATGGTTACAAGTGGATAGGAACACTTCACAAAACTGTTATATAATCAACGATGTTATCGAACTAAGGGGGGACACCCGACCAGAATATGAGACAACAGTTATACACCCTTCCCGCGAGCGTCATGGAGCTGCTGTCATGTGACTTACACCAACAACGTTATGTGACAACAGAGAGCAACTCACAATGACGCTGACGAAAGCACCGTGGGTGTCCCCAATGCTCCATCGAGCCAGAATCATGACTCGAAAATGCATCTGTACCGCTTTCTGTATCCAAATGAATGTAACAGAATCAGGGGTCAACTGACATGCTAATATTTCATAGTGTTTTCTTTCGAACGAAACACTGATTTCATCGGAAGGCGAAGGAGATTCCTTGCTGTCAGGCAGCCGCGTAAATGCGAACCTCTCCGACGTCCGAATCGCGCACACCAGTCATAAGCACGGCGACCGAGCTGTCGGCATGCGTGGCGACATCTGTTGGCGACATGTACACGTCATCTCCCTTGTTGTAGCGCACTACGTAATGGCGGAACTTGCCTGTCGCCGACAACTGCTGCACGCGGTTGTTTCCGCTGTCCGCCACCAGGATGTTATTGTCGGCGTCGACAGCGACACCTCGCGGGCAGTTGAACTGCGCCGGACGCTCACCGCGACTGCCGACGCTGAAGCGCCATCTGGCGTCGACATCGAGCACTCGCACGCAGTGATTCGCCGAGTCACTAACGATGATCTCGCCCACGCTGTTGACGGCGACCCCCGCCAGACACGGCGGGTGCGAGTCGCCCGGCTGTTGGTCGACGCTCACGCTCCGGATGAATCGGCGACGGTCGTCGATTAGATGCACGCACGCGTTGGCGCTGTCGGCGGCGACAAGCCAGTTGCCCGGCGTGACGGCCATTCCCTCAATAACGGCGTCCGTGGCGAGATAGGTGGAACGAAGGAAGGCGCCGTCTAGCGTGTAGAAACTGAGGCAACGGTAGCCCTTGTCGCACGCCGGAACCACGATACAATCGTCATCGGTGATCGTCAGTCCTGTCATCGGGCGCGTGTCGTAGACGTAGGCGAAGTCCGTGTTGATCAGTCCGTTGGCGTCGAACACAAGAATCCGCTGCGAGGCGCGGTCAACAAGGACGAACTCGCCCGTGTGTCGTTTCACCGCCAGCCCCGTCGGCCGGCGTAGCCTCGGCGGGAAGTCGCGGCCGAAGCTCATCACGACCGTTTCGTCGCGCGTCTCTACCGCCAAGCGGCTGCACGCGCCACACACGCAACAGCGCAGGCGCGTGCTCAGCTCGTCGAGACTTCCGTTAACGTAGCGAGCAAAGCAGTCGTGGCAGAAGCCGTGCTCGCACGCCAGACTGCCGGCGTCGGCTGGCTGGCTCTCACACACGCAGCACTTACTGTTGCCACTGGCAGCGGTCTCTTTCATTGTCGCCTATTTTCTAACTTACACTAGTTTAATAAAAGTCTATTTTAATATACACATGTGTAGCGGCAAAACACGACAGACAGTTCGAGCATATATTTACCGCAGTTCTCGCGACTGGAGAGATTTGCTGTAATGTCGGAGCTCAGAAATCTTGCGAGCGTAGCACTCAGATCGACGCTACAACTTTGTTTGAAAGCGCTCAGCGGTCACCCCGGTGCATTCACTACGCCAACGTATTCAGTGCTAGGCGCGACAAACGGCGGTCCATTTGCACAACCGTCAGTAATAATAATACTAATGAGTGATTGACTGATTATGTGCTTCGATTGGCGTTGTAAAGGTTTGTCCCGACGAGCCGGGTCGTGTATTGTCCGTTACTAGATGTTCTGGTTGAATGGACTTGCCAAGACTGACGTCTCGCTCGAACGACGCTGTGGGTGTGTCTACAATAACTAGTTAAGGTTACAGTAGACGTTCGTATGGTTTACATTACATTATAAAACCTACACTAATTGTCTTCGTGGCATTTATAATATATATGTGCCTTGTAAAGGGTCTTAATCTGCAACAACACATCGTATCTTGGTAATTATTATTATGATGAAAGTTCAACCAATAGCTCAGTTTTATGTCAGTTTGGTAAGTTGGCAGACCGTGTGGTTATACATCATCAATGATAGCAGTGGAATTATGCTGAAGCCTACGCCCAACCACGCGACACTTCGGCTGCATAATGGTGATGATGATGCACTTTACTGCCCCGGCAACCATTATAAACATATAATAAACTTGGTATCGTACTGCTTTCGCTACTAGTCTATTTTATTGACCTACATATCAAGTACATCCGTAAACCAATTTTGATTTGGTAGATTCATAACATTTTTACCACGTTGCTTCAAATAGGTATATTGCGAAAGTTACGCGTTACCGGTAGGATGCACTCATACTGCACCGGCTATCATACTGAAATGGGGTGGTTAACAATTTATTCGCCGCCGCGCCGCCATAACTTCAGCTTCCCCGCTGTCTTGGCTTCACTGATGATATCGGAAGACGGGGCCCGTAACCAGGTTTTGCTGAGGGGGTCGTTGTATGTATATTTTATTATATATATATATAGTAGAACATTTCATCTAACTTCGAACTGTATACCAGCCACGGGCATTTCTGAAGCCACGATCTTTGAAAGGATCGGTTACATCTGTTCATCGGCGTTGATAGAAAATTGTAGATGGACGAAGACGAAGTGATGCCGGACAAGATTGAGTTTCGCCTCATCAAGTGTCATGTTTGCATGGATGATACTGCCTAGGTCATCATATAACATGTGGGGCGGAGCTTCCTCGTGGTCATAGGATAAATCGGCATTATGGTCATCACCAGCTGAAATGGGAAAGAACTTCCGAAATATAGGAAACAAATACAACAGCAGACGTACAGCATCAATTGTGCAATTGGATAACGTAAGCCAATGCTAAACGGACTGCTGCAGCGAAGAAAGTCCCAATGTCTACCAGCTAACGGCAACATCCAAGATATCGCAACTAGTTTCTCAAACTTCTTCTCTGCGAAAATCGAGACAATTCGTGTGGCGCTACATACCCAGTCTACACTCACGCACACAGACCGCCATCCAGCACCCTGCGTGCCACAACTTCACTCACTTCCGATTGCGACTACATCAGACATCAGCAATCTGCTCAACAAGTCACCAACAACATCGCGTGCGCTCGATCTCCTACCAACATGGATGCTGAAAGAAGTAAGGGACAACTTAGGACCGTTCCTGACGCAACTCGTCAACTCATCTATATCATCTGGTGTTGTTCCGTGCTGCCTGAAACATGCCAACGTCACCCCTGTGCTTAAGAAGACAAATCTCTATCAGGACAATATGGACAGTTATAGACCGATATCAAACCTGCCTTTTGTGTCAAAGCTACTTGAAAGGTATGTTGCACGCTGTCTGATCGACCACATGACTGATAACAATATTCTTGAACGATACCAATCAGCCTACAAATCGCATCACTCCACGGAAACTGCGCTAGTTCTGGTACAGAATGACATCCTCGAGGTGCTAGACCGGCGATATGGAGTCATCCTGGTGCTACTTGACATGTCGGCCGCCTTCGACACAGTTGACCATGGAATTCTGCTCAGCCGATTAGAACAACGCTTCGGAATGACTGGTTCCGTGCTGGCATGGATGCGATCATATCTAACCGACCGGTCGCAGTCAGTAAATATACCAGGTGGCGCCTCCAGCAAAACCAGCGTCGCTTGTGCGTCCATCAAGGATCGGTACTGGGGCCTCTGTTGTTCTCTGCGTACGCAGCACCTACCGGTGATATCATCAGAAGACACAAACTGGGCTTCCATCTCTACGCGGACGATACCCAGATATATATACATCAAATTTGAGATGACCGAAACCAACAGAATGTTGTCTCTGCGCCGAATTTAGAAGTGGCTCCAGCTGACATCACCGACCTACTCCACGAACAAAGAGCTACTTGAGTGTTGCGTTCAACTACAAACAATGACATACGTGCCACCATCACGCAGCCGATACGGCGACAGAACTTTCTCGGTATCTGCTCCACGACTGTGGAATTCACTTCTAAGCGAGGTGAAGACAGCCTGTTGCCTTGTGACTTTCAAAAGACTTTTGAAAACCCATCCTTTCCGGGTTGCTTACGTAACATAGGCGTCACAAGTCAGTTTATTAATTGTTTTAATGATTTATTATCTTCTACATGTTTTTAAACTAATTTTACACAGTCTTTACTGATTTATTATCAATATGCCTTTAATTTTAACGATCATCTTTAGCAGTAACTTTTGTTTTTTTATTTCTGTATATATTGTCATTTATTTTAACTAATTTAATATTATTAATTTCATGTAACTGCATATATAATGTTCTGCATATATAAATACACACACACACACGCACACGCACACACACACAATTATGTATTTTATGCGCCTCCGAATGGATTTATCTAGATTTATGGCGCATTATCCATCCATATGTAATCATCAACCTGAACATTTGTACCATACAAATACTTGTCTAATTGTGAATCGCCGGAAACGTTCAAAATCTCAGCAGTTATTAGGACAATTATTATAAACCAATATTGGAAATGTTGGAATTGCTATTAGGATATGTGATATGTAGGAAAATATAGGTAAGATGAGCACCCTGCAAACTGTTTTCACTAGTTATTGCTTTGTCTTCTGACATCTTGGACGTTTGTTCCTCCTGAACCACAACGACGCCTGCTCCACGTACCTTGTGTTGGTTGTTTCCCTGCGACTTCTGCAACGCAAAACAAATAATCTAAATACATTTTACACGTAGACGTTAGCTTGTAGATAATTGTACAATGAAATCCTAAAACTGAAAAGGATCGGTAATTAATTATAATATACTTTTTTGCGATGAATCCGTTAATATTTTATATAACAATTTGTATAGTTTTATTATAAACGTCTATTCGGTGCATGTAAACTACTGTATAGCCTTAAAGGGAATAAAAACACCTATTGCTCGAATTCATGTTATATTACATCCTGCTATCTATTTCCACGTCCACCAAGCCAAAAAAATTCAATGAATTAGAAATTCCACATTTTATGGTGTGCATCCGGACATTTTCGAATATACATATTTTTGGCGCGCTTTTCGGGATGCCGAGATGTGACGTCATTTATGACTCAAACTCGCATCAGAGCATGTTTACAAGTATAGCTTTTGGGTCGAAACGAGCGTCAGAACGAGTTATTGTGCAATATTCCGACGTAATACAAACACTAGTCATCATAGAGAAACAAGCAGTTATCTTACGGTTCCACATGAATCGAATTTTATTCAAAACAACGAATGCGAATGGGCCCACAAGTCGACTAGGTTTCGCCGAGCTTGGGCTCGTTTTCAGAATAATGATATCGAATGCAACCAACGGGAGATAATCTACACCAATAAACATACATAGCAAACATATATTGTATCCAGCTACATAAAGTAACGTGTATAATCTCATAATATCACTTGAATATCGATATATGACGGAGTTGTACAATTTATCATAACAACTTAAATCAGTCAGTGAGCTTCCGTTGGTCCTGCTAGCACAGTGGGTAGGCGTGTTGGTTAATTGTCGTTTATTTTACAATCGGGCGACGCCGGTTCAATCCTGACAGCATGCATACCTTTGATTTTGTATACACTTTTTTTTTAAATATTTTCACGAAGTAATATAAACAAAATAATGTTATATTATAATGCACTGTTTGTAGATAATTTTTATTTTTGTAGTAACTATTTATTCCCCACAAAAATGAAAATATGGTCATTATATAACGATGTTTCTAAATGTTATTTATCCAAACAAATATAATGTAATGGGTATATAATTTATTAATTGTAAATATATTGTACGGTAATATATTGTAATTATATATGTGAAAACAGATTGAGATCTGTCTGGATAAATACAATTTAGAAACATCGTTATATATAATGACCATATTTTCATTTTTGTGGCGAATAAATAATTACTAAAAAAATATTTACAAACAGTGCATTATAGTATAAAATGATTTTGTTTATATTACTTCATGAAATAAACAAAAAAAGTGTAAAGAAAATCAAAGGTTTGCATGCTGTCAGGATTGAACCGGCGTCGCCCGATTGTAAAATAAACGACAATTAACCAACACGCCTACCCACTGTGCTAGCAGGACCAACGGAAGCTCACTGACTGATTTAAGTTGTTATGATAAATTGTACAACTCCGTCATATATCGATATTCAAGTGATATTATGAGATTATACACGTTACTTTATGTAGCTGGATACAATATATGTTTGCTATGTATGTTTATTGGTGTAGATTATCTCCCGTTGGTTGCATTCGATATCATTATTCTGAAAACGAGCCCAAGCTCGGCGAAACCTAGTCGACTTGTAGGCCCATTCGCATTCGTTGTTTTGAATAAAATTCGATTCATGTGGAACCGTAAGATAAATGTTTGTTCCTCTATGATGACTAGTGTTTGTATTACGTCGGAATATTGCACAATAACTCGTTCTGACGCTCGTTTCGACCCAAAAGCTATCCTTGTAAACATGCTCTGAATGCATGGAAAGGGTCGGCCTGATGCGAGTGCGTGTCATAAGTGACGTCACGATACCACGTGATCGCCTAGCTCATTAAAATTTCATTTTCCGCGGGAATCGCTTCACAGACGAGCTTAAAATCGAATTTATGCTACAAATGTATTTTTCTGTATTTGTTTAATGTTGTCAAATGTTACATACAATGTTAAACTTTATGTACACATGGAAAAAGGATTTTAGCTAATGCCTTATTTTTATTTCCTTTAATAAAACTATCAGCAATGCATTCGTGTACCTAAATAGCTGGCTTTATATATTAATGTCTGAAACGTCATCTGACAGCATTGGACAAAAGCCTACAAAAATGAAGACATGTATGTAGTGTTCAACTCTGTATAGTTCAATTACTGACTAACCGAGTGACTGTTATCGCCACCTAGCGTATCGAGTTAGACTTAACATCCGGGATAGCTACATCCGGGCGGCTACAGTAAATAAACGTTTTCTCAAAGCTCTCAATAAACAGACTCAAAACATCATATTTGGCGACGAGTGATGCAGGTGTGAACTTCGCAACAAAGTTAAGTACTGCAATAATATCCGATCTGCCAACGTATCCACACTTCGATGTTAGTGCAAGCGGTGACGTCGCAATTCGCTGGACCAAATGAGTCGCTCGCTTCAAAAATCTCATGACGGCGTGCAACATCACGGACGACACACGTCAACGCGCACTACTGCTTCATTATGCGGGTGAAGAAACGCACGATATCTTCGACACGCTGCCTGTCGTCGCTGGTGACGATGACGAAAATGAACTTGAGAAAGCAGTCAAAGCACTCACAACACACTTCGCTCCAAAGAGAAACCGCGAGTACGAAGTATACAAGTTCAGACAGGCAAAGCAGGAGAAGGGGGAAGACATCACCGCTTACTACACGAGGCTGAGGCAGCTTGCAAAAACGTGTGAGTTCTCCGATATCGACAGAGAAATCATGAGCCAGATCGTACAGAACTGCGAGTCTAGTCGGCTTCGACGGAAGGCACTAAGTGACCCCGACATAACATTGACCAAACTGGTGGATGTCGCAAAGGTCATGGAACTGTCCGAGATGCAAGCCAAGGGCATAGAACGCGTCAATCACAACAGTCAGTCGGTGTCTGTCAACAAGATGTCAACCCACGAACCCAAACAATCACAGTGGGTTACGAAACCGAAGGACGAGAATAACGTGTGCCGCAACTGTGCGCAGACGTGGCCGCACCCTGGAGGGAGATCGTCCTGCCCTGCCGCTGGGAAGGAGTGTATGAACTGTCATAAGATGAATCACTTCGCTTCATGCTGCCTGTCTAGACCAACAACGCGCAGACCGACGAAAACGGAGAAACGTAAACCGAACACGCGTAAACCACAGAAGCGAGGTGTACACATCGTTGCGGCTGAAGACAGTTCGAGTGATGACGCGTGTGTCTACAAACTATCACTGTGCAACGTCGGTGTCAACAAACGCGATGCACGTCCACGCTTCATTGTCAATGTCAACGGCCACGAACTGAACATCATTGCTGACTCGGGAGCTGAAATCAACATCATCGATGAATGCGACTACGCCACGATGACACCGCAACCGCAGCTGAGCCGCGATGACACGAAGATCTTCCCGTACGGATCTGCAAAGCCACTTCCTGTCAAAGGTATCTTCACGGCCACTGTGAAATCTGCAACACAACAAAGTGACGAACTGTTCTATGTTGTAGCGGGCTAAGGTGGCTCACTTCTAGGATGGAAGACGTCAAAGCGACTTCATCTGGTACGAGTCGTGCAACCGCTATCGACCAACCAGCCACAGGCTACAGCTATCGATCGCTTAGTCTCCGACTATGACGACCTTTTCCAAGGTCTCGGTCAACTAAAGGATTTCAAGGTGAAATTACACGTCGACGAGACGATGCAACCTGTTGCGCAACCACACAGGAGGATCCCGTTTCACGTCAGGCAGCAACTGGAACAGGGGTTGAAGCGAGACGAGGAACTCGGCGTCATCGAGCGCGTCGAGGGGGCAACGCCCTGGGTATCGCCATTGGTCGTAGTACCGAAACCGAAAAGTGAAGGTCAGATCCAGATGTGTGTCGACATGCGCCAAGCGAATCAGGCGATCACGCGAGAACGTCACATCACGCCGACCATCAACGAGCTTGTAAACGACCTCAACGGTGCAGCTGTGTTCAGCAAACTCGACTTGAACCAAGGCTACAATCAGCTGGAACTCGAACCGTCATCGCGACCTATCACCACTTTCTCCACGCACATCGGCCTGTGGAGATATAAACGTCTCAATTTCGGTGTGTCTAGTGCAGCCGAAGTGTTCCAGAATGCCATTCGCGAAACACTAAGTGGCATATCCGGTGCGATCAACATCAGCGATGACATTCTCGTGTTCGGCGCAACGCAGAAGGAGCACGATCAGCACCTGAAGGCGACGTTCCAACGACTGCGCGAACATGGTCTCACGCTGAACAAAAAGAAATGCTCTTACAACAAGGGCACGCTTGAGTTCTTCGGGTACGTCTTCTCCCGAGGAGGACTCTCTGCTGATCCAAAGAAGGTTTCAGCGATCAAGAATCTCGACACTCCGTCAAACGCAACGCAGGTCAGAAGTCTTCTCGGCATGTCCAACTTCTGTGCGAGATTCATCCCTGGTTACGCGACGATGACGCAACCTCTACGAGAGTTGACGAAGAAAGATGCGCTTTGGAACTGGACGGATGAGTGCAGCACGTCTCTCGCCTCTATACGACAATCGCTATCAAAGGCGTCGGTGCTGGCGTACTTTGATGAGCGAAAGAAAACGGCAATCTACGTGGACGCCAGTCCTGTCGGCCTTGGCGCAATCCTCACACAGAGTGCCGAGTCAGACGAGCGTGTCATCGCGTACGGCAGTCGTGCGCTAACCGCCGTGGAGCAGAGGTACTCCCAGACCGAACGCGAGGCGCTGGCCGTCGTATGGGCCTGTGAACACTTTCACCTATACGTCTACGGTCAACCGGTCGTGGTATTCACTGACCACAAACCGCTAGTGTCGATCTACGGCAACCCAAAGTCTCAACCAACAGCACGCATCGAGCGGTGGGCAATCAGGCTGCAGCCCTACAACGCCACCGTGGTCTACCGTCCGGGGTCAGATAACCCTGCAGACTTCTTGTCACGACACCCATGCCAACAAACGCGTCAGACTTCCCGTGAAGAGAAGGTCGCTGAGGAGTTCATCAATTACATCTCGGTCAACTCCGTGCCGAAAGCGATGTCGATCGAACAAGTGCGATGCGCAACAATGGCCGACGCGACACTATAAGCTGTAGTGCAAGCCCTACGCACTGGAAAATGGCAGCAAAACTTGTCAGACAAGGTAGACGTCGAGTCGTACAAGTCCTACCAACTGCTGAAGAACGAGCTGACGACCACAGTTGACGGTGACACCATTCTTCGTGGTCATCGGTTGGCCATCCCCGCAACACTGCAGAAATGCGCGGTCGACCTTGCCCACGAAGGTCATCAGGGAATCGTGAAGACAAAAGCATTGCTGCGAGAGAAGATTTGGTTCCCCGGCATCGACAAGATGGTCGAACGTCGTGTCAAATCATGCATTGCGTGTCAAGCGGCTGTGCCAGAGGTCAAACGTGAAC
Organism: Paraescarpia echinospica; assembly: GCA_020002185.1. Taxonomy (NCBI): domain Eukaryota; kingdom Metazoa; phylum Annelida; class Polychaeta; order Sabellida; family Siboglinidae; genus Paraescarpia; species Paraescarpia echinospica. The sequence continues at coordinate 47,448,222 of CM034540.1, read as the reverse complement.
CTTTGCAGATGAGTCCACTACCCACAGCGCCCTGGACAGAAATCAGCGCAGATTTCGCAGAACTACCCATGGAACAATACTTGCTGGTCCTAATGGACGATTACTCAAGATTCCCGATCGTTGAAATCGTATCGTCAACATCGGCAAACGTGGTGATCCCTCGTTTGGACAAAGTATTGTCAGAGTATGGTACGCCCGACACACTTCGAACGGACAACGGTCCACCGTTTAACAGTCGTGACTTTGCAAACTTTGCTTCAGATCTCGGTTTCCGCCACAGGAAGATCACTCCGTACTGGCCGCGAGCGAACGCCGAAGTCGAGCGTTTCATGCGAACGGTGAAGAAAGTCATCAAAACATCTATCTGTGAGCAGAAAGACTGGAGAGCCGAGATGAATCGGTTCCTTCGCAACTATCGCGCAACTCCACATGCGACAACCGGATCTCCTCCAGCAACACTTCTACACGGACGATGGATGAAGGTCAAGTTGCCACAAACGACACCCGAGCCGTTCAACAGGAAGGACGTACAACAACGCGACCAGAACAACAAAGCGAAGATGAAACGTGCAGCTGACGACAAAGCGTACGTCAAGCCTTCGACCATCAAGGAAGGTGACGCGGTCATCATCAAACCGCCGATGAGGAGGCGCAAAATCGACCCAGCGTATGATCCACGTCCGTACCACGTCACACACGTCAAAGGTTCCATGGTCACTGCGCAGCGTGGAACGCATCGAGTGACGCGAAATTCGTCATTCTTCAAACACGTCACGAGCGACGTAGTCGAATCGGAAGATGAGTCGAGCTGGGATGATGACATCAGCACCGGTGACATCGGTGACGCCGAAGATCAGCAAATCCTGCCTGATGACGTCGACGAGATGCCTCGCTATCCAGCTCGCATGCGCAATCGCCCGCGACATCTCGACGACTACGATGTGTACTAATTCGTATCACTAACATAATAATGCCTTGTCATACAGACACTACCCATAACAATGTTGTAGTCTAGCTAGTAATTGTTTTTTTCCATGCAAGGACACTATGTAATCGGGCCTAAGCATTTTTACTAATGTTTTTTCTTTCTGAACACTGTATCTTTTATCCAGTTTGGGGAGGGATGTAGTGTTCAACTCTGTATAGTTCAATTACTGACTAACTGAGTGACTGTTATCGCCACCTAGCGTATCGAGTTAGACTTAACATCCGGGATAGCTACATCCGGGCGGCTACAGTAAATAAACGTTTTCTCAAAGCTCTCAATAAACAGACTCAAAACATCATAATGTATGCCATTGAAATATTTGGTATAAATTACATTGTGCGCATCCCATTTCAAAGAGGACCGAATAAGTGTCCGCGGACATCAACCGTCAAATGATGACGCAATAAAATAATAATTACTTCAAGATAATGCAAATTTGGCGAAAAAGGAATCAATGCGTTGACCTAATTTCTTTCCTTTAATTTGTGTTCAAAAATGGCGCGGACGTTGTCTTTTCGCTAGATGGCAGAACGATTGCAGCATTTGGGGAAGAGCCATTCTTCATACATTTGGATCCTCGGGGTTTTTTAAGAGCAGGTTCATCAACATATAGTTACTTCGAACACACATCCTCTTATTTGCAGGTTTGGTTTATGAGATTTCACTATACAGCTTAAGATAATTAATGATAGCCATGTAACTGGTTCAGCTGGAAAATGGGGGTGTGGATGAGGGTTTCAAGAGGTTCGCTTTCGGAGCGGGTAGTCCGACCCCACCAAAAAGATACAATATTTGCAGGTTTTAATTCCGAGATTCTAAGCACATTTCACTGAATATCTAAAAGTAATTATTGATTGCTATGCAACTAGTTTAGCGGGAGAACGGAGGTAGTTAAGTGGTTAAGGTAAGGCAAGGTATGGTGTTTTATTCCGGAATTGTATAATGCAGAAGATAAATGAAAGACAAAGCGTATAGTCTATACAATTCCTGTTACCAGTAGATATGGATATACAATGTTATACCGGAAACAATATAACTTGAATCACTGGTCGCTGCCAACCACTGATAATGGTAAACTGAACTGTGTAAGATACAACGTGCAATTAATTACTATAAGCAGACAGTTAATACATTAACATAAATAATAAGTAACAGTAGTGACGTGGTTAGTAAACCCAAAAATGAAAAACTTGTTTTCTTTTCACACATATACAACAATAATGCTAGATTGCAGAAGACCAATCCAGAAATAAGAATGTAATATATAGTACTGTTTTCATAAACCGTTTAAAACTAATCAAATGATAAGAAACATAAACATGATAACACATTTAATATGGTGTAGTATCTTCATAGACAGTGTTTTAAGACACATGACTTTAGAGAAGATACGAAGCTGGTAATAGTAGGTTTATATTGAATATCAGGCGAAATATTTGTCCATACTATCGGCCCATTGCATAATAAACTATTTGATGATCATAGTGTAGAACTGCTGATTGGACGAATATGTCTATGTTGAAGTGAAGTGAAGTTTATTTTTTTAGATCATACATACATACATATATACATAAATAATAAAAGAAACGGTTTGTACGCATTTTGCAGTTTGGATGATCCAGGGAGGCCTGCACTAAGACCTGAGAGATCGCTATCGTACAGGCCTCCCTATGAATACATAATGATTATGGTCTAGTAGTCATAGTTAATGCTACCTGATTAGTCTACAAGTTTTAAACAAATGTGCATTTACAAACATCACATATAATAGTGCTAATAGTTCTAACAAAACTAATACTACATAATAGTGTCAACAACGTAAATGCCTTATTTTAATTTTCAAACATGTGTATGAGTGTGATTGATTAGAATGTAAATCAAATTATCATTGGTATGATACAATAATTACAGAGAAGTAAAGATAAAATATAGAAAAATCCTAAATAATAGTCAATTACAATTAAAATTTGGACAGGAAAATTAATAATTTATATGCTTCAGCTGGTGTATTCTGTTTTTGCAGATGTAGCCGTTATTGGTATCACATTCCGTGTCATTTACTTATGTTTATATATGTTTTGCAGTAACTTACGAAGTCTTGATATGAATTACAATGGGTGTTAATGTTTTCCATGGCAATTTGTGGAAGAAAGTTTTCTTGAAGCATTTGTGGTATAGTACACGTCTGATACAAAGGCGGCAGTATATTGTATAAATTTGTTTAATATGTTGCCTTGTGTCATGATTGTGAATATCACAGGTTAGTATAAAAATATTAGATAACGACACTGGCAGATTGTTATGACAATAATTATATATAAATTTCGCAATTTCTATTTCATAAATATCCTTCAATTTAAACTTGTGAACAGGGAATGAGTATGCTCATGGAAACCAGTTCGAAGAATACTACGAAAAATGTTTGTCTGCATAATGCATAATGCAGACATTTTATGTTTTCGTACCAATCAAGTTTAACATCAATAAGAAGACCTAGCAAGCTTACACAATGGGTAGGCTGAATTATCTATCATAAAAATAGATTGATTTATATACATTTAATGAGAACTTATTAGCATGAAACCAGTTGGGTAATACTTGAAGTTCTTTATTCATGTCGATCATTGTAAAGTTTAGAAATATATGCATGATTTCCATTCATATATATATACGGTGGTGTCACCAACAAATAATATTGCTTTTGCAATATTGGTTCGAACGGGGAGGGGTCGTTTTTGCATGGGATTAGTCCGAACCTCTCAAACAAAAGATATCGTATTAACACAAATAATAATTCTGACAGATTTCGCTGAACAACTAAAAGTAATTATTGATTGCTATATGCAGCTAGTTTAGCGGGAAAACGGGGGTGGGGTGAGGGTACGTAGAGGGGAGGGTTCGAGGGAGGTTCGTATTTTGAAGCGGTGGTTTATCAAAAGGAACCCCCCGAAACCCCCCTGGTTAAGGGCCAGTGTTGAATTTTTTTCGCCGTCGCGCAGCCGTAACTTCAGCTTCTTCTTACCTAAACGGGAGCACATTGCAAAGGTCTAGGGGGCACGCCAAATTCCAAAGGTCTAGGGGCACGTGCCCCCAGCCCCCCTGGAGCCGCCTAATATCAATCATGCAATTTTGATTCGGTAGATTCATAACTTAAAATTATTTCCCAATTTTAATGCCCGTGCTATCATACACAAATAATTCATGAAACAAACCTGGTATATCTAATTGTGCCACTGAGCTCGGGTTGTCTAAGGATATTGGCGCTTAAGAAGTGATTTATTTATTATTAATTTATTATATCTGTTCGTAAGAATAGCAACTCACAGCATCCCCGACAGTGGGCGATAATATATGTAATATCCGACAGGGGGCACGTGAGGCAACGTCATGTCGAAAACGAAAATTCGTAATGAAGAAATAGCTGATATTTTGGCTGACAACCCCGCGTTAATATTTATACAGGATGGCGAAAAGGTGTGACAGTGACTGCTTGTGTATAAGTTGTATAATGCAAATATATACTAACTAAGCCATAACGTCGTTGCGCAATATGATTATGGACCTGTGCTTAGGCTATGCCTATGGCGATAATCCGGGACAAGGTATTATTTATATGTGCACTGTCACCCATTGCGCAGGCCGGCTGGCTGATGTCGTGTGACTAATTTTATTTCTCTTATCTCGGATTGCCTGCGCACATGATGCTCATTAGTTGATTAGTTGGTTCTCGAAGTTAATTATCTCGAATACATCCGCCTGGCATGACAGCGCTCTGCAGGGATCTGTCATAGGACCGCTTCTTTTTATTCTCTACGTGAATGACATCCCAGACCTGGTTCACTGCAGAATCAAGATGTTTGCCGATGACACGAAGCTGTACACAACGATCCGTAACCAGGAAGACCAAGACCAACTGCAAACTGACATTGACACCCTGGAAGACTGGAGTAAAGAGTGGTTGCTACAATTCAACCCTGAGAAATTCAAGTTAATGCAAGTGGGGAAACCACCACACAATACGTACACCATGACTCACCAGACTGGAGCCAGAGTGAACCTCGAGACGACAAAAGAGGAAAAGGACGTTGGTGTGTGGGTAACCACTAACCTAAAACCAACAGTGCAATGCCAGAAAGCAGCAAAGAAAGCCATGCAAGCTCTTGGCATGATAAAGAGAACTTTTAAGCACATGACCAAGAATTCATTTGTGACACTCTACCGGGCATACGTCCGTCCACACCTCGAGTTTTGTGTACAAGCATGGTGCCCATATCTGGCAAAGGACATCGACATCCTCGAAAAGGTACAGCGAAGAGCAACAAAGCTGGTTACTAGCATAGCAAAGCTCACATATGAACAGCGATTACAACAACTGAAACTACAATCGTTGTATTACCGACGTCAGAGAGGCGACCTTATTGAAACGTACAAAATACTTAACGGAATCGACAAAGTTGAAGCTCATCAATTCTTCCAGGAGAGGGACAGTACAGCAACACGAGGACACACGAGAAAGCTTTTCAAGCAAAGAACAAGACTGCTGGCCAGACAGAATTACTTCTCAGTTAGAGCCGTGGATCAATGGAACAGGCTCCCACAACATGTGGTAGATGCCAAGACCGTCACACAGTTTAAGGCTAGACTCGACAAGCACTGGAATAGCCTAGGATATGGGCACCAACAAAGGCCAATGGCCTAAGTCAGCCCATTAACCTGTAAGTGTAAGTGTAAGTGCCTCTGAGTCTGAGTTCGAAACCCGGACCGGGCAGGCATGATATTTGGGGTAAAAACATGGCTCTCAACATTGGGGACTGTGTATCCCTCGTGACTCGGAGATCACGTTAATGTCGGTCCCGTCTCAATTTGGGACATAAAAGAACCACTGAGGACGAAAAGCACTGTGGCAGTGACCACCCTCAGTGCCAGCATATAAAGATCGGTTTGGCAATAATGTTCTGAAAAAAGTCTGACTAGTTGAATGAGACCTCATAAGACCATTACACTGTAACCACAATAATACAGACTAGTCAGTTAATAGAACGTTGGAAACAACTAGAACTACAATAATTTTGGTGCATGGTGAAATTTAATTAGCGATGCCACTGATGGTATATGAGGAGGCCATTTTTGTGCAATATGTCGGCATGAATTATTAATTTGAAGGAATATTCAAAACTATCCTTGTGGTGTGTAACCATTGATTGTTTTGTTACAGGTGCGATGCACATTATCAGGTCATGAAATGCCCGCTAAGAAGGATGCACTTGAATCCTACATCAGCGGCAAGAAATACCAACGTCTACACAAACTGAAGGAATGTGACTTAGAGAAATACAAGTGCCATCTAGTCCCTAGCACGAAAAAATGGCGCAAGTAAGTGCAACAGTAATAAAGAACGCACGTCAACAGGTGTATTTGTTTTGCATAAACTTTACTGAAATAACCATAAATGACATATAAAAACGAGACCAAGGCCAGTAAATGTTTTAAAAAAATGACCATCACCCAGATGGCGCTATGTTCACATAGATGCAGAAGACAGTCTCCTGAAGTATTTAACACAACATTTATTACGACATAAATTAGAGCAGTTTTGTGTCGATGCAAGGTATGTAAAATTTTCCCAGCAGATCGTTGGAAGGTTCACATAGCTCAAAACAATCCCAGAAAACATGTGTAACACATATGACCCATATAATTTTGAACATTTCAGTGGTCAATTTAAATGAAAACAAAAATTATTTTTAGTTGTGTACGATTGACCCCGCCCCTTGTATGATTTGGTGGGTTGTTGTTTTTTGACAGAAATCAGCTGTTCTGCTTGTTAACATTGCGACATCTGAACAACACGGCACTACACATCCAGAGACACGTTGACGGGAAAAGGTTTCAGAAGGCTTTACACCGCTGTATGTTTTACATCGATATGTGCATGCATATTTTTGTTTTGTAAGCAGATGAAAGCAAATTTATGTAATATTTCTAGTCCAGTTTTGGGAATGAAACTGGTCAGTGTGTTGCTTCGGGCAGAACTGTGTGGTTGTGAATTCATTCACTAGATGTCACCACTATAGCATACATGTCCAGATGATGTTGTGTTCACTTCAGAGTTCTGGCAACAGAACAATATGGCAGTTCCATAACCTGCCCGCGTTAGAGATGAATGTAGTGCTTGCATATAAACAAACGTCTGTGATTTATTATCTGTTAGTGAGGAATATGTTTTAGATGAGTAACTGTAGCCAATGTTAGGGGTGGTCGTAACAGTTCTGAAAGTCTAAAATACGTAGTGTAACTGTTTAGCATTTTTTCATTTTTGAAATCACGTTCAAACCAGGACTAAACGTTTGTTTAAACACATGATGAGCTAGGATATTTTCTCATTTATACAAAAACGCAATAAATCCCCATGAAATAATGTGCACAAAAGAGCATTTGTTTTCGAAACGCGATAAGTGCCATCTCTCTTTTTCATCAAAACGTGATATATCCATGTTCAGCCAGTCAGTACCGCCGTGCAGCTATGCGGAGTGACGGAGTGTGCTACATAAATATACAGTGTTTTGATAACAAAATCATTTAAAATTACGTTTTGCGTGACAAATGTGCCACACATATTTCAGAGTTTGCCACTGTGATTTTACATTCTAAATGTATGTCAACTTAATTCACAAGTGGTTAGTTAAACTTTGAGGATGAAGCACAAAAGTGACTTTTTCAAAACGAAGAAAATGGATATACTGCGTTTTGCCCTGAAACACTTTGTATAATATCCATACATGTGATATTGCGAATCAGGTGACTGTCGTTTTTATTAACAAATTATAATCATGACACTCCATCATATACAACTGTGAACACTGAAATGAATGAATAGAAGGGAGGCAGATCTCGGGCAGATTAATACAATTTAACTGATGTGACATGGCTCCAAGACACTACCCAAATGAATAGAAGGGAGGCAAATTTCAGGCGGATTAACACAATCTAACTGATGTGACATGCCTACCAAGACACTAACCATGCAGGCTGGTGCTGATAATTACAATAGCGTCAATGTGTATCAGTACCAGTTTCACTCACTGTGTGGCACCACTGAAGTTTTTTAATTGTGAAACTTGGTGAAGACTAAATCACCACTCACCAATATGTAATGCTATATGTTTTGGAAACTTTACAAACTTATTCGGCCATCCACTGTAAACTAACAATTCCACCTTCTTGTAGAGCACAGTGGTGCAGTGGATAGAGCTTCGGACTCTCAATCGACAGAACCCGGGTTCGAATCCTGCGTTGCCGTGACGAACCTTGGGCAAATTCGTTTACTCTACATTGCTCCAGTTCACTCAGCTGTATGAATTAGTATGTGGCTATTGACAGTGGTGGATATTTTCGTACGAATAGTCTTCGCGCATTAATTGCAGCGTAGGTGAATGCTTCCCAAAGAAGTTTAAATGGCGTTCGATTGAACATGTCTGCCAGGGAGTAAAGTGTAAAACACTTTGAGCAATCCTGAGGACTGGATACTGCGTTATATAAAATAAGAACTGACCTTTTTTGTGAATAATGACCTGTCCTATGACTTGCCATTGTCCCACAGGGAAACTGTGCCAAGAAACTGGAGTGGAGTTTAAGGCAAGACAAGGTCACAAGCGCGCTCAGACTGACTCCGATGAGGAAGAGGAGGAGGGGAGGGAAGAAGACAACCTCGACGATCTCTATCCTCGTATGTCACATTATCACACGGTAGTAACAACAATAATGAAATTACATCTTTAACGCCAATATCCTCGGAAAATCTTAGCCCAGTGGCGCAAAAATAGTGGTCATACAATACAGATTTATTTTGTTACACACATGCATACTGTATGTAACTGTAAAGTTCCACTTGTCATTACTAACGCCTCTGTAGAATCTTCAGATTTGTGACAAGTAATACAACGTTTCGGGGACATAACGACTACCTGATACCCCGGTAGTTGAGATGAACCATAAGCAAGTTCACCCATTTTCTAACTCGCTGTCTATATTCTTTACCGTTCACGCTTGTAGCAAATTGTGTGCTAGTTTACTAATTACACTAATGTAACTGAGTGATGAAAACAAATAATTGATGGATTTACATACCACTTGATTTTTACAATTGTAATTAAAGGGTGTTTCACATACCAAATTGTCCAGCTATACAGATAGTCACACTTTTAGTGAACATCACACTTATTGTGTGTCTCAGTGATAAGTATACTTATCATCTGTTGTAGCGGCTGATTTTCTCTGGAATGATCAACTCACAGGGGACGGAACAGACTCCGAAGGGGAACTTAATGAAAACATGCAACCAGAAATCTGTAGTAAGACCAAGAAGGCAGCCGGTCCAGGGGACAAAAATAAGGTATTGCTCAACTTTACTCAACTCGTAAATGTACGTGAAAAGTCTGCTTTTTCTTGTGTTCCATATTATAGTTAGTCGATTTTATATGTGTGTATATAAAGCAAGATATGATGATTCATTTTAATTGTTTTGCCCTGTAGCTATGTTATATATAAACCACCTAAGCTAATTGTCAAAAGTTCAAGGTTGATGTGATTATATTGATCTGGCAAATAAGGGGCTATCGATAAAGTACTATACGCTAAATTTGGATTGCTCAGAGACTTCACACACCCTTGTAACTCTGTCCTGTACACTCCTTATGTTACGTTTGTTTTTCGATAGAAATGTATCTATTGTGCAGACTACAGTCTACACCAGTTTTGTACTTGTTGCGTATCTGTATTTATTCGTAATTCATAGATGTAATATAAGTATGTATAATTAATTATATAAACAGCAGCACCAACTGCCTTTGTTTATGTACTTTTAAAGGGACGCATTCTGTTCGGAATTAACGGGAGTAGTAATTTCTAATGAAGTCTGCTGCGTTTGTTGATCATGGGAAAGTGAGCATCGTTGAACATCAGTGGGTCTAGCAGTTAACTCAGCCCGACTCGGCCGTATTGCCAAAAAAGTTTGTTTTGAAACTGGATGTTTTGATTACTATTTGAACATGTAACCGGGGTCATGCCTTCAAAATTGCGATCGTTGTTACGGGCTTACTAAACACAATTTTGCGGGCAGTATTCCTTCAACAAAGTTAGCATAGTCGTAAGAACATTATATTAATTAATACATGAAAAACTTGGAACAGACGTCGTCCTTTTAATACGTGTAATGATTAATGGTAGGAGGTGTGGTAGCATGGATTGTAATCACGCCGGACTGTTGTCGTTGATCGAGAGTATCTCTACCCAGACCGATTTCGAAATCTGGTCCATTTCGTTCACCGCACATTGTCTGTATCTTTGCATTACATTTACTGTTTCCATTACATAATCCTGATATCTGCATTGAGGATAAATTAGTACATGTAAGTATGTTTGATGACCTGTTGTGATTTTTAGGTATCTGTAGCTGAAAGAAAGGCGATAAAGAGAAAGAAATCGGATGGCGGCAAGACCAAAAAACCACCTGGGAAAAGAGCCAAATGAACCGTGTAGCAGTTTCAATGAATGGGGTTTAACTATTGACCACAGGTTGCAGAAATATCGGCATTACGCACCAGTCGTATTTGTTTTTTGTTGGATGTGTGTAATAATAAAATACCATAATTACGTTCGTGATGATTCTGGTTTTGAAATACAAGTTTTGTTTTCACTGTAGAAAGCCTAGAGCATTCACAACAACAAGGGGCATGTGTTTTCTCCAGCACCCGCATAAAACTGTCTCCATTTTATAATTAAATATGTAGAATGTGCATTATAATTATGCTAAAGCAGTGCAAATATTTTTTTTTACAAATCATTATGTTGCCAGTTTTGTGTATGGGGCAGATCAGCTGCTCTGTTGGAAATTAAATTTTTTGCTGCCACGCCACTGTAACTTCAGCTTTTCCGCTGTCTCGGCTGTGAATTCATGACATCCGAACAAACACGAGGGGGGACAGTGCTATTAATTTTTTTATGTCACACTGCTGCTGTCAGTTTACCTTCTCTCCGCTGTCTCCGCTGAAATGATGACATCCGAAGATGGGGGGGGGGTTGCTTTCGAAAATGTTTTCGCCATCATGCCGCCTGTAACTGGGGGGGGGGGGCAGAAAACAATATGTCTACCCTCCAATTGCACACACCTTTCACAGTCGACAAAATACACATTAATCGTCTCATAAAATTTACATTTCCTACCGCCACATTTAATGGGAGGGCAGAACCAAATGTCTGCCCCCCAGAGAAATTCCACAGGGGGTAGCTGCCCCTCCTTGTTCCAGCGTCTATGGTAGCATGCCTGTCACGCTGGAGGCGTTATGGTGGCGATGTAGGCTATGTCGGGCTGCATGGTGTTCAATCATTTTTATTTTATTTATTTGTGTCTGCGTATACGGATTCCAGACGGTACAACAGTTTTCTAGAATGGGTCTAACAAAGGTGAAATAGGCCCAAGTTTTTATTTGGGTAGACGGACCTTTGAGATTTCTGCGAAGGGAGCCTAGTGTTCTACCACATGGTATTTGCTTTTGATGAAATGTTATTTATGTGGGCATTCCACCGAAGCTGTGAGGTTATGATGACGCCAAGATATTTTATCTGTGAGACAGTTTCTAGTGTTTGACCATGGAGCATGTATTGGTTGTTTACGAAGATTTTGTTTCTAGTTACTGGTATGACATGACACTTTTGAAGTTTGAACTCAATTTTCCAAGTTACTGCCCATTTCCCAAGTTTATCAAGATCTTCCTGGAGCACAGCAGCATTTGACTTGGGCTTAAGGGCTAGATTAGATACATTATTTGCACATTAATATATATTGTAGAAGATTTAGAAACTACGTGTGTGCTGGTGGTAGGGGATTATAACTCTGACATCTATGACGAGACTTGGAAGGTCCCTGAAAAACCTCTGCACTGAATACAATCTGATGCTGTCCAGTAAGCAGCATCTACCACCTGACACGTTCACGTACACCAATGACGCATGGGATAGCAGACCAGTGTATAGCTACGCATGACGGTTAATGATGTGATCAATGACACTAGTGTGTGCTATAATCTCGCTACCATGAAAAAACATGAAAATGAATTGAGGCGTGAAGCCCTTGCCAAGAAGATGGCTAACCATACAAATTATACATTTAGGAAGGCGATGAAAGCTATTAACAATAGCAAAGTTCCCTTGCCAACTAATTATAGATGGTAACAGCGGCGAAGAAGCTACTGTGAATACGTGGATTCAAAACTTTCATGACATGTTTAATTGTGTAAATAACAGTAGTGCCAAAACCCTAGCATTTGATGTTAATTATGAGAGCAGTATTAAAGTGTTACCTGAAGAAGTCAAAGATACTGTAAGAAACCTTGACTGTAACAAGAGTTGTCGCCTTGATGGTGTTTACGCAGAGCACCTGAAGTACTGCAGTGAACGCATACTGCCTTTACTGTCAATGTGCTTCATAGGTCTGTTGGTGCATGGCGTACTGCCGAGTTGTATGGTTTCTGTGATATTAGTGCCCATAATCAAAGATAAAACTGGCAAAATAAACAGTAAAGATAACTATAGGCCAATAGCATAGGCAAGTGTTATGTCTAAAGTTTTTGAAAAAAATCTTGCTCAGCAGAATGGATGACTTTTTAATAACCAGTGACAATCAGTTTGGTTTTAAAAAGAAACATGGCACTGACATGTTCAGTTATGTACTAGAAGAGGTTATTGCTAAACATCAAGCCTTAAATAGCTGTTTGTTTATATGTTTTATTGATGCCTCTAAGGCATTTGACTGTGTAAATAATACCATACTTTTCAAAAAGCTAATTGACAGAGGTATTCTGGGTTACATTGTTAGAATTCTAGTGTTTTGGTACCTATATCATAAATAAACTGTATTAACTGTGTCTCGCAAGAGACCCGAGAGCGAAAGCCATGTTGGAAATTATACTAACCAAGATGTGTTCCATTAGTTTTGACCTGCAAAAGTTCCAAGCCGAATGCGCTGCATTGGAGGAATTTGCTTGTACAAAGAACGATCTGAGGACGAATTGTTGAATGACTGATGGAAGACATCGCGATGTACTTCGGCTTAAAAGGAGGATTCAAGATTGATAAGAAGTCGGGTGCTGTGGGCGTGTTACTTGATGAGAATGGAGGCGAGCAGACTATGGGAGAGAGCAGCAGAGGCGGATAAACACTAAGACTGCAAAAAGGGAAGACCACAACTAAGATGCTAGTAGTGCGTGGAAAGGGCATTGCAAAAGGAGGACAGAGGAGCTGCTAATAGGGAACGGGAGTGCAGAGTAAATCATCAAACAACGATGTTATTAAAACAAAAATTGACATTTTATTGCATCTGTGTCTTGTGTGTACATAAATTAGAACCTATACGCGCATATATTTACACATGTGTACATATCAACATATACAAACAATGTCTACATTCAGCCTTGTTCTGAACAAGCGTATCACAGTTGTACGTTGACGGTGTACCCCGCATAGCGACGGCATATCGAGAGATCATGGTATCGGGTTTTCGGCAGCGAATTTCGAATACTCGGAGGCTGTTGGAATTCGCCGAATACTGCATTGGTTTTACCACTGTTTTTTGTCCCATGAGCGGCTTTGACGTTTGCCGTATTCGGAAAAGTTCCCTACGGAGGCATCCGTTTCTTCTCTATCTCCACCTGTCCATACACACGAGCTTTTAAAGCGCGACTATTCAAATATCACTTGCCGAAACCCGAACCCTGCCCCCCGATTACGCACAGACGCGACGACGGAGCGTCGTCATGGTAACCGCTCTCCCTGCCGTTATGTAAATTGAATGTTTTGGTCGGAACTCGGCTGTTTCTGTCCCGGGTGCGACGAAAGAAGGTCGGCGAATCGTCTCCTTCCCCGGAAGGTGTCATCTCGGCACGATTGTACCGGCCATCGTCTGTCCGCGTGCTCCACTCCCGGAGTCGTTTCGGTTTCGCCGTGCATTGTTTTACGAAGACTGCACACGCGCAGATTGGTTCGTAGCGAAGCGCATGGCTGCCGGACGCCTCACGCGGTCAAGACACGCGGAAAGGAGTCCCTCCTAGGGCGTGGCTTCTCTCGCCCCAGACAGGAAACCTTTCGCCGACGTGAAATGACGAAACACCGACGTGATAAACGGGCGATAGTTTCGGACATTCCCGACTGGAATGGCGCTGTAGTTTGTTTAATTACTAGTGAATTAGAGGTCCGACAGCTGTTCGTAAAACAATGCACGCGCATGAGTGCTGGCGTCAAACAGAGTTCGCAAGAATTCTTGAGTGGTAATTCTGAAACAGATTAAACTCGAGGTTAAACGTGATCAAATTAAGAAATCGCAATACATAACACGGATGGCGGAATTGGCACACAGGTTTAAGTGTTTTTGGGAAACCATTAAATATCAAAGGGTATTGCGGTTATCTCGGCCCGTCTAGGCAATAACGCCAATAACTCTTGTTTTGAAACTGGATGTTTGTTTACTATCTGAACATGATGCGGGGTCGAAACTTCCAAATTGCGAATATTGTTACCGGCTTACTAAACACAATTTGGTGAGCAGTATATCCTCAACATATTTATTTTAGTGTAAAGATCATTATATTAATTGATACATAACAAACTTTGGAACAGACTGCCCCTTAACGTTAAATCTCGCATGACTGACCTGTTTACTGGCGCGTAAGAATGACCCTCGAGCAGACTGTACCCGTCGATGCCTTGAAGATCTTGCCGTGGCAGTGATTTGGATCAATGAAGTTGCAGACGATGTCAGCCGCGACGTGGCCGTTCGAAGCCCTCAGCTTGAGCGCGTGACCACCATAGCAGTAGTGGCCCTCCATCTGCTCCGTATTCGTCATCGTCTTGCCGTCCTCAACCCACGAGAAGACGAGCGTCGCCGCGACCTGGGAACCAAACAGTATTTCAGTATTTCTCCACCGGCGGTAATGTTAGCGTGCGTGAGTATTACTGTTAGGTGTATGCAAAGCCACATTTTAATATGCTATGTGTATATATCTAGAAGTGGGGTATGTGACAGCAACATAGGTATTACCGTCTTTAAATATGACAATTTCCCTGTCCAGACCCATCTAAGGGAACAAAAAACCACAATCGTCTCAAATTCAAAGGCGCAAAATTTGTATTCGACGAAACCGGACGTAAAATGGAGGCATATATTCACCTTCTGCATGGACGGCAAGTAGTCATCTTGCCAGGCACGCGTGATCACAACGTAGACACGCTTGCTGCGGTGAGCTGCGCAGCCGACCCACTCGAGGTCGCCTCCCCAGCTGCTGCCCACGGGTGTGTGATTTTCTGCAAGTACACATCAACACTTAGCTACCACCATCACCATCTCCATTAGTCACATGCCACATTAACATCAACTATGACCAGGGTGTTTTCTGCTATCAATGTATCAATATATGTTCTCACAATATCAACGCGTCGTGTCCATATAATGTCTTTTGTTCATATTAGATAGATGGAAGAAGGTCTGCCACTTTAAAATCAACCGTGATTTAGGTGTTCTCAATGTATCAATATAATATGTTCACATACTATCAACGGTGGACTTCTCAACGCATACTGTTTTAATGATGCTATATCACGTAATACTTTCAGGGTGAATTTATATTTATATCACTGAGACTTGTACCTTAAGTGTTGTTTTATTTTATCGACACTATACACTATTGAACAGTCTTTCTCTGCAAACTAGTGTTTAAATGAAGTTCATTATTAGTTTACTATTTCTGTTATCTACACATATTTATGTTTGCTTCGAGAAAATAACCCTTAATAACATTTAATAACACATTTGTTATGTGGTCTAGAGTAAAACTAATTGGCCGATCATTCTATACGCAATTTTCAAAATTGTTATGCGGTTTCGAGTGAAACTAGTTTGCCCGACATGCTGAATACAATTTCCAAAACCGCTATGGCGATTACATAATGCAACGGTTGGATCATATGTTTTAACTCATCGTATGGAGATCATATTAATGGGCGTGTAAGATCACAATCATAACTGTACAAATAAAGTAGCCCTTCAGCCGAGTGCATCGGGACGATTAGTCGTACGTCATTGCCGTTATTTAGTGTCTGGTCGTCAAGGTGATCCGCCATCTTGACTACACGCAACCAAATGCTGTGCACTGTCTACCATGGCACTTCAACAATGCAGCAGTGTTTTGAAGGACTATGTCACAACCAAAGCCTGAGAATAATATGCAAGTTCTTCAGATGACCGGCGAAAGATCCATATGTGAAGCAAGTAGCTACTTACTGCAGATGCTCGAGGTTTCGTCATTGCCGTTCTTGCAATCTTGTACGCCGTCGCACACAGCAATGTTGGGAATGCACTGAGGAACCTCGTCAGAGGCCTGCAGGCACTGGAACTGGCGATCGCCACAGCCGTTACCTGCAGCAACAACAAGACCACCGATCAATACCCATAAACATCTGTCTAGCGTTACATTGACGTTATGAACAGGAACACGTTTGGTAGAGTAGGCCCATTAATGTGTTTCCCGGGAGATAAAACAGTAGGGCGTATGAATAGGACAGTTGGAGTATTTATCATATGAGTTCAGTTTAACTGTGTTATTTAAGCATTCGTTGATGTTGTTTCTAGAAAATAACTAGGCCTACATTAATTTACATCCGAAAAGTGTAAAACAAGTTAATGTGTTTTGAAACCAGCTTTGCATCACGTCAAGTTCAGCCATACATTATTAAGTGTTATTTGAAAATGTAATCATATATAATTGGTTCAGCAAAATACCACAGGTCTGCCGCTAAGAATTAAAATTTTATTTATCACTATATTCGCAAAGTTGAAAACACAGGTCGTTGTATTTAAGAGTACTGTCAATGTTTCGAATTATAATTCTCATTGGCCCGTCTTTCTAAAGAGTTTACTCTGCCCCTGTTGTGCCAATCGGCATGTTTCGCTTGTATGCGTTTCGAACACAAACGGAAGAATATAGAAATATGAATAAAAGACATTCTGCAATTGTATGATGGATGTATTCTTAACAGTCGGACGAGCTTAGCCGCCCGTTAACGTTTCCGTGCTAAAATGCAGTGACCTATCAAGTAATAATTGTATGAAAAATAAAACATATTTTTAAATGTCAAATGAGCCATAACCCAATATCTCACGCTTCCCCCGAATTCGCCAGCGGTTCTTAAAAAGGAGGCAGTCTGTTCCTAGTTTTAATTAATTAATTAATATAATCTTCTTAACACTGTACTGACTATGGTGACGGTATACTGCCCGCCAAATTGTGTTTAGTAAGCCCGTAACAACGTTCGCAATTTGGAAGATACGCCCCCGGGGTATGTTCAAATGTTAAACAAAACATCCACTTTCAGAACAAGCTTTATTGGTAATACCACCTAGTCGGGCTAAGTTAACTGCAACACCCCTTGATGTTCAACACAACAGACGTCCTGTTACAAATTATTACGCCCGCTAATTCCGGGTAGAGGAACAGACTGCCTCCCTTTAATGCATAGTGGCCGAAGACAATAGGACAAGACCAAAAACTCACCCTTGAGCAAACGCATGTAGTAGAGCTGAGACTTCGTGTTGGCGGGCTCGCTCGGCATGTCCTCCACCTCGGCGGCAAGATCATCCAGCTCTCCCTGCAGCTCGTTCATGCGCAAGTCGTTGGCGTCAGCGCTCACCTCCAGCTCGATGGAGCTGATAGCGGTCTCACGGTCGGCGGGCTTGACCCCCTTCGAAGGCACGTCGTTCGGATAGTCTTGGTCGTGGACATGGTCTGCATTCAAGTGCGTGGAGAAGCCGCGAACGGCCGCCACCACCGCCAGTAGCGCTAACAAGCGCCTCATGTTGCTCCCTCTTCTGTTCCGGGGACGAAGGAGGATGAGCAAGATCGAGAACCGGCTCCCTTTATAGGTCGCCGCGACGGCATGACGTCGGTCATTGGCCGGGCGCTGACCCTCGATCACTACCGGGGGATGCTTCTATTGGCTGACGTACCACGGATGGGAACTGTCCTGGGGCACGCACAGGGTGACCACAACAGGACTGAGCCACGAGATGGGTTGCCCAGATCACGTGCACAATCCGCCAAGGACTTGACGGAATGCTGCCACGGTTGTACGTGTTTAGCGAGACTTTGTGGGTGGTGCGAGCGACGCTTGGTTCTGCTTCTTGTCACAGCAAATAGCTTATTAGCCAATACCAAAGAACCAGTGTGAGTTTTGCAAAAAATGTTGTAATGTAGTTGATATGAACTGCCATTTCTAGCGACGCACAACCGTACGATTCATCCGCCAATATTCTACTAGCAAATTAAGTGCCTTGTATTCACTTCCTTGTGAACCTAAATCGTAGTAGGCAAAATGTTTTTATGTAATAGACCTACATTTCTTTGATATATTCTGTAGGCCCTAGATCAAAGGTGTGATATATTCTGTAGGCCCTAGATCAACGGTGTGATATATTCTGTAGGCCCTAGATCAAAGGTGTGATATATTCTGTAGGCCCTAGATCAAAGGTGTGATATATTCTGTAGGCCCTAGATCAAAGGTGTGATATATTCTGTAGGCCTAGATCAAAGGTGTGATATATTCTGTAGGCCCTAGATCAAAGGTGTGATATATTCTGTAGGCCCTAGATCAAAGGTGTGATATATTCTGTAGGCCCTAGATCAAAGGTGTGATATATTCTGTAGGCCCTAGATCAAAGGTGTGATATATTCTGTAGGCCCTAGATCAAAGGTGTGATATATTCTGTAGGCCCTAGATCAAAGGTGTGATATGAGTATATCTAGATGTGTGTCATCAATAATGTCTCCGTTTACTCCAGTTTGAAAATGTGAACGTGTGTGTGCGCGTGTGTGTGTGTGCGCGCGCGAGTGCGTGTGCGTGTGTGTGCGCGCAGGTGTGTGTGCAGTACCGTAGGCTGAAACAAAGGAGTTCCGCTTGGATTAAATTAGTTGTGCTTGCCTTTAAATCGTGATGTAAAACTGACCGCGAAGAAAATCTGAAATACTACCCTCCCCCACTCGACCACAAAAAACGCACCAACAGACAAGCTATGAGCCGAATGTGTATGTGTGTGTGCGTGTGCGTGCGTGACATTTTGTTTAATTGACAAATATTCCACGTGTAACTTAATTGTAATGCAATACTGTATCGAACTGTGTCTGATACTTTTTAAATGTGCATAGGATATCTAGAATATTTAATATTTCTCATTTGGCTTTTTACCATGTAAAACACGCAGAAGGCTTGACTATTTAATAATAATATAAGCATGCATATAAAATAAAGCTGTCAAATTAATTACAGGAGGTGTAGCATGTTGTTTAGCTTTGTGAACATATATATATATATATATATATATATATATAGTTTTAACGTTACTATGTGTGATTTGTTTCGGTTGGCCTCTGTATAATTACATCTCTAAGATTCTTTCAACAAAACAATGCAAAACCTACTTTATAAAGAGCGGAATGGGAATGACGTATGCCTCCCATAGTTCAAACGTAGAACGGATTGACTCAACAAAAGACACAATGGTTTTCTAAATAGTATGTGATAGCTCGGATAAACTCGCAATAAGTGTAATACCCTGTTTAAAATGAACACAATTATATTTTGCGTTATCATTAAAATTGAACGGAACACGAAAACTTGAGTCTTAGCCAAAGTTAAGGGTGGTTTTTAAAAGAGCTGGAATGTCTACGACGTTACAAGGAAGGCATCGGGCATTATGCGTTAGCGGGACATAATTATATTTTCTATAATATCATAAAACAAAGTAATTATTGCTTCCTAGTGTCATGTTATGTTGTTAAAATTACGGTTTACACTGTCGTTTACATTGCATGCATCCATAAATGTTCGTATACACAAAAACAGTCCAGCGTTGGCTTAGTGCACAATACGTCCTTTTTATTGCGCACAATTGTATAAATAGCCATGGATTTTATTCATCAAACAAAACAATATCGTCTACACATTTTGAATGTTTAAATGCACGTGTTTTCATGAAATTGTCCACGGAATTACAAGATGCGGCAAACACTGCACACGGTTATTTGTAATTTGTATAGAATCACCTTATCATTTATTAATAATACAACACTATATTCGCTCGTCCTCCTTGGCGGACATGGTAATAAATTCCGTTCCAACTTAACTAAGCATTCCGCTTCAGACATAATACACAAAGGCGATACATCTGGCTTCTCCTTATATGATGTATGCACTTCAGATGCAGGCATAAGAAACACGTACAACTCTTTATAGAAACAACATTTAAAACCCGTTCTGTGTATGTATCTATTATAACCACCCATCGTATATGAGAATGCGGTACAATTTGACCACGTATCGACGCGTTTCACGTAGCCAAGGTCAATTGCACTTCGATGTAAAATATCAATATTTGCATTCAAGTATCTGCTGATATATCGCTCTCCACTGCTATGAATACGGCTCATCGTTGTCGACGGAGACGCTTAGGTCAGACTCCATCAGACGGTGACGTTAAGCAGCTGTTGTCTGTGTAACGTCTTATCTCGCCACGGTCAGACGATAGCCGATTGTTCGCCGAGCTACTACGGCAGTCTATGTCGTTGAGCAAAAGGGCAAAAGTCCGCACGCAGAACAACTACGGACGTATACATGTGCGGTTTACAAACAAACGTTTTGCCTACCAAACCTGAAACCTCCATGTATTAAAATGTAAAGCTATACATGTACTTAAATGTAAAATTGTTTATTTATGTGTATACAGATTTATCTTGATTTTTGTCATGACTTTGGGAAATTTAGTAGTCACTAGGTATCGTCGTGCCATTTGCAAAAATGAAACAGGTTTTATCAAATATATTTTAATACAAGCCAGTTGGGGTGTAGGGTCTAAACTAATGGACGCAGTAGGCGATATGGCTGAAACACGTTGATATGTTGAGATGTCTCATGGCTTGATCGCAATCATCATAAATGGATGGGTTATGGTAAATTACACGTCTCCGGTGTGTAGCTATACAATACTTCAAGATAAACCAGATATGAAGGAACGCGGGACCATTGTGTTGCGTAACGAATGTGAAGTGATATTTGGATGCAATGCAAAGGGGCGGTTTTCACCAAAGAGATGTTTGGGTGCAGTGCAATGTGATATTTGGGTGCAGTGTTACTTGGATGTAGTGCAAATTTATAAATGGGTGTAGCGCAATGTGACATTCAGGCATAGTGTTGAGGTATTTGGATGCTGTGCAAAGTGATATTTTGATACTGTGCAGAGTTAAATCATGCAATGCTATGCGAAATTTGGATACAATGCTAAATGATATTTGATGTAGGGGAAGGTTAGGTAACTGTGTCAATACTTATCAAACATTTAATGTTTCGATTTGTCTTGAAACGCGTCATGCTACTTATAACTTCACGGCCATTTGAATAATTATCGATCGTATGCGTTTTAACCGATAAAATATGTTTGAGTAAATAGTTAGTGTTTTGTTGTTTTCTTTATACAACTACCATAAGTAAAGCAATGTTGTTGGCAATGGCATATTGACAATAGGGGATGCCTGTTCTGTCAATGCCTGAAACAGTTATTGACAGATGTTAGTCCAGTTTTCGATAACATGCACTCATGACCTGGATAATGTGGTGTCCGATGTGCCACAATTGACTGGTTCAACCTACCCTCAGTTGTTTTCGTTCAATAGGTTTAACAAGATTTAACAAGATTGCCATCCAGAAAATTAACTCTAGATGGCAGGTGGACAAGGAAGCCTTTTGGCTTATCGAGAGTCCAATACTTTTTATCTACGTGTATCCCGCCCTTTTAAGGTATGTGTCGATTTTATTTTTAAACATATTCACGCTACTAGCACCAACACAATCAGGAGATAATCTGTTCCAATCATTTACAGTCCTTTGTGAGAATTAGAACTTTTTTTTATATGTAATCTACACTGCTCCTTTACTAATGTAACTTCATGTCCTCTGGTCCTTCTATCTTCCTTAACTGAGAACAAAATATTTCTATCAATATTTTCACAATCATTCAATATTTTAAACATTTCTATCTGATGTCCTCTAAATCTCCTGGTCTCTGGTGTTGTTAAACCACATTTTTTAGGTGTATTTCGTAACTAAGATCCCTCGGTTTTGGAATCATTTTAGTTGCTCTCCTCTGCACTCTTTATAACATATTTATGTCCTTCCTGCGATATGGCCTCCACGCTTGAATACAATATTCTAAATGAGGCCTAACTATTTTTTTGTACAGCGGTATTATTAGCTCTTTTTCCTTATACGTTATGTTTCGCCTAATTAATCCAAGGATTTGATTTCCCCTTGAAGCTGCAATTCCGTACTGCTCTGAAACCTTCATATCAGCACTAATGGTTAACCCTAAGTCCTTTCCTTTTACACTAGTACTTAGTACAGAACCTCCCACTGTATATCGTACACCTTCGTTCCCATGTCCTGTGTGGAGGCATTTACATTTCCCAAAATTTAACAACATTTGCCGTTTTTCAGACCATTTTATCAATCTGTCAAGATCATCTTGTAAATGCTGTCTATCTTCATCACGTTTAATCTTTCTAAACAACTTGATAACATTCGCAAATTTCAACATCTTGCTTGTTATATCATCGTCCAAATCATTGATATGTATTAAGAATAATATAAGTCCCAGTACTGATCCCTGTGGTACCCCACTCAAAACTGATTTCCAGTTTGAAGCCTCCCCATCAACTACTACACGTTGTCTTCTGTCAATCAGCCATTTTTCTATCCAGTTTATTATACCATTTCCTATGCCACGGACCTTTAGTTTAAGCAGTAATCTTTGATGTGGCACTTTGTCGAAAGCTTTCTGAAAATCTAAGTAGATGGTATCAACTGGTGATCCATCGTCTACCCACTTAGTGATGTCTTCCAAAAAACGACATATTTGTTAAGCATGACCTCGCTTTTAGAAACCCATTTTGAGATGGGTTTATCAAGTTATGTTTAACAAGAAAATCCACCATGTGATCTTTAATCAGTCTTTTTAATAATCACCGACGTTAAACTCACTGGTCTGTAGTTTTCTGACTTGTTTCTGGAACGTTTTTTAAATAACGGTATAATGTTTGCTTCTTTCCATTCTAAAGAAACCACTCCCTCTTCTAAAGACAAGTTGAAAACTGTAGCAAGCGGTAAGCTAATTTGTTCTACAATTTCCAATAGTAGTTTTGGCGGAATCCCATCCACTCCAGGTGATTTATTATCCTTCATAGCCCTTATTTTCTTAGCTACCATTTCCGGAGTTACAATTAGCTGTCCTAAATAGTCTGATTGTGCCCCCTTGAACTTAGCCTCTGGTACTGGCAGTGAACTAATATCTTCCCTGGTAAACACTGAACTAAAATACTCATTCAGGTCTTCTGCCATTAAGAATCCCTCTGATATTATATTTCCAGTAGAGGACCGACATTATCCTGAACTTTCTGTTTGCTCCGAAAATATGCATACAAACTCTTGCTCTCTTGTTTTATATTACAAGCAAATTTTTTTTCATAGCTTCTCTTCGAATTTCAGTTGTAGCTTGGTTTAGTGCTTCTTTATAAACGTTGTAGTCTTCGTTATTTCCAGTACGTCTATACAGCTTCCACATCGTTTGTTTGTACTTATTTTTTTTAATGGCTTCTTTCGATAAGTATTTCTTTCTGGACCGTTTCCCTTGTTTTTTTAAGGAAATTTTTTATTGACGATGCACTTAATTTCACTCTTTAAGATATTCCAGCATTCTGTTGCACACTTATTCTTCAGTGTGTTGTTCCAGTCTATCTTTGCTAAATATTTCCTCATTACCTTATATCTTCCTTTGTGAAAATTTCTCCTGAACTGTTTTTTTTCTTTTTTCTTTCTGATTTTACTTTGATGGTAAAATGTATCTGGTTGTGATCACTACTTTCCAGTGGCTCGCATAATTTGACATTGGCAACTAATTCATTCTGTGAGGACAAAACTATGTCTAACACATTCTCACCCCTGGTTGACTCTAACACATGTTGATAAAGGAAACTGTCTTGTACTAAAACTAAAAATTTGTGGTCCTCACTCCCCGTACTCTGTAGAGATACGCTGCCGTTCGTCTCCCTGCTCTCACGATATCGTCTTCCAAACAGTCGCTGATGTCCTGCTCCCATCTTCTCCTTGGTCTTCCTCTTCCTCTCTTTCCCTCCACTTTGCCTTCTAGGATTGTTTTCTCTAAGGAATTTATAAGTGAAAATAAACAGTAAAGAGACTGTGGGGTAACTAACAATATAATTTAGTTTTACGTAACTAACATTTGTGCAAATATTCATCGAGGCATATTTGCCACAGAAAGAGTTGTATTGCGTGATATGCAGTTTTGTAAAGACTGAATATTATTCAGCTATGATATAGCTGGTAGCACTCATATACCATATGTTTATTGTAGTATCAATGACATGTTAAATTCAATTATCTGTTTTAATTATAAAAGTGCTGTTGTGGCTCAAGGGACCCATTTCACATGCTTCCACTAATCTGCATATAATTGTAATTATTTGGAATCGATTATGTATTACATACTTATATATATATATATATCTTCCCATAAGACATAACCGATTCCACATAATTATAATTATATGTTAATTATAATATATATATATATATATATATCTTCCCATAGGACATAACCGATTGTTCACATAGCTGCAGTATTTACAGATCTAATTTGTAAACATACTTGTTTGTATTCACAGACCAACATTGCCTGATATATTTATTTCATTTTATAATAAGCCATTAGATGGGGTGAGCCGGCGATAGTTGGGGTATTAATTAATGCATGCAATGCCATAGTGTATTAATGCAGTGCATTTGTGTATCTTATTTATTGCTATAGAAAGAATTGGCTCCTGTAAGAAGTCAGCGACGACATTTCTATTGTATACGGCCCTTCTCAGACGTCCGACCTGGTGTAGTCCTGGTAGCTGCAACTCATATAACATAAAAAAATGAATATTTTAATTATATAATATTATGTTTAATGCAAACAAAGCCATAACGAGAATACTGGATAACCGGTTAATATAATCAGAACAACTGAATAGCAAATCAGAAAAGGGAAACAAGCAATACGCAGGATAACGAGAAAATGTTTGGTCTTATAATGAATAGTGTGACTTGGACAAGAGATGCTGATTATATATATATATATATATATATATGCTACAGGTGGAAGTGTCCAGTGCAGGGCTATATCCCACAGTGGATGGACGAGTCTGTACGTTGGACTTGAAGATGTTATTAGTATTACAAGTCGGCCTACTCTGAGTATTTTATCTTTATTTAGATATATAGATAGGAGTAGTTCAGGATTTAGGACAGGGCAGACCGGGCAAATGTTCAGAGGCCCCTACAAAATAGTTTATATGGGAGGGGGCCTCCACAAACCGGTTATATGCGTGGTAGCATGACAACTAATAAACTAATGAGTGACCAAGTTAGGTAATATAGGGGAGACTGAAGTCAGTTGTAACATTTTAAAGAATAAATGTTCGTTCTAGTCTAAGGCCCGTTTGCCAGAAGCTGGACTAACTTTTAATCCTGGGTTTAAACCTAGGACTAAGTTAGTCCGTATGCCAGAAAGTGGACTAAATTTAGTCCGTATGCCAGAAGGTGGATTAACTTTAATTCCAGGTTTAGTCTACTGGACTAAACCTCAAAATTTAGTCCTGCTCCAGGTTAGGATTAGTGATGGACTAAATATCACAAATAAATAATTTGTAATCATTTTACAGCATATTGTAGTGATTTCAAACTAAAACCACCGTTTTACACACATTGCTACAGGTTTCAATGCTATTATATTATTTTCTATATACAGCAATCCACCAAAGTGTGTAAACCTATGTTTACTCAGGAAATCAATAAAATTACTATAAAATAGCTATAAGGTATTTTAACAACTTTATAATACACTTTCATTGAATCAGTGTGGGAGTATTTAAATTGTTATGTTGTCAATTGTTTATTAGCTAATTAATGCACTTAAGTTAATTAAATCAATGTTTCCAGAAAGTAGTTTAATTAACTTTACTATACAAAGTTTGTAATTTAATTGACAAATTCCTAACTAACTCTCAATTAAATGCTCATTTAAAATCGGCTGCTAATGAGTATTTCATGTCCATGTTACGTATAAGTATTTCCTCCTGTTTCTTACACAAAAATAGTCATATATTAATGTAATCTGCAATTTTACACATAACGTAATAATTATTTTAATTCAATCAATGTTAACGTAATTGAACAATTTGATTAATTAATTGTAATTGGCCTGTTGTGTGATGTTGTTTGGTAAACTGCATTGCATAGTGAAATTAATTATTTCTGTAAATTTTATTAATTAATAATCTGCAGAAAGTCAACTTTAATTTATCCATTAATTTTACTAAACATGTTAATGTAGTTAATTGAGAAATAAATTCACAATTAATTCTAAGCGTTCATTTGAAAATGTTATTAATTAGTTTTTGTGTTCATATTATCTAGGTGTTTCCTCCACTTTTTTTTAAACAAAAATAAGTAAATTCGGAATTCGATCAGCAATTTTAACAACACATAATGTAATCATTGTTGTTAATTAACATACAGTTAATATAATTGAGCAATTGTATACATTAATTTCATTGACCTAATAAATGTGTGATGTTAATTGGTAAAGATTTGAGTTAATTGTAATTTAAGTAATTAACTTGTCAAGCTGATGGCCCCATGCTTGCATTGCGTACTGTAATTAACTGATTGAAAATATTAAATCATTAACATTTCCACAAAGTTTAGATGAATTTAATTAATTAACTTTACCTGAACATGTTAATTTTATTGAATTGATAAAATCCCAATTAACTCACAATTATTATAATTTTAAATTCAAGTTGTAACAGACATAGGCATACATAAATAGACAGGCAGCCGGCTTACCAGCCAGCTGGACAGTTATGTAAATAAAAAAAAATTTCCTTATGTTTTCAACTCTTATCTTCAAAACATTATGTTGATTTGTCCACTCATGTAATTTTACATTCGGTTCAATGCTGAATCGTACTGAATTCTCAAAGATGGAAAAGCGACGGCGCAGGCAGATAACACTTCCTGCACGTATGACTTCTACACATCAACAATACGCTTTGCGCAACCACGTCTCTCCAAGCTGGTGTGTGTGTGTGTGTGTGTGTGTGTGTGTGTGTGTGTGTGTGTGTGTGCGTGCGCGTGTGCGTGTGCGTGTGCGTGTGCGTGTGCGTGTGTGTGTGTGTGTATGTGTGTGTGACATTTTGAATCTCTGTTGTGTGTCACATTTGTATCTTCAAACATGTATTCTGAAATAAAATTGCTACATGTTGCGTTTTTGTTTTAAATGAAAAAGTTGTGTTGTGCCATAAAGTCCATGTTGCAGTATAGGTAGGACGGAGTGAGAACTATTGAGATAGGACCACCGGTAAACCACTGCCATGGAGTCTCTACAGTCCTAAATACGGCATTGTGTACGATCGCTGAACGCCCCAAAAACTGGGCCGTTCCCCGGACAAATTCGATCTTTGGTCGGTCAACGAAACCCAACGCCGAGCATGGCATTTAGGACATAAACAAGACGAAACAATGGCAGGAGGCCGTCATTGTTCCCACGGAAGTCCGACTCGTGATCCGTGGACTTTGCTAGCAGCCTGTGGATCGCAGAAGAAAGTGTTGGATTGTTGCAAACCATACGTCTGAAAGCAAGACGATAAGAAATCCAGTGGATGAGAAATTATAGTGGAATAGGTGGCGATTTGCCATTTATATCGTATTATACAAGATGCTACACTAAGCGATGCGTCGTCACGATGACGTGATTTACGTCACATTGCGGGATATATTGTTTATTTACGTAAACGTCGCGTTGTCACGGTGACGTTAATTACGTTTAGTTATGTAAACGTCACGCTATCGCAGCGACAGCATCGCCTCGTGTAAACGCAACATAAATTGATCAACGCACAGACAAGTTTAACTCGCTTAACCATAAAGCAGTTTATGACTATCATCTACTTATAATCGAGCTTGCGTATATGCGTGTATGTTACAACCAATACTGATAACGTAATAAGTGCCCGATACTGCAATGGAATCAACCGACAATGTAATAAACCTCCTGCCCGATAATGTAATACTTTTGATTGATAATGTAATAACGTGCTCCTGCCCGATACTGTAATAATTGTTGACCGATAACGCAATAAGGGTAAGTAAAGTTAAGTTCCTATATAGCGCAGTATCCAGTCCTCAGGACTGCTCAAAGCGCTTTACACTTTACTCCCTAGCCGACCTGTTCAATCGAACACCGTCTCGACTTCTGCGGGAAGCATTCGGCCACGCTGCAATTAATGCGCGAAGACTATTCGTACACAAATATCCACCACTGTCTATAGCCAGGCACTCATTCATATAGCTGAGTGATACTTTTTAATCACATTATACTCGGGCAGGCCCGGGATTAAAATTAAGCTTCCGGGTCGGGCATGATATGGACTACTGTTGCGGGGCTATGTCTTGTCTCTAACTGTTAGGTGCAGACCGGTGTAGGACGCTCAAAATAATACCCCGCTGAAAATTTGAAACACTACCATGGTATGTTGAGCGTAGCCTCAAAACATTGCTGTTAACTTCAAAACACTACCCTTACGTACGTTCAAAACACTACTCAATTTCAAAACACTACTGCCAGTATATTTTACAAGCCAATTACATTATACACCTTTTTGAGAATCATCCTACACATAGCCTAGCGTCGAGTTCGTAATCGTTGGAGCCAATTAGACAACGGAAATAAATAGTTAGTATAAATGACATAAATACGAATTATGGTTAATGCCATTACTGTAATGAGTTATGGTTTGAGTTAGTTATCGTTGACATTATAGCAACACATATTTTTATTTCATGATATGGTTTTAATTGCATTTATTTATAACGTGACTCACGTTACAACAAAGGACAACTCCAAACTTTGATACATGCATGTAAAATTGATACATGCATGTAAAATTGCTCATCAAAGTATAAAGGACAGATCATAATTAATATCTTGAATTAATCACACATACACAGGATTTCCCAAGTATTGAATTGAAATCTTACCAACAACGTACACAAACATTTCATTACCAGTATGACTCGTATTACATCAATCAGTCAAGTCCAGAATGAATTGAGAAAATATGGCTGGAGATGGGCAACTAATTATTGAATGAGATTTGTCATTAATTTTGTGTGTTAGGCCTATCCAGGAATTAATTAATCTGTGTGCATAAGCCTGCCTAATATGTTAACAATATCCAGTTTTCATACAATATTTCTTTATTATCCATGGCATTAATTATTACGAAATGTATACCTCTTTATGTTTTAGCTATACTTATGGCTTATGCTAGGATTTATGATACCGGTTTACAAACTCAAAGATATCGCACATAAATTACAAATATAAAGCATTATTTATATTTGCTATTTAATTAAATATATTGACCATAAACTGTGTTATGTGACTTTGTTACAAAGTTGCTACAAGGTCAACTTACATGCAGTCACACATTGTGATATGATTAAATTAATGAAAACTAACATAGATAAGTAATTTGAGTAGCTTTCCAAAGCCCTTCGTTATCAGCATGGGAAGTTAATGGAGGAGGATTAATAGAGGCTAGGTATTCCTTTGGCTGTGTTACTAGCCAGAGGTCTGTGGCGATTGGAGCTCTGTGAGTCAGGTAATTTGAAGAAAAAAAACAACGGATCTTGCAGTACGACACTTGTTGTCTTACTTGGTGGCAGGATTTTGCGGATTCCACGAATTATACGCGACAAAATTGCTGTTTTACATGATGTGTTCATCTCTTCATTAGTTCAGTATTGTTTGCAATATACACTAGTTTTGTAATCAATAGGTCATAGGTAGCAATCACCAGTGGTGATTGTGCAAACCTTTTTGTATTGTTTCCCTTGCCAATTACTCTCGCAGTACGACAACATGTCTTACTTGATAGCTGTGTTTGCGGATTCCATCTACAAGTACCTCCCCCCGACTGTGGATGGCATCGGGTTCGACCTTCATTGCAGACGTGGTGAGCGTGTTGATGGTATACGTTGTCATGCAACCCACCACTGGTTCTAAGAAAGCATTTCAAATGCTGGAATGCACAAAAGTGCTTGTAAAAAATGTTGTGGTTCGTCCATGACTATAATCATACTTGTGAGATTCACACTTGCAGCTATTGCTGATTCCCATAGGCTACAAGTAGAGAGCAACAATGTATTCAACTCTAATGCAATATTATAAAAAAGAACTGTTTTGACAACAACCATTTTCTGTTTGTGTGAATTCATAACTGCGTGTATCAAAATGGTTAATTTCCAAGTGAAAAACGTAATGGATTAAATCATTGAAATTATTCCCCTTCTTGTTATAACATTTCCCTGGAAGTACACCCCCCGTAATGGATTACCTATATTTTGATCATTTCAATACTTATAATTTGTATGGAACATTGTGTTCTTCAACTGCCTTAATTTGCACACTTTTCACAGTACCACCCTTCATAGCTAAGTAGCTGATGTTTGCCAAATTGTTGCTACTAGTGGCTATTAGTGCAACAGGTTTCTTATTAAGTCAAAAGTTACTTCTAGATGTATTTTTTGGCATATATGTGTGAAATTCAACCCTTTAATCATAAATATGCTTAATGTTAAACTTTTGTCTCCCATAATATTTCAGACGACGCTTTATTACTTCATGTGTATCTATAAACAGATGTGGTAATTTATAAAGGCATCACAACTAACATGGAACAGGTGCTTGGAAGAGCACTGGCATTGCCGTTTTGAATGGGATTTAATTTTTAACGTAACAACTTTCAGTGCTAGCTGAGGTGGAGCCAACAGTTGTCGACACAGTACTTTTGCATGTGGCAACGAATAATCTGGCGGCTATATGCAACGACATCCATTATCTCCATCGTACGCTAGATCAACATCGCCGACTGATTCAAAGAGCCAAAGACATGACGAATGCCAATGCCAATTATATTCATAACAGAGGGCAAAACAAATTAGAACTATACATTCTCCCCGTATAACTATGAGGAGTACTGAAACACCACCCTTTCTTGATTATGAAAATATAGCCACTTATATAAGTAATAAGCCTGTGGTTTCAGTTATTAAGTTAATGTATTTGAGACTATCAGTAATTGCTCTAAGAGGGAAAAAAAGTAACATTTTCAAATGTCCCCAGGCAGGTAAGCGTGACGTTCAGGCTGTAGCTAACATGCAATCATATGTGCAGTCTGATGAAGCAGTTGATTGGATAAAGAGTTACATATTTTCTGAGAATAAAAAACAATGTATATCAGGTTTGGTAACATGCTCTGATTGGCCTATATGTTTGGTCTCAGCAAATATAACTTTTGAGTTTAGAAAAGTAAATCCTTTCATTGTTCACCTTCAGGTAAAAAAGATCAGCATGCTATTGCAGAAATTCAAATGTAAATTATACTTATGCTGGTACACTCTACGCAGGCATTCCTACAAAACGTTTTTTTGATAATATGTTGTTTGACAAATACATACAGACCATACAGAGTAAGCATATTAATATACATATTAATATACATATTAATATACATATTAATATACATATTAATATACATATTAATATACATATTAATATACATATTAATATACATATTAATATACATATTAATATACATATTAATATACATATTAATATACATATTAATATACATATTAATATACATATTAATATACATATTAATATACATATTAATATACATATTAATATACATATTAATATACATATTAATATACATATTAAACATGGTGATGACATGCTACTTGTTTCGAATATTACCAGAAAGGATAACAAAATATATCACAGAACTGATGACAGCTTTATGGTCAAATGCATTGGTAAACGTTGGTCACAAAACAGCAGTAGTTATGTACGTGTCATGTTCCTCTCGCACAGATGAGAGTAGAAATCAGTGTGGCAGCATAATCACAGAAAGTCCTCCAAATTTGTCAGAATGTCAAAACTGTAGCACCTGCCATCAAAATTATAAACAATGTATTAATTCTGGCACTCAAAACACATCCATTTGGCATGAATTGAATGGTAATACAATAGCAACATTGTGTAATGCTGTATATATACAACTATCTACACAACACGCACGCCGGATTCCATGTTTACTAACAGTTTGGCGACTTCAACCCCGTCTTAACTGCCTTTGAAAGTGTAATGAGTAGTTGGTATGAAACACCCATACTAGATTGGTGCACTCATTTTTCAACTACCTACATAATGATATTCCTAATTGTATTGTTTGTGCACAAACCAAAAATAGTTTTGCAGATTACCTGAATACAAACTGGTTTCTTAGTGCATAGCAAACAACATTTACAGCAGAGACAACATTTTTGGTGCCGAACAAGATAGGCAAAATCCACTCTTGTTAACCAATAATATAACAGAAAATCAGTTCAGATTGATTGTCCAAGGTGAATATGCGCATAATGTGAACACATATGTAGCAATACACGTTCGAACATTCATTGCTAGAACTCTATAATTGTTTGAGTATTTCGCTACCCAAAATTCCTCCTGGTCTATTTACACTCTTCCCCATTAGGAATAGAGGAGATAATGTGTTTAGGGGTGTACAGTCCTTGCTGCAAAGGTCTCACAAGGCAACTATATCAGAACAACAGCAGGCTGAAAAGGGACACTTACTTAAACTGTTTCATGATCCTAATAAACTTACAGCATCAACTCTCTTTCCTGGTCATCCATCAAAACATCATCATCATAAGTCAGGTTTCAGAAGGAAGGGTGTCACACAGTTGTAAGGAAAAGTTATTATGAGTTGAAATTTCCTGTATTTCATGTGTGATCGCTGTCAGCCTCGGGTAACAATGGGGTGGGAGAAAAAGATGTATACAAAAAATACGTGGATTGACAATAAGTGAGGTAGCTTCAGAAAATGCTAAAATGTTGGCCTTCAAACTTAAAAAGTTGGCAGTAGCTCGGGCACACAAAAACTTCACAAAATGAACACATCATTCGGGGTGGTGGTTGTGAGAATATAGTGAGGCCAGTAATCGATTATGTTACACCCAGATTTGGCTCAGTTAATCAACAGAATAGTAATTTTGAGCAAGAGACATCAAATGCACTTTCAACACAGACATTTTAATATAAAATTCTGCTGCTGCTGTATTTTCTGTTTCAGAGGTAATACCAAAAAGTAGTTCCAAGCAATCTGGTGGCCCAGCTTTGACTAATTTCTAAACTTCATAAACAATTTGACATTCAGTTATTATTAATGTTGTCACAGTATTTTGTATTGCTTGTGTGGTTTTCTTGTAGTCGATTGGAACATCTCTAATTGTAATTACCTTGTCTAGGTTGTCATCATAATGTGTAATAACGGTAGGTACCGTGATTCAGCGCCACTCGTTTTACGTTTTTGTACTTCGGAAGCTTCGACTGTCTTACCGCTTCGGCTAGGCGGCAAAAGTTGGTGGCTTCGGCGAGATAATTCGGTGCAGTTCATATCCCCATTATCCGGCAGAAGGAACTCAAATGGAAATATGTTAGTGACATTACAAGTTTGACCAGATATCGAGAGAAGAGGCGTCGAACCATGCGTCAACGACGTCGTGACACTTATTACATACCTATGGGTCCGACGGGCGAAATAGACTGCCTTGATTGACTTCAAGGTACGATACAACACACAACCGAACGGAAATTGCCAGTTCGAGGCAATAGCCGACCAGCTCAGCCGCGTCGGGATTTAGAGATCTGGACGCACTTTATGTGCATAGATCGACAGGGACATTGAGCAGTACCCACACCTTAGGGTTGATTCATAGCTAACTTCTTGGATAATCAGAATTTAATGCAATATCTCCAAACGATGGCACAAGACGGTATTTATGGAGACCATATTTCCCTTCAGAGATGCACTATGATTTTCAATGTACAGTTTATAGTTTTGTTGTCTTTGGGACCTGCCGCTACTTCTGTTATTTCCACGATTGGCAGATATAACGAGCACATTCCTACACTGTATCTCGTCCACCTTAGAGAAGGATGGGGTGAGTATTATCTCAGCGTTGAGGGCACAGACGAGGTCGTGGCGAGAGTCAACTCCATATTTAACTGAGCCGGTAATGAGGACCGTAACGATGGACTAGATAATGAGCTTGGTGGCAATGGAAGAGCGTTGATTGACAGTGGGGACGGCCGTGAAGAAGATGCAATAGAGTTAGCTGACAGTGAGGACGAGGATAGAGAAAGGTGGTTAGCTAACAGTGAAGACGAAGGCAGAGGGGGGTGTTAGCCGACAGTGACGACGAGGGCAAAGGAGGATGGTTAGCTGACAGTGAGGACGAGGGCATAGGAGGGTGGTTAGCTGACAGTGAGGACGAGGGTAGATGAGGGTGGCTAGGTGATAGTGATAACGAGGGCAGAGGAGGGGGTTAGCTGATAGTGAGGACGAGAGTAGAGGAGGGTGGTTAGCTGACAATGAGGACGAGGGCAGAGGAGAGGGGAGTTAACTGACAGTGATGACGAGGGCTGAGGAGCAGGGATAGTAGACAGTGAGGACGAGGGCAGAGGAGGAGGACTAGGAGACAGTGGGAAAGAACATAATATTGAAGATAGATCAGTTGACGATAAATCAAAGATCAACGATTTACCGGACTTAGACGATGACAGGACTAGAAAAACCCACGAAGTTAATGAAATTACTCGCAGCGAAACAAAACACAGAAATGATGATGATGATCTAATGAGCAATCCGCCGCTATTCCCGAACAAAATATTTTCACATATCGCGCATATAACACTCGCATCGGATTTAACAATGTTAGGCACCATAAATTGCGTGTCAGTAATTTTCAAGGAATTAGCAGCTCTTCACCTGACAAACCGGTTTTTCTCAACCAAGCAATTACATATTTCGTCTACTTTATCAGAAGCTTTGAACTTTGATTCTGATAATACTGTGACCATCATAACTCGTTTGCTGATACTCGTTGTTTGTTCAAAATTACAAACGTCGGAGAGACGATGAAACTCACGTCCATCGACAGGCCCTAAACGCAACAGTGTAGACATGTCAAATAGTATTTATGTTGCTATGCCATTTGCATCGTGGTATACATAAGCATTATTGCGTCAGCGTCTACTTCATGTTGCCAAGTTCGTGACGCAAAGGCCGTTTTCTGAAGTATTAGCCATGCGCGCGTGGTTCCTGCGACTGTTAGGTTACATTTTATAAAGTATTACGCGCACATACGTTTTACGTTCCAAACAACTGATTTATCCCATAAAAGGTGAGAATCTTGACATATGTGGGGTATTTTGACAAAAAGATATACATCTTACATCCTATTCTAGGGGTCGTAGAATAATCCTTGAAAGTTTGGTGCTCGAGGTTCTAACCCTCTATGAGGAAAACATTGACCTACCCGTCTACATACTCTAGCTCGATTATCAGTAGATGGTGATAATCGAAAAAATTTAAATTCCGTATTTCCGTACGATTTGTTTTCAATTTTTTAGTTATTACCGTTTGAACATGCGAATGGCTTAATTCTGCAATGTATGCGCGGCCGCGGATATAAAGCAAAGTAGAGCATTCGCTATGTTCAAACGGCAATAACTAAAAAATGTAAACATAATTCATGTGTACATCCAGCGACAAACTTGCAGATAAGATTATTATATTTACTGAAACACCAATTCGCACTTTTGCGCGCCATGCAGAAGAATAGGGCGCGCTCAGTGGCCGTTACTCCGGTGACGTCGGCAACATATAACGAACTGGTTGTTTTGTGATACGCAAGTGATCATGTTTGAGCGGGCATAGTGACATGAGTTCGCAATCAAGAGACTTCATATATGGCACATTTATTGATAAGAGTATTAAGTTTACGTATGCGAAGTTTCAAAGAAATTGAAAATTTCAGTTCACCGACTCTTTCACGTGATCGTGATCTTCCATCTGAATGAAATGGTTCAAATGCAAATATAAGTGTTTTGAAAGGATTCAAATCCAAGCATAAATGCAAGTGTTTTGAAATTATCCAAATGCAAATGTTTTGAAATTATTCAAACGCATTTGCCAATGTTTTAAAATATGAAAATGCACCCACACACGATTGCATTTAAGTATAAATAAAACAGTAATACTGTAATGCTTCAGAAATCGGTATAAGTTTTGTTTTACCAAAATGCGATGCATATTCATCTGATGTCAATATAACATTTGCGTGTGACCCGTTTCGTTCAGACTGTATCAGGTGATTCCCGCATCCGTCTCCTAGACGTGATAGGCCAACAATATTTTTTATTACACGAACCATTTGGAAATATTTAAAAGGTTGCACTGCTATTATATTCACTAAAAAAATGCTAATCTAAGTGTATAAAATTCTATTTCCCCCTGTTTGTAACAGTCGTGGTATTGCAGATATTTCATATACCAATCACCAACACGTATTCTCTTTGGGAAAATTAGAATCCCTACACAGTGAAAACACCACAACTATACGTAAATGATGTAACAACGAATTGTGCAAGTGATCTATTTCATTAGGGATACAGATGTGAGCTAAACATTAGGCCTGAACAATGGGGCTTGTTTAATTGGGACAGGCTTTCTCTCACTCAAAGGTCTCAATAACCCTGGTCAACTGCTAATAATAACGAAATAAGTTCTGACTTGTTTGACTTTGGTTTTACTCTCCGTCTGTTAGCAGAAACTTCGTGGAAGAAATAGATACATAATAATTAAGATTTCAAAAGGTTGTGAGAATTTCACATATTGCATTTTATGAATACCCTTATCGGACCCCCCCTCCCATCAAGTGAGTCACATGTCTCATTTACGAGCGCATAACGGTCAAGGTCCAAGTTTTAAATCCGGCAACCGATACTTGATGAAGACGGACAATTATAGACACCAGACAATTAGACGAATTACCATTTAAACATCCGGACAACTAGACTGTTTTACTCAAATGCAAGTGTTTTATTATTCAAATGTAGGTGTTTTGTTCTCGGCATTCAAATGTAAGTGTTTTGATTCATGTGCAACTGCAATTGTTTTGGTCTTGGTATCCAAATGCAAGGGTTTCTGACGCAACGGTTTCTATTATGACACTAAAGTGCAAATGCATTTTCACACAAGCTTGGCACTCACAAACACACATACACGCACGCAAATTAGACTTAACTAAAAATGCATTTTCAATTACAGATTGTAATGCTGGCGTAAAAGTAAGTTCAAAGAAGAAGCTGGTGAGGATTCGACGAACGTGGACTGGACACGTGGAGCGAATGGGAGAAGAACGGTTGGCAAACAAAGCAGATGCCTGGAGATTGAATGATAAAAGGAAACGACCGTAGAAGACGTAGGCTGCTTTGGGGCCAGTGAATTGTGTAAAGAGAGATTTGGAAGGATTTGGACAGGAGTGGAGAATGAGACCAAACGAAAGAGGGGAGAATAGAATAGAACAACGTTTATTTGGTCGCACATATAGTATACAACATCTTACGTGGCTCAATCAGTAGACAACAAGTGCAACTCAGGAGATCCTCTGGAAACCACTGCGGGCTTTTGTCGAGGAACACCTAGAGTACAATTACACAATAAAACAAAATGATAAAAGTATGATTATAGTTAAATGAACGAATAAAGTAGAATTCTACAGTGTAAAGTACTGTGAACACATAATAGAGGTAATAACATATTGCAACTAAAAAATCACTACAAATTACTGATATGCGAATGTTTACGCAACAGCATATTTACTGGTGTAACATGCACAGCATTATTAAAATGATTTTTTTATTTATTTACTTATTTTTCAGTACCAATTGCGAGATTACTGTTTATATACCATTATAAAAAAATGCGACATTACTATTTTCGGTTACTAGCACTAGTGGTATAAATTCATCATACGTTCCAATACACTAATTAATACTACCATGGTATATAATATGTGAACATAAATATATGTTATAATACTTAATAATACATGATTCTGAATAATTTATAGTAATAACATTATATAATATTAATTACAACAAAAAATACTACTACATAAATGATGCTAATTGCATAGATAATAGACTAATACAAACAAAATGATATATTACTTAGTAAATAATCATTACTAATACTTAAGTTTAATATATCGACAGTAATAGCCGTATTTAGCTTTCTTTTAAATAGGTTTAATGATACCAGCTCTTGTAACTGTTGAGGTAGTGCATTCCACAACACTAGTCCATAATGATTTGTTGTAAACTTCCTGCTGTTTGTTCTAATGTGTTGAATGTAATACCCATTATGGTTTCTAAGATTGTGGTCATGAACATTTTTTGTTCGTATTAGCAGTAATCAAACAACTCCCAGACACGCCATCTGGGAGTTGGCCATTGATGGATTTATACATAAAAATGCCTTGTTGATGTTTATATAGATCATCTAATTTTAACAGAGAGGGGGACAGTTGACTGTGACAATACTCAAACAATCAGAAGGAAGAAAAATGGGCCAAGAGGCCATGAAGTCCTTTTGATTATATTGTGAGTTTGAAATTATTAATGAAATGGTTTTTGGTGAATCATAGTTACAGATCATTAAGGGTTATGATGGAAGTAAAATGTTTACATGTTTAGTAGAGACTATATGCATGCCAATGAAGATGCACCTGGAAATATAATATTCGAGCACGAGACTGTTGATTATGTGTTGTTATATGAAAATGAGGTATTTTATTATAACAAATTATTATGTAAGTATTCTAACACTATGTCAACTCTTCTAATGGTTGACATTTGGTTGCTGCAGGTGTCAAAATACCAGTGATGACAATGTCAACACATACATCGATGTGACACAGAAGCCACATGTAGGATGACAACAACCAAGGTAGAAGTCTTACAAAGTTTCCTGTCTATATTGATAAAAAATGAACTGATTTACATAGTACCATGTCTACATAAGACATGGCAAGTGTAAATAGAACAGTAGAATGCATTTGATGTCAATGAAGTGTATGATATTTCACTCTATAGTTGTCCAGAATATTAATTTTCTGTTTGTCACCTACAGGTGACAATATATCTTTTATCCAATAGACACCACAGTTACATCATTTTAAAAATAATTAAATGAACATCAAATTAAACACAACTTGCAATTATACAAAATCAATTGTTTTGAAGATACATTTTAAAACCTGCAGGCACCAAGAAATGGAGAAACCGGTCAAAGCAGCATGGGGAACAGGGTGCATGCCAATTTAACTGGCCAGGGTCTAATGTGCACACAAGAAAGTCAGTATCATAAACTTGCCTGCCCAGATTCTGCCAGTGCACTAGGGATTCCCATTACATTCCCATTACACATTAGTCACAGCCCACATGGAGGCATTCTGTTTGCCACTGGGACAATGGCAGGCAGTGAGCAGAGGCTAGTGCAATACACAGGCTTACAGCTGCCCATGTTCTGCCAGTGCAGTAGGGAAATAGACAAAATGTGAACATTTTGCATTCTGGTAGGCCCTGAGAATGATTCAATCAAATACAGATGTATCGTGCATAGTGGCAGTACCCTAAGATATGTCTATACAAAAGTAAAGAAACTTAATACCCTTATTAAGGGATGTGCCACATATAAAGTCTCCTGGTTGCGAACTCATATCACTAAGTCCGCTCAAACATAATCATTTGCGTATCACAAAACAACCAGTTCGTTAGAGTTTGCCGACGTCACCGGAGTAACGGCAGCTGAGCGCGCCCTATTCCTTAGCATGGTGCGCGACGGTGCAAGTTGGTGTTTCATGCTTTATCGAAAATTATAGTTGCGAAATTTAATATTTTATGTTACCGTAAAGATAATAATCTTATCTGCAAGTTTGTCGCTGGATGTTCACAGGAATTGTGTTTACATTTTTAGTTATTGCCGTTTGAACTTCGCGAATGCTCTACTTTGTATTATATCCGCGGCCGCGCATACATTGCAGGATTAAGCATTCGTGATGTTCAAACGGTAATAACTCAAAAACTTAAAACATATCGTACGGAAATACGGAATTTATTATGTTTTTCGATATCACCATATACTGATAATCGAGCTAGGGTATGTTCACGGGTATGTCAATGTTTTCCTCATAGAGGGCTAGAACCTCGAGCGCCGAACTTTCAGGGATTGTTTTGCGACCCCTAGAATACGACGTAAGACGTATATATTTTCCAAATTCCCCACATAAGTCAAGATTCTAATTTTTTATGGGGTAATCAGTTGTTTTGGCCATCTTGGATATTTCAAATGTTTCAGTGTTGCCAGGATGGCAACATGCATATTCTGAATCTGAAGACCTTTTGCTTATAAATGTGGCCAGTTGTTATGGTATAACATTGAATTTTGGATATCTTATATTTTTACTGTAATATATGTGATTTTGTAGTGATTATTTATTGAGATGAAAAAGAAAAGAAAATACATGGTATACAAATAATTTCCGTTGATTTTTAGTGTTTTAAATTCATTTATCCTGACAAATCACAGTTCGTTGTCACCTATTTTACATAGGCCTACTGTAAAACTATAGCCCATCTGGCGCACTGTTTCCGCGAATATCGAACGTAATCAATTTGGTTTGTCACTGTGTCATACAAAGATTGTGCCAATGAAAGTAGCCTTTGCTGAGATATACAGGTGGTGCGTTTTGCGCCAAGAATACACTTTGCCCCACTTTATAGTTTATTCTATTTTTTTATGAATTTGGTGAGGCCATCTGGTGGTTTTATTTCACATTATAATAATGACACACATCTCCGACAGATGGCGATATTGTTTGCTACTGTGATTTCCGTGGGAAAGTGATTTCCTGGCTATTTGTGGTTTGTGAATGTGGTTATACAGCGAAATCCTCATAAATATTTGCTACAAGGTAATTTGTATAAGTAATGCATTTAAAATTATGGCGTGAAATCGTCCAGTTGTGTTTATTTGGTTTGGATTTCGGATGCACTGTTCTATTATCGCTCATTTTCATATGATTGTTTATTTCCAAGTGGAAAAATGCATACAAAGAGAACTACACGTAATATACAATAATAAACATTTACACATGGAAAAGGGCAAGATAGATGTGCTGTACTTATTAATCACTTCCCACAACACAACCATAAATTGTAAGTATATTAAACACAACATTGATAACAACATGGAAATATATCTTTAGAAGTTTAGTCTAGAAAGCAATCTCATTAATTTTTTTCAGTTACATTTGTATATATATATATATATACATATATGTATATTCATCATTTCCATTTTACGTGTGTGCATGGTAATTATTAATAAACAAGTGCTTAAGTCTTGTTTTGAGTATTTTAACTGGGTCATGGCTATGCCATGGATGTTATGCCCCAAGTCACATGTCCTAGACGATATGTCCTAAATTTGGAGTGGGAGTCCCAAAATGCTTGGACGATTTGTGCCAAATTTATTTTACTTTTTTTATTTATTGTTCACAAACATAACACAAAATTGGTGGCTATTTGCGTTAATGTTGGCACTCTGCAGAATATCGGCGCGTTTTAAACATGACTTATTATCGCCCATCGTCGTGAAGTTTAAAAAGAATAATTCAGATTTGACCTGCTAAACACAACTCGGCCGTTCCACAACTCATAATGACTAAACACAAAGCAATAATGTAATCTGAAATCCGGATGGAGGTTTATTATTTTTATTAACTAATAAAGCATGTGACTGCCTCTATCTCCCAAATGCCTATTTGCAGATGACGGCATTATATGACTTCTGTTTTTCAATCTGATATGCTGAAATGTCTTGACCATAACGTGTCCCTTATAATATTTTTTGACTTTAACCACCGCCACCAACCACCACCACCACCACCACCATATATTTATATAACAGCAGTATACTCGAAGTATTAATGCACACTAAATTCCATGGTTAGGATATTGTCGGTTCATTATTCCGTATGTTAAATCATTAATACATGTATTCTATTTTTAGTCCTTTGGGCCGAAGATCCAAGGGACTATTGCCATCACTCTGCGTCTGCCCTTAGCTGCTTGTCTCGGAAACCGTTCAGTAACTTTTTCTGTAATTTTGCATAGACGTATCTTAGGGTACTGCCACTATGCACGAGAAATCTGTATTTGATTGAATCATTCTAAGGGCTCCGTAGGGCCCAACAAAAATTGGTAATGTGTCACATTTTGCCTATTTTTTCAAAAACTGTTCAGTACTTTTTCTTTAATTTTGCATAGACGTATCTTAGGTGCTGCCACTATACACAAGAAATCTGTATTTGTTTGAATCATTCTAAGGGCACCTCAGGGGTCCCCAAAGTGCAAAAGTTTTACATTATCTAGTGATGTGGTTTTGAGAAGGGCCCTTGAGACCACCTCCCAACAGTAGATTTTGTGTATTGTGCCAGAAACAGTGCCCAGCCTCACTCCACTCTGCATTGTTCCATTGAGACCTTGACTAATCTTTAATTGGTCACAGGTAGAGCAGACACATTTGACCCCTGTTAAACTGAACAGCAGCTTTTAAACTGTATCTTCAAAACTATTGATTTTCTATAATTGCAAATTGTGTTTATTTTGATGTTCACTTAATTATTATAAAATGGTGTGACTGTGGTGTCTATTGTTTAAAGATGTAGACAATTAATATTCTGAACAACTATAGAGTGAAACATCCTACACTTTATTGATATCAAATGCATTCTACTGTTCTGTTTACACTTGCCTTGTGTAGACATGTTACTATGTAAATCAATTATATCAATATAGACTAATAATTACAGATTCACAATATAGTTGACACCTGAAACAACCAAATGTCAACCATTAGAAGAGTTGACATAGTTCCGCTATACACAAGAAATATGTATTTGATTGAATCATTCTAGTGTCATCAGCATATAGTAGAACATACATTTTCAAGAAAATGTCTACATCATCAGTGAGGTTGTTGTAAGTGTCACCAGCTGCCATGTCAAGGCCCTTATAATTATGACTAACAGTGTTCAAAATTATTCAGGTAAATAGCAAATAACAAAGGAGACAAAAGAGTTTTCTCCTTGCCGTACCTCTACATCACATGAGAAGAAGGCTGACACAGCCTGGTCCTGTTTTATACATGATTTAGCATTTTTTTGTACATGTTGTATACAACTTTCAACACATTACCATTAATACCGCATGAAATTATCTTTGACCACAGTGAGGACCGGTCTACTAAATCAAATGCTTTCTTATAATTGATGAAGGCACAATAAAGCCTTTTGCTTCGAGACAAATACAATTCAACCAACAAGTGCAAAACAAATATATGATCAAGAGTGGAATACCCCTATCTGAACCCTGCCTGTTCTTCACCTATTACATTCG
The DNA here is from genome assembly GCA_020002185.1 of Paraescarpia echinospica. Taxonomy (NCBI): domain Eukaryota; kingdom Metazoa; phylum Annelida; class Polychaeta; order Sabellida; family Siboglinidae; genus Paraescarpia; species Paraescarpia echinospica. The sequence continues at coordinate 47,404,582 of CM034540.1, read as the reverse complement.
CTTCGTTTAGGTATGTGGTCAGTCTCGCATTAATGGAGGCTGTAAACAACTTGCCTACGCAGCTTAATAGTGTAATGCCACGATAGTTGTCTGGGCCATCTATTGACCCCTTCTTTTTGTATATAGGCTTAATGATCCCAATACACCAATCTGTTGACACAATGTCAGATAACAGAACTAGGTTAAACATCTTAACAATAACTATAATTAGTTTTGTGGGGCTGTTTAGGGCCGCCCCAAAATTTTCCTAGTATTTCCCTACTGCACTGGGCAGCTGTAAGCTTGTGTATTAGATTGCTTCCGCCACTGATGTCTATTGATAACTGGATAGTGAACAATGTTGGCAAGTTTAATCCGTCCCCGGGTTGGGCTAAACCTCCATTTTGGACTAAACTGGGTTAAACCCGGGTTAAACTATTTTTAACATTCAGAACTATGTAGCATTTCTGAACAATCACTAAGGATTAATGAACACTCCTGCACAATGTCACCCACTTGGGACTGAGGGACAAGTTTAATTGATCTATTCAGCAATTGGATTGGATGACACTGCATGGGCCTCACTCTGGACACTGTCACTCACAGTGTTGTGTATTGTCTTAGTTGGTGAGTTGAGCTAATCAACTTGACCATGAATCAGTGGTGGCTCTGGTAACTTTGGAGGATGAATCCAGTTGTTGGCAATGGACACTAAACTTTTTTTTCAAATTTTGCATAGATGTATCTTAGGATACTGCCACTATACACAAGAAATCTGTATTTGATTGAATCATTCTAAGGGCACCTCGGGGCCCCCCAAAATGCAAAATTGTCCTCCTGTTTCTCTGCTGCTCCCTCCTGCAGCCCCGCTGATTTCTATTTATAACAGTATAGTTTTTTCCATCATAAGCACATAAACTACAATATAATATTCATTGTAAGGTCAGGGAGGCTCCTGTTAAGACAATTACATGCAGCTATCATGGGAGCCACCCTACTGATGTAACTGTATAGTGGACTTTGCCCTGATCACTGGGGTGGCTCTGAGTGGAGTGGCCAGCTGTAAATCTGTGTATTGGTCTAGCCTAGGCACTCTGCCTGCCATTGTCCCAGTGTCAAACTGAATGCCTCCATGTGGACTGTAACTATAATGTGTAATGGGAATCCCTACTGCTCTGGCAGAACCTAAGAAACTTAAAAACAGCAATAGACATAATTATCAATGCAATGTAATGATATGATCTAGGATTAAAATAACTTAGGTATAAAATAACATATAAAATATCTTAGGTATACTCGAAAAAGTATATTTAGCCAAAATTATAAAGAATATTATTAAGATGTTTTACTACACATGTTACAGCTATTACTTCACTCCAATTCAATCAGTATTATGTCATTAATTGCTACTGTTTTTAAGTCAAAATGCACACTATGTATATGTACTTTGTGAGTATCAGGATAAAATTCTACAGTATTTTTAATAACACATTAACTACTGTATACAATCTTCATGAAATGGTCTACTCAAATATTTTATTTCCAGGTGTATCTTCACTGGCATGCATATAGTCTCCATTAAACATGTCAATATTTTACTTCCATCAGAACCCTTAATGATCTGTAACTATGATTCACCAAAAACCATTTCATTAATAATTACAAACTCACAATATAGTCCAAAGGACTTCAGTGCCACTTGGCCCATTTTTTATTATTAACACATCCTTTCCTTGAACCAATTATGTTAACTATAAGGTTTCGCTTAGATAAATGCTGTCAAGTGTATGAATTCACAGAAGATTACCCAATTTCTTTTTCTTTCATTGCCATATTTTCCATCACATAGACAAAACATGGTTTATGATATATAGGTTATAGTTCCCGTCATTTAAGACATATATCATAAGGGTTATTTAAAACTAGTGTGTTGTAAATTTAATCTATGTTTAAAATTACTAACAATATTTAACAATATAACATATTGAGTGATTTTGTTCATAAGTGAAACTTTGATTTTTCAAAAACAACCACAAATAATGACACCTCATTATATATCAACCTCTGTTATGTGTGTTTTATTATTTTTTAGTTACACATCGCAGCCATTGAAGATACGCATGACGTCACTGTGGAGATCCATTTACAAGTCTCAGATATAACACCAGCAATCACAATTCAATAAAGACAAACTATCTTTTACATATTGTGGAGTTTCTTATATGGAAGCCATGAAGTGTGAAGAAGAAGAATTAAGTGAACAGGGAAATACCCGATTACAAAACACAGATCAGCAGCCACCATGGACCCACAGTGATAATGAATTGACTGAAGTAAAACAAGAGAAGACGGACCGTAGTAAATGTGACAGACACGATGAAGAGACGAGACATTGGATGGTGTGTCATGGTGGCTTACTGAAAGAGATAAAAGCAGAACACACCCAGAGTGTCTCAGGAACGTGTGCTCGTATAGATTGCAGTAAAGAGCAACAACAGAGCGGTACGAATGATAAACAGATTAATGAGACACAATCTAGTGTGGCTAACTTTCATAAAAAGTGCCGCACTGATTTTAAGCCGTACATTTCTACCATGTATGGGGACTCGTTCCTAGATGATAGTAGTTTGGCAGGTCAACATATGACACCCACCAAGCAGTTGCATTCGCAAAGCACATGTGGAAAGTTAGTCACAAACTGCAGTACCATTAAAGAGCACGGAAGGACTCACACACGTGGAAAACTGTTTATTCGTGATAAGAATGGAAAGTCATGTACAACATCCACTAACCTTAATACAGGTACCAAACCGTATACATGTGAAACATGTGGACAGTCATTCACACAGATCTGTAACCTTAAAACACATGAAATGACTCACACAGGTGAGAAACCGTACACTTGTGAAACATGTGGACGGTCATTCACACAGCCCTGTCACCTTAAAACACATAAAATGACTCACACAGGTGAGAAACCGTACACCTGTGATACATGCGGAAAGGCATTCGCACAAAGCAGTCACCTTAAAACACATGACATGACTCACACAGGTGAGAAACCATACACCTGTGGTACTTGTGGAAAGTCATTCAGACAGTCCAATAACCTGAAACGCCATGGAAAAATTCACACGAGTGAGAAACCGTACACCTGTGAAACTTGTGGACGGTCATTCTCACTGTCCACTATCCTTAAAGTACATGAAAGGACTCACACAGGTGAGAAACCATACAGCTGTGAAACATGTGGAAAGTCATTCAGACAGTCTGGTACCCTTAAATCACATGAAAAAACTCATGAAAAAACGTACAATTCATTCACTTATTCAAGTACCCTCGGAAGACATCAATTCAAATAATTATGGGGTGTAAAATTGTTTGTTTGTTTTATCTTTCCCTGCATATCCGGGATGTGTTTGGCCTTGATACTGGTCTGCTGTGTATGGTTCCTATTTAGTCCTTTGGGTCGAAGGTCCAGTGGACTTATGCCATCACTCTGTGTACTTCGTGAACCGTGCGCCGTTAGCTGTCATATCTCAGAAACCGTTCAGCAACTTTTTCTTTACTTTTGTATAGACATATCTTAAGGTACTGCCACTATGCACGAGAAATCTGTATTTGATTGAATCATTCTCAGGGCCTACCAGAATGCAAAATGTTCACATTTTGTCTATTTCCCTACTGCACTGGCAGAACATGGGCAGCTGTAAGCCTGTGTATTGCACTAGCCTCTGCTCACTGCCTGCCATTGTCCCAGTGGCAAACAGAATGCCTCCATGTGGGCTGTGACTAATGTGTAATGGGAATGTAATGGGAATCCCTAGTGCACTGGCAGAATCTGGGCAGGCAAGTTTATGATACTGACTTTCTTGTGTGCACATTAGACCCTGGCCAGTTAAATTGGCATGCACCCTGTTCCCCATGCTGCTTTGACCGGTTTCTCCATTTCTTGGTGCCTGCAGGTTTGAAAATGTATCTTCAAAACAATTGATTTTCTATAATTGCAAGTTGTGTTTAATTTGATGTTCATTTAATTATCTTTAAAATGGTGTAACTGTGGTGTCTATTGGATAAAAGATATATTGTCACCTGTAGGTGACAAACAGAAAATTAATATTCTGGACAACTATAGAGTGAAATATCATACACTTCATTGACATCAAATGCATTCTACTGTTCTATTTACACTTGCCATGTCTTATGTAGACATGGTACTATGTAAATCAGTTCATTTTTTATCAATATAGACAGGAAACTTTGTAAGACTTCTACCTTGGTTGTTGTCATCCTACATGTGGCTTCTGTGTCACATCGATGTATGTGTTGACATTGTCATCACTGGTATTTTGACACCTGCAGAAACCAAATGTCAACCATTAGAAGAGTTGACATAGTGTTAGAATACTTACCTAATAATTTGTTATAATAAAATACCTCATTTTCATATAACAACACATAATCAACAGTCTCGTGCTCGAATATTATATTTCCAGGTGCATCTTCATTGGCATGCATATAGTCTCTACTAAACATGTACAAATTTTACTTCCATCATAACCCTTAATGATCTGTAACTATGATTCACCAAAAACCATTTCATTAATAATTACAAACTCACAATATAATCAAAAGGACTTCATGGCCTCTTGGCCCATTTTTCTTCCTTCTGATTGTTTGAGTATTGTCACAGTCAACTGTCCCCCTCTCTGTTAAAATTAGATGATCTATATAAACATCAACAAGGCATTTTTATGTATAAATCCATCAATGGCCAACTCCCAGATGGCGTGTCTGGGAGTTGTTTGATTACTGCTAATACGAACAAAAAATGTTCATGACCACAATCTTAGAAACCATAATGGGTATTACATTCAACACATTAGAACAAACAGCAGGAAGTTTACAACAAATCATTATGGACTAGTGTTGTGGAATGCACTACCTCAACAGTTACAAGAGCTTGTATCATTAAACCTATTTAAAAGAAAGCTAAATACGGCTATTACTGTCGATATATTAAACTTAAGTATTAGTAATGATTATTTACTAAGTAATATATCATTTTGTTTGTATTAGTCTATTATCTATGCAATTAGCATCATTTATGTAGTAGTATTTTTTGTTGTAATTAATATTATATAATGTTATTACTATAAATTATTCAGAATCCTGTATTATTAAGTATTATAACATATATTTATGTTCACATATTATATACCATGGTAATATTAATTAGTGTATTGGAATGTATGATGAATTTATACCACTAGTGCTAGTAACCGAAAATAGTAATGTCGCATTTTTTTATCATGGTATATAAACAGTAATCTCGCAATTGGTACTGAAAAATAAGTAAATAAATAAAAAAATCATTTTAATAATGCTGTGCATGTTACACCAGTAAATATGCTGTTGCGTAAACATTCGCATATCAGTAATTTGTAGTGATTTTTTAGTTGCAATATGTTATTACCTCTATTATGTGTTCACAGTACTTTACACTGTAGAATTCTACTTTATTCGTTCATTTAACTATAATCATACTTTTATCATTTTGTTTTATTGTGTAATTGTACTCTAGGTGTTCCTCGACAAAAGCCCGTAGTGGTTTCCAGAGGATCTTCTGAGTTGCACTTGTTGTCTACTGACTGAGCCACGTAAGATGTTGTATACTATATGTGCGACCAAATAAACGTTGTTGAGACTGCTCTCCTGAAAGTACACAATGATGTTACACGTACTAAACATTTATAAAGGTAAATTTACTACTGCATTTACCTTGCTTGATCTATCTGTCTGCCGGCTTTGATAACATTGATCACAACACTCTTATCAAACGCTTATCAATGTGGTATAGCAAATCTGGCATAGCTTTGAGCTGGTTTTCATCATACCTAACCGATCGACATCAAACTATAAAGATAGTGAATTGCTTTTCGGCCGCACTCCCCACTTCATGTAGCATTCCCCAGGGTTCCGTTCTTGGGCCTTTGCTTTTTATTCTCCACACTACGGCATTTAGCTCAGTAATCCGAAGTCATGACTTGGATCATCACCTTTACGCAGATGACACAATTCTACGTTTTTTTCGCTACGCCGGATACTAGTCACTGCCTAAACAATCTCTATAATTGTCTCCAAGATGTTTTCTTATGGATGATTGACAGCAAATTAAAGTTAAATGCAAACTGAATTTCTCATCATTGGTACTGCAATACAACATGGTAAACTTGATGACTTTTCCCAACGCGCATCCTGAGCCAAAGTATCACACCAGCAGCCTCAGTACGGAATCTCGGAGTGACCTTTGATCACGACTTCACTTTTAGACAACATATCCCAAACGTGTCATTGCTGTTTTAATATAATAATTATCCCTCATCTTCGCCGCATTCGCATTCTGTCGCCAAGACTATCGCAACAGCTCTTGTTAGCAACATACTTGATTATTGCAATGTCCTCTTTCATAATATTTATATAAAGGATATTGCAAAACTTCAAAGTGTCCAAAATTGTTTGGGAAGGGTAGGTACACGATCTCCTCGACTCTCCCGCTCAATGCCCCTTCTAAAATAATTGCATTGGCTTCCCGTGGAATATCGCATTATGTTTAAGATCTGTACAATCACCTACCAAGCCCTTTCATCCAAACAACCTGGATAATTACACTCCATGCTCAACCCAGCTAGATAGCACAGACAACTTCGTTGTCTAGTTCAAAGTTGCTACCTGTTTCCAGAGTTAGGACAAAGGCTGGAACTCGAGCTTTTTCAGTTGCTGCGCCGACTGTATGTAATTCGCTTTGCGTCAGTGTTAAATCAGCAGAAAATATTGTTACATTTCGCAGTCACCTGAAAACCCATGTTTTTAATATCGCCTATTCTCCCTAGCTTCCTAGCACATCCGTCCATTTGTTGACGACTTTCACCAAGCACACGAGTACGAGAATGTTTAATCTTTCGTTTTGTTGCGCCACTGACCTCGGATTGTTTGATGATATTGGCGCTTAAGAATTAATTTATTGATTATTATTATCTCCGAGTTACAGTCCCCAATGTTGACAACAGCAGTGCACTTTGTAGTGACTTAGTATAAGAAGGAACAGGGGAGGGCTTCCATTAACACGATAATATAAGGGACGCAAAGAGAATGGGCATTCCGAGCACATTGCCATACACACAATAATTGTATCTTCCCTATGACACAGTTGCCCTGCATCGTCAGTTTTCACGATAGTGTTCGATGTAGCCTAAATTATCCAGGCGGTGTGAGGTGGTAGTACCACACAGCCACACACTTCTGTTTCAGATTGTTGTCAGACAATGAACACGACTTCCAGGGAGAAAAGTGTAAATTGCTTTGAAGTGTCCTAAGGATTGGATACCGCGCTATGAACTTACCTTTCAATGCAATAAAAATGTATGCATTCACTAACTGACTAACACAAACACGCACACACGCACGCATGCACGGACGTACGCACGTACGCACGCACACACGCACACCCTCAAACACACACACGAACACACACATACATACACATACGCCACGCACACGCGCGCGCGCGCTCACACACACACACACACACACACACCTAAACACACACACACACACACACACACACACACACACACACACACACACACACACACACACACACACACACACACACACACACACATACACAGACACACACACACACATACACACACATACATACATACATACACATACACACGAACACAAGAACACACACACACATATACACACACGCCACGCACACACACACACACACACACACACACACCCCTAAACTCACACACAAATACACACACATACACGAACATACACGAACACACACGCACACACAAACACACAAACACACTCACACAAACACGAATACACACACACGCACACACGAACACACACACACGCACACACATACACTCCTAAACACACATACAAACACATACACATATATACATACACACTCACCCAAACACACTGGGTGAATTTTTTAACATCATTTCTCAAAAAATCTCTGCACTTTTTCGAAACAGGAAGTAAAATGACCCCAAATAGACATGGCAATTTTGGAGAAAATTGCTGAAATCAACATATTTTATAGGTAGTAATATTAGAAGCTCTCTGCAATTTTATTATTGGTAATCCATCAACGTGTTTGTGTTTTATGCACATTTCAAAGGTGCCACCAAACTTGGCAAGGCATCAGGAAAATCAGCACTTCGCTGTTGGACAATTTGTAATCCAGCACAACATTACCAGATGGAACGTATGAACTCGTAATACAGTTTTCCAGAAAGTCCAAAATGTGTTTTATAAGAATATTCAATACAGCCAGTTCTTATGTTACATTCAAATTTATATTGATTTTGTACTTTGTGCCCTATTTACAAAGGTTAATATCAACAAAAAGTCACCTAAGGGTATTAATTCCTCAAAGGCCAGACGTCTCAAGAAGTTCAATCATATACTATTACACAGCCTATTTAGCAGACATTCAGTAAACAATGCCACTTGCTTGATTGGCCATATGGTCCAGTCAGTAGACAGAATCTGATAACAGGATCGGGCAATGGCCGACTCTTACTAGTCACTGTCCTAAGACTTCATTAGGGTCAATAACAAGATCTTCAAGTGTATTTAATTAACAGAAGTAAACAATAAGATTGATGAATCAACCGGCTGCAATGTCACCGGTTCATCTGCATACAGATTTGCAAATTGAGGCTTAACTAGTGGCATATGCACCCCACCAACCCCCATATAAGACATGTGTTCTGTCACTATGATTTGGACTTGCACACTGATGAGAAGTATGTAATATCCAAAAACGGTTTGTCCCATTCAACTATAGTTTTACCATATACATACTTTCAGTAATTATTTCAAGATATTTTAAATAAAACGCATCCGCCATGATTGTGCAATGACAAGAGCGTGCTTCCGTTGCCAGGCTCTCTAATGGGGCTCAGTAAACAGTTTGTTTTCCCATTTGCGATCACGTTAACGTTTTTTTCTGATTATAAGAAAACGTGACCTACAAAATGTCTTAAACTTCTCATCTGCTGTTACCATCATCTCATTAACATGCTGATATATTTTAAAAATGCATATTTCTAGCTCTCGTAAAATGCCTGTATGTTTGACAGCCGTCAATATTTACGAATGCCGGGAAGCATTACTCCACCAAAGGGTCACCCAAACAGGCAAATTGCTGCCAAATATCCTTCCGTTTATTCAAATCATCTAGAAATAAACCATTTTACAGTCAACACCTTCTACAATCACACCTGGAAATCTGCCTACTCAAATACACTTATGTCAGAATATGTGAATTTAAAAAAAATCATAAAAAAACACTTTTTCGAATGTAACGAAACAAGAAGTCGAACTGTAGCATGACCCCTGCAGTGTGAGATGCAGATACCGGTCGTGCACTTGCCGGACCTCTCACATGTTCTTCGGTCGCCGTCGCTGTCTCGTCTGTTGCTACTGCAAGTGTGACCGACGTGCCTTCGCTAACTGCTTTGAACAAGTCAAACACAACCAGTGCCAGTAAACATCCGGCAGATTGTACGAGATGGCCGAGTTGTATTAAATAATAAACCTTTGTCATCGATTACTGCAGGTCTATTATTACAATTAAATTTATTTTGCATAATTAATTTTATTTCAATTTGTGCACACGCTACTGCGTCTCTGATGGAAACAGGTTGTTTCCGTTTACACTCTTCTCCGGTTCTCTTCCTTCCCAATTGCTAAAATAGCGTAACACATATTGTGTTTAGTATGTTAGTGTATAGCTTTTGACAGTTATCTTAGATTAATGGCGGCCATGTTGAGTTCGTAAATCGGTATCGTCGTATATAGATGTGTGTGTGTGTGTGTGTGTGTTTGTGTGTGTATGTGTGTGTGTGTATGTATGTGTGTGTTTGAGTGTGTGTGTATGTGTGTGTGTGTGTATGTATGTGTGTGTTTGAGTGTGTGTGTGTGCGTCTGTTTGTTTGTGTGTGTGTGTATGTGTGTGTGTGGGTGAGTGTGTGTGGGTGTTTGTTTGTGTGTGTATGTGTGTGTGTGTGTGTTTGTGTGTGTGTGTGTGTGTGTGTGTGTGTGTGTGCCACAGCGAACCGGATACTAAGTGGCACTGGTCCGTTTTGGACATGAACCAAAACTAGCAGCCTAAGTCACGTTCCACAAATGCACGAAAGATCCAATCAGTTTTTTTGATTGCGTGCCAGACGCGGTAAACCGTGGGCTTGTTTCTTTTGCTCTTTGCAGAAGAAGAGATCAAGGAGCACGCTATGTTACTGAGCGTTTTTGCTTGTCATAACATTCAGGGAGTAAATATCATTCCAGGACACGCATTTACAAAAGTGTTATAAAGGGGCGGTTACTCGCCGTCCACACTGTAGTGTAGTACTAATTTATAGGTGTCTACTCGAGATCGTCAGTAGTTGACTCCTTTCTGGAAAAGAGATCACCCGCTGGAATCTTGCTGTATGTACCGACATACATGTATATTGTTGATAACAATTGGCCCCCCATCAGCGATTTCCTCATATACAATAACATGACCAGAAGCATGCACCGTTTCGATTTCCGTGATACATCCATAACCTGTAATTTCAATAAAGTTATCTTTCAGCCGTTAATAAATATATTGTGTTTATTAAGGAGCCAAGGTGATTGGGATTAATGACTTCTCGAAAGAGTTTCTTCCTGAATGAAGACTGAAACATTAACAGTAAGAACCATACTTTGATTGCCTGTATTCCTCGTGAATTTTCAGATCATTAAATACATAAATAAAAGTACTTATCTAGCGCCCGATCAATTAAAATTGCTCTCGGGTGCTTTATATACATTCACATCATTGTGCGGTCAGTCGGATATCATAGAACAATTCCGTCTGCAAATCCACAAATGGTGCTGATTTCAGATTTTTCTTGTGTATTTTTCATTAGAGATCGAATCCCAGTTCTCCCGGCAATATTACCATTAAGGATTGCCCTACTTTAGTAACTTAAGTTAATGTCCCCCCACGTAATTACACAAGGTTAAATAATATTGGTTATCAGCTAACCTACGGATATAATTTACTCAGCTTAGTACAGTGTACACCATAAATGATATAATAAACCGTGGTTTTGTTTCTTCAGCTCCTAGCAGAATAACGATTAAAAGTCACGCTATATCATCACTACACAACATACTTTTTTAAGGTTTACCTTTTGCATATCCTTGCGTCAATGTGACTGTGAATAAATCTCGTATAAGACATATATATCTACCTACTTTTGTGTGTGTAATTTGCTGGAGCGCATGACAAAACAGTGCCTCTTTTATTAGCAACATTCGACATTTTGGTGTGTGTGTGTGTGTGTGTTTGTGTGTTTGAGTGCGTTCATGTGTACGTACGTGCGTATGTGTGAGTGCGTGCCTGCGTGTGTGTGTTAGTGTGTCTGTGTATATGTGTATGTGTGTGTGTGTGTGTGTGTGTGTGTGTGTGTGTGTGTGTGTGTGTGTGTGTGTGTGTGTGTATGTGTGTGTGTGATTTGTGATTTGATAAGGATCTGGATGGAATAATGATGTGGATGGAATAATGATGTGGATGGAATAATGATGTGGATGGAATAATGATGTGCAGCAGCTGTGAATGAGGCAGTGATGTATTTAGGGTCTCGGAAAATGGTGTGCGAGCAGTGACGCGGGAACGCAATTCATATTGGGGGGGGGGGGGTTAACGGAGCTTCAACAGAACTGAAAAATGTTCACCGCCGCATATCTTGACATCTTCCCTCACCTTCTTGTCTCGGTTAGCTCGACTTTGACATAGGAAGACGGAGGTGGGGGAGGGGAGGGGGTGCTGTTGGAAATTTCTTGACGCTACACCGATGTCCCGGCTATGAACTCACGACATCCGAACAAAGACGTGGAGGAGATCAGTGCTATTAAAAAAATATTTTTTATGTTACGCTGCTGCAGTCAATTTACCCTCTCCACCTCCTCGCCGCTGTCTCCATTGACATGATGAATGACATCCGAACACGGGGTGAGGTGCTTTTTTCAAAACCATATGTCTACCCTCCAATTGCACACACCTTTCACAGTCAACAACAAAAAAACACATTAATTGTCTCATAAAATTTATATTTTCGCAAGCCATTGACACGCGCCACAGAAACATGCATTTACGTTCACACTTAATGGGGGGAGACCCATATGTCAACCCCCATGAAAATCCAGGGGGCAACTGCCCCCTTTGCCCCCTCCCTCTGTTCCCGCGTCTATGTCTACGGGGCACGCATAATCAGTAGTCACCCATTAATGTGCTCTTCTACCAAAACGTGGCGCAGCTGATAATATACAATCAAATACCAAAATATGAAGCCAAAGGGAGGCCTTTGCTCAATTGTACTTTATCGTTCCTGTATTCGCCCTTGATTTTAGCGTCGAACGCTGCTTATACAACAAGCATGACAAAAACATGGTAAGTTATTTTATTTTGTGCTGCATAAAATGTGTCTCACAACAGTAGGTAGACATCTATGTCTTATACGAAATTTGCACACATTGGTGGTAATGACGCAAAAATATAGCAAAAAAAGTGTATAAAAGTATTTTCTGTAACCGTGTAATTGTGATATAGCGTGACTTTTAGCGGTTGTTTTGCTAACAGTCGAAGAAACAAAAAACCAAGGTTTTCATACCATGAACAATATACACAGTTGTGTGTGTGTGAGTAAAATAAATCATATACCTAGTTGACGACGAGTTATCGAAGACAACGTGTATTCCTCATAAACATCCCAGCAGTGTTGCATCCAACACGAAGGACGAAGCGCTTTTTGGAGAGTATCCTGTCCTTCAATTTCGCTGGTGCCTAGTTAACAAATACAGCTGAGTCCGAGCTTTTCACCTTTAAAATGAGACTGAGGGGTTTTGCCAAAAGGTGCCAAGTCTTCATCATGCACGTACAATCCATACCAATTACCTTTAGCTGCTTCATTACCTTTGCG